>PVLC010000060.1:183547-348746 GCA_004027655.1 Graphiurus murinus
TACTGGGGATTGAACTCAGAGGCATTCTACCTCCGAGCTATACCCCCAGCCCTATTTTTTATTCTTTATTTTGAAACCGAGTCTCACTAAGTTGCGGAGTGCCTCACTGGGTAGCTGAGGCTGGCCGCGAACCCGGATCCTCCGGTCTCAGCCTCCCGAATGCTGGGATTACAAGCGTGCGCCACCACGCCCGGCTCTGCAACATCCATTTCTGATAAAAAGAAATTCTCAGCAAATAAGGACCAATGGAGACCCTCCTTAATCTGATAAAGGACACTACAAAAAAAAACCTACAGGTGACATATTGTGTGATAAAGAGCTAAATGAAGATCAGGAACTAGACAGGGATGTCTACTCTTGCCACTTCTATTCAACATTATTCAAGTTTGTTATGGTCAGATAGAGTGTCCCCTGAAGAGCTCAGAGTTGATATAGTTGTCATCACTTTGTAATTTCATCAGTAGATAAATCCATTGTAATGGGTTTATCTGGGTGGCCCTAGAGTTTGTTCTTGTGTCTCTGGATTCCCTTGCTTGCTTGCCCTCTCTGCTTCCAGCCTCCCAGATGCAGGACCAGAGCCTTGTGCTCTCCCTCTCTCTGTTTCCCACCACCATGTCCTGAGCTTCAGACCCTGGCCTCACATGGGCTGAACTAGGAACCTCCAAAAAACTGTAAGCAAATAAATCTTCCTTCCTCTAAATTGTGTCATCAGGTCTTTGGGATTATAGCAGTAAGGATGCTGCCTGAGACAAGGTTCTAGCCCGTAAAATTAGCCAAATGAAAGAAATAAAAAGCAACCAAATGGGCAAGAAATAAGTAAAACTATCTGCATTTGCAAACAACATGATGGTATATGTAAAAAGAAAATCTGGTGAATCTACAAAAAAAGCTAGAAGAACTAATAAGTTTAGCAAGGGCACACGATCAATATGTTAAAAAGTCAATTGTATTTTGATATACTGACATTGAGCAAGTATACATTAAAATTTTTAAATATCATGTACCATTGCATCAAAAAGTGAGATACTTAGGGATAAATCTGACAGAAGATGTGAAATGCCTGAACACTTAAAACTTACAGAATATTGCTGACAGACATTAAAGACCTAATACTGTTAAGATATCAGATCTCCCAAATTGATGTAGTATATAATGCAATCATAAAGTCCCAGCAGACTTTTTTTAGTTGAAATCCATAACTTGTCTTAAAATATATATGGAGCAGGTAGCACATGCCTGTAATCCCCTTGTCTCTGGAAAGCTGAGACAAGGGGATCACTGGTTTGAGACCAGCCTTGGCAATTTAGTGAGACCCTGTTTCAAAATAAAATAGGATTGAGGATGTAGCTCCAAGGTAGAATATTCCTGAGTTGAATCTCCAGTTTCATACTCACTCCCCCTCTAAAAAAAGTACATGGAAATGTAAAGGCACAGGCTACTCATGAATAAAAAGAGCCCAGGCATGGTGGCTCATGCTTATAATCCCAGTACTTGGGAGGCTGAAACAGGAGGATCACAGGTTCGAAGCCAGCCTCAGCAACTTAGTAAGGCTCTCAGCAACTTAGCAAGACCCTGTTTCTAAATAAGACATAAAATAGCTCTGGGGGTGTAACTGAGAGGTAGGAGGCCCCTGGGTTCCATCCTTAGTACCACAAAAGAAAAAAAAGAGGTTTATTTAGCTCACAGTTTGGGAGGCTGCCAGTTCAAAGGGCATGGCACAGGCTCGTTGACCTATGGCAGACGGCAGGAGTAAGGAGCTCAGGCAGGAGCAAGAGATTATTCCTTCAGATTAGAGGTCAAGGGAGGGAGGGGCCAGGCCTGCTCCTTTCCTAACAACCTTGCCCACTGGAGAAACCTGCCAAGGGATCGCAGAGAGCTACCTTAAGACAGCAGCAGCAAGAACTCCCATTAGGCCCACAGTACCTCTGGTCATAGGACTTTAAAAAATATACAACTACTGCCAGGTATGATGGTGCATGCCTGTACTTGGAAAGCTGAGAGCAATCCAGTACTTGGAAAGCTGAGACAGGATATCACTGGTTTGAGACCAGCCTCAGCAACTTAGTGAGACCCTGTTTCAAAAATAAAAAATAGACTGGGTGTGGTGGCGCATGCTTGTAATCCTAGTACTTGGGAGGCTGAGGCAGGAGAATCAAAGATTTGTGGTCAGCTTCAGCTACTTAATGAGGACCTTAGCAATTTAGTGAGACCCTGTTTCAAAATAAAGAATAAAATTAGCGCTGGAGGTATAGCTTGGAGGTAGAATGTCCCTGGGTTCAATCCTCAATAACCAATAAATAAATAAATAAATAATAGGGCTGGGGGTTTAGCTTAGAGGTACAATGCCCCTGGATTTGATCCCCCATATATATAGTGTGTACACACACATCCCTACTGTATAGTCCTGGTATTCCATTCCTAAATATTTACCCAAGGGAAATAAAAGCATCTAGCCACATAAGGACTTGTACACAAACGTTCGTGGCAGTTATGTAGTAGCCCCAAACTGGAAACGACCCAAATGTCCATCAACAGGTAACTGGGTAAACAAATTGTGATGCATCCATCCAATATATTACTACTTGGCAACACTAAATAAGTAAGAATAAATTACTGGCACACAGAGCAACATGAATGAATCTCAGAAGAAGCCTGCTGAGTGAAAGAAACCAGATGAAAGAAGAATACGTATTTTATGGTTCCTGTTTATAAAATTCAGGAAACTGCAAACTCACATGCAGTGACAGAAAGAAGACCAGTGTTTGCTTAGCAGGGCGGGGAGGATGGCGAAGGGTGAGGGGGAGCGTACAGGGGCACGGGGCAACCCCCAGGTGACGGATACGTTTGCGATCTTGATTGTTGGTTGCACAGCGTATACATATCTAAAACTTAGCAAATTATAGTGTGTTAAATATGTGCAGTTGATTACTCAATTATATTTCAATAAAGCTATTCACATTTTTAAGTATTTAAGTAACTGGTCCGTATGTATAACGAATGCATAAAGTTCATATTGGTTTATTTATCCTGTCTTTTATTGCTCAAAAGTAACTATATTTTCTATTTATAATATTTTGTTATAACATTAAACAATTTTCTTTATCATATAAGAAAAAGCTATTGCTGATGTGTGTGTGTGTGTGTGTGTGTGTGTGTGTGTGTGTGTGTGTGTGTGTGTTTGTGGTGCTAGGGATTGAAACCAGGGGCCTTCTACCTCTGAGATATACCCTATACCCCTAGCCCTTTTCATTTTTTATTTGGAAACAGGGTCTCCCTAAGTTGCTAAGAGCCTCACTAAATTGCTGAGGCTGGCTTGGAATCTAGGATCCTCCTGTCTCAGCCTCCCACGTACTGGGATTAAAGGCATGTACCACCATGACCTGTTTCAAAGTAGCTTTCAAGACAAGAACTATTAGCAGCAATAAAGAGAGACATCAAAATAAATGGTCAATTCATCAAGAAGACCTGGCATTTCTAAAGTTCTATGTTCTTAATAATGGAGCCTTAAGTACATAAAATTAATATTCACAGAATTAACAGAAGAAATCTTACATTTGGATATTTTAACAGTGGTCTTTCAGTATTTGATAGAATAAGTAGATTTAAAATTTTGTTGGGATATAGATGATTTGAACAAAACCATCAATTTGTTGTTTTCAACTAACAAACTACCTAACTGACATTTATAGACTACTATACTTGATTTCAAACTACATTTACATATGCACATGAAATATATTACTTACATATGCACACATCAAGATAGACCATATATGTTCATGTTGCAAATAAATTCTAACAAATTTTAAGGTTGAAGTCATGAAAGGTTTGTTCTGTGACCACACTTAGGTAAATTAGATATCGATAACAAAAAGATATCTGCAAAATGCCACATATTGGGAAATTAAACCACATACTTCTAAATAATTTGTGGGTCAAACTAAATTAAATGATTTGAGACCGTCTCTTCTTTTCCAATGTAAGTAACTCAGTGTTATAAATTTCTCTCTTAGCGCTGCTTAAACTGCATCTCATGTGAAATTTGCATCTCACACATTTTGTTGTATTTTCATTACCATTCAGTTCTAAGTATTTAATTTTTTTTCTTTTGAGACTTCCAGTTTGACCCATAGATTTTTAAATACTTATTTCCACATGTTAGGAGATTCTCCTGTTATTTTTCTGATATTGATTTCCAGTTTAATTTCATTATGGTCAAAGGATGTACCATTTCAATTACTTTAATTTTTTTATATTTGTTTTATAGCCTAGGATATGGTCTAGTTTTGTACATTTTCCATGAGCACTAGAAAGAATGGCATCCTGCACTGTTGTTGGAGGGAGGATTCTGTAAACATTACATTCTGTTAGCTGATGCTGTTGCTGATTCTTGTTGATTTTCTGCCTAGTACTTCTGCCAGTTGAGAGGGAGGCTAAAGTCTCCAACTATAATTGAAGATTTATCTGTTACTATATCTCCTTTCAGTTTTATTCGGTATTTGCTTCATGTAATTTGAAGCTCTGCTGTTTAGCACATATGCATTTAGAATTTCTGTATCTCCTTAGTGTTGTGTCCTTTTATATTGTAATTTAATGTTCCTCTTCATTCCTGGTGATTTTCTTTGCTCTGAAGTCTACTTTATCTAATATTAGTATAACCTTTGCTGCTTTAAAAAAAATGAATGTTTGTACAGTATATTTTCCTCATTTTTAACTTTCTACTCACCTATATTGCTATATTCAAAGTAAGTTTCTTGTAGACAGACAGCATATAGTTAAATGACTTTTTTATACACCCTGACAATATGTTTTTTAATTGGTATATTCAGATTATTTACATTTAAAGTAATGATTGGGGGCTGGGCATGTGGCTCATGGGTTGAGCACTTGCCTATGTGCACAAAGCCCTCTGTTCAATCCCCAGCATGGTGGGGGGAGGAAAGGAATAATGATTGGTAATCTTAAGTCTGCCATTTTATTGCTTGTTGTATTTGTTCATTCTGTTTCTTGACCTTTTTTTGTCCTTTTGTAGATTATTCTAATGAATTAAATGGAATTTAAAACAAAACATCAAAATTTATAGGATATAAGTGCTTCTAAAATGAAAGTATAGTATGCCAGGTGTGACTGTGTACACCTATAATCCCAGTATTTAGGAGGTTGAGACAGGAGGAGCACAGGTTCAAGGTCAGCCTCAGCAGTTTAGCAGGACTTTCAGCAACCCAGTGAGACCCTGTTTCCAAATAAAAATAAAATAGGGCTAGGGATATAGTTCAGAGGTAGAATTCCTCTGGGTTCAACCTCCAGTATAAAAAAGAGAGAGAGAGAGAGAGAGAGAGAGAGAGAGAGAGAGAGAGAGAGAGAGAGAGAGGAGGGAGTAACTTAAAATGCTTATATTAGATAATAATGAAAACGTAACATCAATGATCCAAGCATCTACATTAATAAATAAGAAAAAGAGAACCAAATTTACCCCATGGTAAGTGGAAGGAAATAATTTTAAGAGTGAAAAACAATAATATAGAAAATAGAGAATAGAAAAATGCATCAAAGACCAATTTGATTGGAAAATTTGATAACATTGATAAACTTTTAATTGGACTGAACAAAGGGGAAAAAAAAAAGAACAATAGGAAGTTCAAATTACCAATATCAGAACGAAAGGTGGGATATCACTATAGGTTCCAGACATTGTAAAATTATGTGTGTGTGTGTGTGTGTGTGTGTGTGTGTGTGTGTGGAGATGAAGTGAATAAATTCCATTCAAAACTAATCTAAGAAGAAATGGATAACACTAATAGATCAAAGTTTATTAAAGAATCAAATTCATAATTAAAATCTTCCATTACGGAAATAATAGTCCCAAGTAGCTTCCTCTGTAATGAAGAAGTAATACCAATCTTACACAAACTCTTTCTAAAACCAGAAAAGAAGGAACACTTCCCTACTTGTTTTATGATACCAGCATGATCCCACACCAAAACTTTAAGAAAACATTATGGGAAAAAAATTATAGATGATGTATATTCCTCATGAACATCATTGCAAATATCCTTAGAAAAAATGTTAGTAAGTTGAATCCAGAAATAAAGGGACTGTCACATCCACCGTTCAACTGTGCCAGGATAGAAGGGTAGGTTATGAAAAAGCCAAAACAAGTGTCCAGAGACAGCATGGGAGACCAATGGCTTATTGGAGAAAGCTTACAAGAGTCAATGACTGCTCCAAGAAGAGTTTGGTGATAACAGGCTGACAGATAGAACCTCTGTCCCTCTTGGTGGTTTGCCAAGCAGCACCTCCTCTCCCCCATGATGTATTCTCCAGTAGTGGCTGACTGGATAAGTGACGCATATCCCTTCCACGGTGCCCTCAGTTCCACACCTGTCTCCACTCAGAGAGAGGTTGTGTATGTTAGGCTGCAGAAGCAGTGACATCACCAACATCAGCTTGCTTAGTTTTCTTGTATGACCAGCATCCCCAGGAGCTACAGTCCTGGCACAGTTGCAAGAAAGTAGCTTCCTGTAGATACCACTAACCTGCCCCAGTTCCTAGTGTGCAGAAGAGGAAGCTAGTGGCCCTCAAGATAATATGAATTGGACTTTCCGGCCTAGAGTTAGTCTCATTGTTCCCTTAATTTGGCTGGGTTTCTGGGAACAGAAAGGGAACATTCAGGGACATGGTGTTTTACTGTTCCCCTTTTCTTCAAGGATGATACAGGGACAGTATAACATAACTAAATATGGTTTATCCTAGGAATGAAGGCTATAGTTTCATGCTTGGAAATCAATCAGTGTAATCCACCACATTAACAGAAGACATAAAATTATAAGATCATGTTACCAGGCATAGGGGTACACATATGTAGTCCAACTACAAAGTCTGAGGCAGTAGGATCACAAATTTGAAGCCACCCTGGGCAATTCAGCAAGACCAAGTCTCTAGAAGTAAATAACCAGGTGTGGTGGTGCATGCTAGTACTTGGGAGCTGAGCCAGGAGGAACACAGGTTCAAAGCCAGTCTCAACAACTTAGCAAAGTTCTCAGCAATTTAGCAAGACCCTGTTTCTGAATAATACTAATACTAATACTAATACTAATACTACTACTACTACTACTAATAATAATAATAAAATAGGGCTAGGGGTGTAGCTCTGAGGCAGAATGTTCCTGAGTTCAATCCCCATTACCACACACACACACACACACACACACACACACACACACACACACACGGATAATAGACTTAAGCATAAGACTAATTACTATAAAACTTCTGGAAGGAAATGTAGAAGAATATTTTATGGCATAAAAGAAATACTTAACAAACTGTTCTTAATCAAAATCTAAAACTTTGGCTTTTTGAAAGACACTGTAAACAAAATGAAAAAGCAGATTACCGATTAGAGAGAAAACATTCATGGTACATATATTGGAAAAGGATATGTATTCAGAATATTTAAGGTGCTCCTACAAGTCTATAAAAAAAAGACAAACTAATAAAAATTGGGCATTAGGTTTGGACAGATTCTTCATTAAAAAGATTATAAAATGGATAATAAGCCCACGAGAAGATGCTCAACATCTCTAACATCAGAGGAATATCAAATAAAACTTCTTACCTGGTGGGTATGGTGGTGCATGCCTGTAATCTTAGTACTTGGGAGGCTGAAACAGGAGGATCTCAGGTCTGAGGACAGCCTCAGCAAGTAGTGAGATTCCCATCAACCTAGTGAGACCGTTTCAAAATAAATATTAGTTTGGGGTGGTATAGCTAGGAGGTAGAAAGCCCCTGGATTCCGTCTCTAGTACCACACACACACATACAAAAAAAAAAAAAAAGACAAAAAATTTGACACCCACTGTGGTATCACTCCACACCCACTGTCCAACATGAAACAAGACTGATAATGTCAAATGTTGGCAAGGACGCAGAATGACTAGGTGCTCATACAACTGTGGTGAGAGAATAAAATGCTAGAACAAATTGGAAAAAAGTTTTGACAATTTCTATAGAGCTACATATATACTTTCCCAATGATCCAGCTATTTTACTTGTAGGTATTCACTACAGAGAAATGAAAATATATGTCTCCACAAAAATATTTGTTTTAGAATATTCATAGAAGCTTTGTTCATCTTAGACTAAAATGGGAAACAACTCAAAGGTCTATAATGAAAGAATGGATAAGCAAATTACGGTGTATTCAAATAATTAATATAACTCAGTAATAACAAAGAATGAACTTGCAGTATCCCCAACAGCCTGGATGAATGTGTTATAATGCTAAGAGAAGGAAGCTAGTCACAGAAAACTGCATATTGTCTGATTCTGTTTATTCAGGAATAGGCAAAACTCACTCATGGTGTTAAAAATCAGAATAATGGTTGCCTTTGCAGGGCAAGCATTGCCGGGGAAGGAACACAGGGAATCTTCTGAGATAATGGAAATGTTCCTCTCCGAATTAGTATCTGGTTACTGAGTGTACGCTTGTTGGATATGGAACCTTAGACTTCAGATTAGTGTGGTTCACTGTATGTAAATTACAACTCAATCAGTAACTTTAAAAGAGGGAGCATTGGGCAGGAACATGGGTGTGCTAGTTCTTTAACCTTCTTTTCCCTGACTTGACCTTCTCCACCACTTGGCTCTCCTGGCCCCAGCAGGTGTCACCAACCAGTGACTAGCCAGCCTCAGTCTCAGTCTTCCTTCCTGCACATGTCCTTGGTGATGATGCTCTGGGCAGTGGTTATTGGTATTGTTTATAGCTTTCTTAATTTGGAGCAGAAGTCTTCACTGGCTGAAAAATATGATATCATGCAACTCACCAAGCTAACTGAAAGAAAAGTAACATTTTGAAAGGCTTAGCCACATTAAGAGAGAACACATGTCTCTGTACAGACACACACAACTGAACACGAGTCCTGCTTAAAGATGCCAACAATGAGGAATAGAAATCAGGAACAGCACATCCAGAAGCAGCCTATGGAAAGCTAGACAGGCCCAACCCCAAAGACCAGGCAGAAGAGAATTTATGGCAAAAGGGCAAAGCCAAGAGCAATCTAAATATTCAGAATCAGACCAGTTGACTGCTGAAATTTCGATGAGACTAGATTACAAGAGTGCTTCCAATATGGCCCTTCATCAAGGTGTCAGAATACAACAGAAAGAAAAGTTTTTCACTCTCTCACCCTATACATATATGTGTGCATGTATGCGAATGCACACACATACACACAGAGTCCACACACAACACACACATGCACATAATACCTAAAACACACAGCATACACAATATACACATGCAAGGAATGTCTGCATGCATATATATAGCACACCATACATACAACATACACACACAGCACACATCACATTCACATGCACACATGCTCTACTTTGCCTTGGGGTTTCTTTCCTGGACCTCTTCCTCCAAAAAGTTTATAATGTCGCTGAACTGTACACTTAACATGACTATGTTTTGTTATATATGTTTTATCAAAATAATAATAATAAAAAGTCTGTAAGCCAGGCAAGGTGGCACATGCCTGTAATCCCAGTACTTGGGAGGCTGAGACAGGAGAAGCACAGGTTTAAAGCCAGCCTCAGCAATTTAGTGAGGTCCCTCAGCAACTTAGTGAGACCTTGTTTCCAAATAAAAAAAATAAAATAGGGCTGGGGATGTAGCTCAGAGGTAGAATGCCTCTGGGTTCAATCCTCAGCACCATTAAAAAAAAAAAAAAAGTCTCTGTAACCCATGCACCCAAGAGGACAGTTCACAAGAACACAAGAACCTCTTTTCCTCCTGCCCTTTCAGAAAGCACGTACAAATCACCTCAAGAGTACCTCCCACTGCAGAATTTCTTTGGCACTTATCCCCAAAATAATAGTGACTTCTCTTTAGCACTGGCTCAGCTTTCAAAAGAACGGCCAGCAGTACCAAAAATTCAGAATTATGAGAAACACAGGGATATTGTCTCTGCCAAATTCATCTTGAATCATCTCTCATTTTTAGTTTAAAGAACTGCTCTACCTTAAGTGTTGATATTTTTGCCTAAATGAAAGCTTTACAGAATTATATTTCTCTGTATACCATTGTGTAAATGTAGTTGTTTTAAATAAGAATCCTGCCGAATGAATTATTTACAGTACCTTGTAGTCTCTAGATAGTATAAATATTGTGTTTAATTTGATTAGCAGCCCATTATTATATGAACCATATTGGAAACATCACGTGAGTGATACTGAAATTGGGCATATTAAAATGGCAAAAGGCATTTCTATGTGCCAAGAGTTGTATTAATACTATAGTTTTAAGAGAAATGTCAAGTGGTTAGATGTTTTTTTAGAGAAAATCACTTGCTGTTCACCTGAATGTGTGTGTGTTGGGGAGGGGGCACTGAAGATTGAAGCCAGGGGAATTTTCCTCTAGCCCTTTTTAATTTTTTTTTTTTTATTTTTTTGGTACTGAAGATTGAACCCAGGGGCATTCTACCTCTGAGATATACCTCCAGTCCTATTTTTCTTGTTGTTTTGAGACAGGTTCTTGCTAGGTTACTGAAAATCTTCCTAAATTGCTGAGGCTGGTCTTGAACCTTCAGTCCTCCTGTCTCAGCCAGCCAAGTACTGGGATTAAAGGCATGCACCGCCACACACAGCTATTTTTTGTTTTGAAACAGAATCTTGTTACGTCGCTGAAAGTCTCAGTACATTGTTGAGGCTGTCCTCGAACCTGTGCTCCTCCTGTCTCAGCCTCCCAAGTACTGAGATTACAGGCATGCACTAATTCGCCAGGCTCATCTGAATGCATTTAAATTGGAATGTTTAAAATAGAGTATGAAAAAGTTTAAAGGGTCTCTCTTATTGTTTCTAAACCTCTCCTATTCTTTTTACCCCTACAGAGATAACTTCTGGTCTGCAACTCAGTGGAACCTGGAAAAGGACCTCTCGTCAAAACACAGTCTGAAACTTTCAGAGTCCTGCTAACCAGCTGACCTGAGACAAGTCCTTTCCCTTTTGCAACCTTGGTTTCCATTTTAATATGCCCACGATTAACATGTAACTTCAAGAACAACTGAGAGATCAAAGGAAAATTGGGCTCCTAAAATGAAAGAACTACAGGAGGTGTATCCAGAGTAGCAGTATGTTACCTTTGTTAGGTTTGTTAGATGTGTGGGCTCTGAAACCAGCTGCTTGGTTTGAATCTGGCCTCTGTCTCTAGCTTGGAGGGGAAATTTGAGTCTCAGTTGTGTCCTTTTTTTTTTTTGCAGTACTGGGGATTGAACCCAGGGGCATTCTACCTCCGAGCTACACCCTTAGTCCTATTTTTTATTCTTTATTTTGAAATAGTGTCTCACTACATTGTGGAGGGCCTCACTAAGTAGCTGAGGCTGGCCGAAAACCCGGATCCTCTGGTCTCAGCCTCCCAAGTACTGGGATTACAAGTGTGTGCCACCACGTCTGACTAGTTTTCCCAGTTTTAAAATGGAGATGATCAGCCAGGTATGGTGGTGCATACCTGTAATCCCAGAACTTGGAAGGCTGAGACGGGAGGATTGCAGTTTTGCAACTTAGCAAGACACTCAGCAACTTAGAACTGTTTCAAAATAAAATATAAAAATAGGGTTGTAGGTGTATCTTGGAGGTAGAATGCCCCTGGATTTAATCTCTAGTACCAAAAAATTAAAAAAAAAATGGGGATGATCACAGTTTCTACTTCCTGGGGTGCACCAAGGTTGTTGAAGCTAATTCATGCTAATTCAAGCTAATTCTCAGGTAGCTCTCAGCACACTCTCTCACTTGCTGTGATTGCTCAGAATGCACCAGCCAGTGCTGTTATTTTTTAAGGTGGTGACTGCTCCTGCAAGCATGCCAGTCCTGTGTTCACAGCTGTGTGCTGGCAAATCCACAGGGACCTGAAATTTACCACATCCACCTCTATTTCACCACCTCTCACCACCTACCCCTAACCCTCATTTCATTGCCTCTCCCCTTGCAACCACCCCCACCCAATTCTCCAGCTCTCCTTCCCTACCCCAAGTCCCCACACCCCATGAGGCACAAAGTCGAGACTGCTTTTTCTCTTTGTAGGGCCCCCAGACCCTACCTCAAGTCCTGGGCCAGGGTCCCATTGTCCCAAAACTACACAGTGACCACCTTGAGGACTGTCCCCTTAAAAGAGGTAATCGGCACCCAGGACTCTCTGCTTTCTACAGAATCAAATCTCATCTCTAGCACAGCAGGCCCTGCCCTGGCTGAGTGGGATTCCTCCTCCTGTCTTTTCAGACTCTCCTTCCCCTAGTATGTGGGTATGTTGTTGAGTCAAAGGACCAGGGGCTGGCAGCTTCCTGACCACACCATCACACCCTGCCCCTGGGCTTTTGCTCATACTCTTCCTGCTGCCTCTTCAGTGCCTATGGTTTCCTTCTCACCTCTGCATCTAGCTTACTTCAGAGCAGTGAGGCCCCAGGCCATATTGAGGCCTACTGGCTCAGCCTGCTGTAGGCACCACCCCAGCTCATCCTGCCTTCCCTCTGCCCCCAAACCTGAAACCAGACCCCTTCACAATTTGCAGGGCCTTCTGGAAAAAGAAATCAGGGCCTCTTGTTCAAATTTATTATGCATGTCAAGATAGATGAATCCCGGTTGAGGTACATTCTACAAAACACCTGCCCCATAATCCTCTAAACAGTCAAGTGCATCAGAATCCAGGGAAGGCTGAGAAACTACCACAGCCAAGAGGAGCCTGCGGAGACAGGACTATATTGGCAACGCGGTGTCCTGGTTTGGGATCCCAAAACAGAGGAAGGGCATTACAGAAAACCTCAATTAACTTTGGTTCATAATAATGTATCCATATTGGCCCATTAATTGTAGTAAACACACTATATAAATGTCAGATATAATAAAGGAAACTGCATGAGGGTTACATGGAAACTTTCTACTATGTTTGAAAATTTTCTGTAAATCTAAAACTTCTAAAATAAAAAGGATTACTTTTTAAACAAATTAACAACAATAAAAGAATTTTGAGAAGGTGATAACAGAAATGAGTCAATTGTCAAAAAAAAAAAAAAAAAAACAGGTCACAGATCTGCCTGACCCCCAAAGCTTTCGTAACTAACTGCTCAGTGCACATGAGACGGCCCTTCCCCAGGGGACAGAGAGAAGATGGGGTGGGGACGAAGGAGGAATGTTGTAATGGAACTTAGCAGAGGTTAACAGTCCAAGTTTAATGACCCAGGCCACATATTGTATAATTCCATTTATATGAAATATCCAGAATAGGCAAATCCATAGAGACAGAAAATGGATTAGTGGTTGCCAGGCGTTGGAGGAATAGGGAGTGACTGCTTAACTGTATGGGTTTTTTTTTGGGGGGGGGGGGATGATGAACGTCTTTTCAAATTAGATATTGGTGATGGTTGCACATTAGGAATATACTAAAAACCACTGAATTGTACACTTTAAAATAGTAAGTTTTATGTGATATAAATTTTATTTTAATTTTTATAGAATGAATACCAGTGTGAGATTCGTTCTGTTTGGATATGATTGTCCACTGCACTATTAGCTGTGTGTGACCTTGGGCAAGCCACCTCTCTGAGCCTTCTTGCCTTCATTTGGTGAATGGGGGTAAGAACAGTTCCCATCACAGATGTCAGCTTGTGGAAGATTTAGGACAGCACCCTGCACATAGACCAGTGCTCTCACAAAGGACAACAACTTTGGGCTCCTCCCCTCTGCGGGGTCCAGGCCTCTGGGGTTCAGGGCACAGCAGGCCAGGTGTGGAATCCGGAGCTCCTTCCCACTCAAGATCCTGCAGAATCGTCAAAGAACTTCCTTCCCATGATTATCCATGGCAGAAACCCTCTCCCTGGCGGCCTCCAGGTGGGGCGGGGCGGGGACCACTCTCCCCAGACCCACTGTCTTTGGAGGGACGACAGATGGAGACGATGGCCGCCTGGGGGAGGCGTCAGCTGCCGCGCGCCGCCTAGTGGCACAGGCGAGCACACGGTCAGTCTTGGAGGGAGGCACCGAGCCGAGCTAGAGCCGCTCTTGCAAAGAGCTGCTACGTCTGCTTTCAAATCATAATCGTTATAAAATAGGCAGCTTTTATTCAGCTAGATTAGAGGCTTTATGCATATTCCCTTTAATCCTAGGAGGTAGTTATTATTTCTTTTTTACGACGGGGAACCGATGCAAGGTTGGGTAACTGGCCCCAGGTCTCCCGGCAGGTGAGAGCAGCTCTGGGTGAGGGTCACGTCCAGCAGTGTCACTCCAGATTCCAGAGCTCTGTTTCCTGCAAGCTATTCTGGTTTGGAAGAAATGAGGGTAGCCCCTGCAAGCATCTGCAGCCTCCACGAAGGGGCTCAAAACTGGGTCTGCAACTGATTTCTAAGCAGCTGTATCCCACACAGTCAACCTGGCCCCCAGGCCCCCAAGAAATGGAGGAGGGCTTTCTAAGACCCCTTCTTGGCAAATCTGTAGGCCCTTTGACCAATACATATCATCAATGTAGTAATGTACCCACTCATCCAATATCAACTGCAGCCCTACTATGCAATAGTAATAGAAAACTAGTGCTGGATACATCACGGTGACAGGGAGGACAGAGCCCTTCCTTCAAGCAGTCTGCTCATCTTCCTCTTGCTTGATTCACAGCGGGGCCTCTTTGCATCGAGTCCCATGGCACAGGGTTTGGGAACACCTTAGTAAGTCCTAATGCAGCCACTCCAAAGTGTCACCCAAGGGATGGGGGAGGAGGCTGCCCATTCTTGGTCCTGGGTGGGGGTGGGGAGCAGAGGTGTGGCTCAGGGCAGTCTGGCTCCCTGTGGAGTCTTTTTCCTGGCCCTAGCTGAGGGCCAGCACGGGATGCTGCCCACCTACAGTGGTTGCTCAGCTTCAGGTGGTTGGAGAAGGGGAGGCCGTGAGACAGGAGGGGTACCCCGCTTAATGAAGAGATTCCCGAAGTACTAAGGACTGTACCCTGATGCTGTGGTCCCAGAGGGAGAGCAGGGCCCAGGGTTTCCTGTAAGCCTGTGTTAAGGGTGGAGAGAGTTTTTAAGCTGAGGGAAGTGGGACAGGGCCTGGCAGGAGAAGGCGGAAAAGACTGCCTTCCTTTTGCCCCCCCCCCCAAGTCCCCTTTTCCCTAGGAAGGAATTAAGGCCATGAAACCTGATACTGGGGCTAGCTGGGCCTGGCTGGGGGAAGGGGAGGATAAAAGTTACTACCTAACAGCGAAGTCCCAAGGACTACAGCTTTGGTAGAAAAATTTGCAATATCCCCTTGGCAGGGAGAGAGAGAGAGAGAGAGAGAGAGAGAGAGAGAGAGAGAGAGAGAGAGGAGGAATATGAATATGAGCCTGTAGTTCCTGTGGGCCATGTTTCTGCTGGGGTCCCTGCTGAGCTCTCCAGCATGGCGTCCTTGACCCTGTGCCTGTGTCCAAGGGGAGTCTCGGCACACATGTGCCTTTATGTGTTTCCCATAAATACTTAAGGATATTGAACCCAGGGGCATTCTACCTCTGACCAACACCCCAGCACTTCTTATTTTTTATTTTGAAATTCCATCTTGCTAAAGTTGTTGAGGCTGGCCTTGAACCTGCAATCCTTCTGTCTCTCAAGTACTAGGATCACAGGTGTGCACCACTGTGCCTGGCCCTATTTGTCTTTAGAATCATCTGCCTACTTGTGTTTTTAGATGAGTCCACCTGTGTGTGTCTTTGCTTTTTTTTAAGCCATGTATCCTTGACCCACAGGTGTCTCTGAGATTGATGTCTATGTGTGCATGTGATGGGTCTGGGAGGGAGGATCATTTTGTACCTGTGTGTTTCTGTTGTGTGTTTACTTGTGCATACCTTCATAGGGACATATGAGGGTGCGCCTGTAACTGTGTCCAGGGGTGGATACCTGTGCTTGCGGTTAGTGGACAGGTGGAGCTGCTGGGTGTGATCAGCCATTGACTCCCATCCACTGCTCTTGCCCTGCGTTGTTCAGGCCAAGCTAAAAATAACCCACTTACCTTTGCCTACAGAGGCCTTTCTCAGTTGGCCAAAGTCCTTCCCTAGAGCATTCTACTCCACCCATATCCACCCTCCTGATCCTGAGTGCCCAGCCAGAGAGGGCAGGGGCAGCTGACAGACTACAAGCACCACCTCCCTGGATTCTCCAGACCTTTGTTGTGGGGGTTGGGGGTCCTGCTTTCATGGCTTCTCTGGGGACATAGCTAGGACAGGACCTGGTTGCTTATCTACCCTCACTCTACCAACCTGGGTTCCTTCTAGCCAGCAGGTCTGGCCACCAGCCCCCTTCTCCTCCAATCTATGGAACCCCTCTAAGGACACTTGTTTCTCACCCCCAATCTACTCCTGGGCCTGTTTGGACCTCTCTCTGACTTCCCTCACCTTCCTGAAGCAGCATGCTGCACCTGTACCTGAGAAGTGATTCTGGATTCAAGCTCCAGAAAGAAGAAAAATCCTAAGTAGTGAAGATATCAGGGCCAGGTGGCAAGGTCAATCCTGCTGGCTGCCAGCCCCTTCTCATAGCCAATCCAGCCCCAAAGAAGATGTCCAGGAAAATGGTCCCCAGCACAGAGGATTTTTTTCCAATCCCATCTCCCCTTCATTCGGTCATTCATTCACTCAAAACTGTGTGATCTTGGGCAAAGTAGCTTTACATCTCTGTGCCTTACTTCCCTCATCTGTAAAATTTAGATATAAATGGTCCTTAACTTCAGAGTTGTGAAAATTAACTGAGATGCAGTTTATAAACTGCTTAATCCTGTGCCTGGCTCACTGAAGGTCTCTGCTCATGTTAGCTGTTCCTGAATCTTGGAAGGAGAGATTGCTGACATTTGTGCTAGTTTCCATATACATATATTCCACATATATATTTCCCATTCAATTCCACATTCCCTTATGAACTAGTTAATGTCACCATTCCCTGTTTTTACAGATGATAATGGTGATGGGAGGGAGCATTAGAATAGTTCAGTAACTCTCTCAAGGCCACACAGGGAAGGGGTGGAGCCCAATTTGTACTGAGCTGAAAACAGTAGCCCCCCCTCCCCATCCCATGTCACTTGAGGGTCTGATTTTGATTTTAGGATCAGAGTATGGGAGTGACGGGTTTCCAGGGGTCTGCTAACTAGTTCTACCAGAGGTCATACAGGCAAGTAGAACTGACCAGGGTGATCTACATAGGTGCCCAAAGCCACACAGCTGTAGTTAGCACCAGCTTAACCAGCTTGGGTATTTGAGATTTCTCTCTCTCTCTCTTTTTTTTTTTTTTTCCCAGTATTGGGGGACATTCTTCAGCCCCATTTTTTATTTTTTATTTTGAAACAAGGTCTCTCTCACTAAGTTGCGGAGGGCCTCACTAAGTAGCTGAGACTGGCTGCGAACCTGTGATCCTCCTGTCTCAGCCTCCTGAGTACTGAGATTACAAGCGTGCACCACCACACCACGCCTGGCTTGAGATTTTTCTCATTTAAGAAGCCTTTTTTGGTAGAGCATGCCCAGAGTGAGAGTCGTGAGCTTAATCAGAGGTAAAGACTGACAGAGCCAAGCCGAAGTAGGGCTCAAAGATACATTTTCTTCGTTTTTGGACGCGAAAATTGGGTGCACTCCGCTTGCAGCCATTCTCCAGCGGCCAGGTTTTCCAACGTGCTGAGCCCGGCGTTCCTCGAGACCCCCCCTAAGAGCCCCTAATCCTGCCCAGCGGTCCTCCCGCTCCCCCTCGAGGGCCCCCGCAGGCCCCGCCCACACTCTGCAGGCCCCGCCCCGTCCGCGCGGGTCCCCGCCTAGGCGGAGGACTCAGTCCGGCTAGCGAGCGGCGGCGCTTGGCATTGTGGCAGGCGGCGGAGCCGGCTAGGGCTCCGGGCCCGCGGGGAGCGGCTGGGCGCGGAGAGGCGCGCTCCGGGATTCGGACGGCACGGCGCCGGCCGCTGCGAGCGCCACTGAGCGCACTCCCCTTAGGTCGCCCAACTTCGCAGCCAGGGCGCCGGAGCCCGGGGAGCGCTCAGAACCCCGGAGCCGTAGGAGCGCAGAGAGGGGTGCGCCGGAGCCTGGCTCCTGAGCAGGCGCCCGGCACCCGTCGCGCTCCGAGCGCCCGGCGGCCCTCCGCGCAGCGTGGCTGCCGCTGCCCCCACGGAGGGCACGAGCTGGCGCGGCCGGGCGCCGGGGAGGACGGCGAGGAAGAGGCGGCGGCGGCGGAGACGGCGGCGGCGAGGCTGGGGCCAGGGAGAGAGCCCCGGGGGAGAGGCGCCGGACCCGGGCTGCGGGAGCATGTGGGCCCGGAGTGGAGCGCGGGGCGCGCTGCTGCTGGCGCTGCTGCTGTGCTGGGACCCGAGGCTGAGCCGAGCAGGTAGGCAGCGATCGGGCATCGGGGTGGGAGACGAGAGACCCTTGCTCCTCACTGCGCCCAATCCCGAAGTTGGGGTGGTTCTTGGCCGAATCGGTACGCACAGGTAAAGCTATAGGGTGCCCAAGTGAAGAGGCAGGTTTCTCTGTCCCATCAAAGTGGGCGATGCTGCAACCAACCGATTCACCGGGAGTGCTGGCCAGGGGTTTAAAGTAAGCGGGAGACTCCCTCTTCCTCTCGCTTCTTTTCTCTGGACTGGGTGTCTGATTCGGGGCTGACTCTCCGCGAGCATCCACCTCCGGGGTACCCCTGCGTCCCAGCGTGTCTGATGAGGGCAAGAGGAAGAACTGTCGCTCCATGGGCCAGGTGTACGCTCATTCGCCTGCAACTTCCTAGTCCAGGTCCCAGCTCGCTCAGGCTCCTACGCTCTGCACGAACTGGATTCTGTAGACCTGAGGGAGGCAGCAAGAGTCCTGGGGAGCTCGGGAAGCGTTGGTCCCGCCGGGCGAGTAGGGGGGGCCAGGTTGGGCTTTGGCCATGGCTGGTGTGTGTGTGTGTGGGGGGGGGATCTGCACGTGCAGCTTCGGGAGATGGTTTGGAAGTTTTTGTTTTTGTTTTTGTTTTCCCCCTGGGTGTTGATGTATGTGCTGGAGGGGGGCTGGGGTATGTAGTGCTCCTGCCGAGTTTTCTTTTAAATGGGTCACTGACCTTCTTACTGTCCTGGGAACACACCAGGTGTGCTTGCCTCTGTACAGCACCTGCTCCGGACCCAGCAAGATTTCTTAAGGGTTGGGGGTGCTCCGGATAAAAAGTCCCTAACCTGCGTCTCCCGCGTGGATGTGTACGTGCCTCGTTCGCCCCGTGGCTCGTCAAGGCATCGCTAACTGAGCTGCGTTTTGCACCCACTGAAGCCAACCTCTGTAGTACCGGATCACAAGCAGGTGGACTGGCCGGGCAGCCGGGCACCTTGACTCCGGAGCTCGGTTGGGGCGGGAGTGGACAACCTGCACCAAGTCCTCTTTGAGTTGAGTCTGAGAATCCGGCAGAAAAACTGGAGCAGAAAGTGGACGGGATGACGCAGCCCCCCTCCCCCCTTCCGCTGCGATGGTTGACATCCGCTCGCCTTCCCTCACTCCCTCCAGTAGCCAAAGATCCCTCAGTCTGGAATTAATGATTCCCACGGCCAGGAGTGAGAGCTTGGTTCTAGCACATCCTCCACCTTTTTTTCTTTTCTTTCAAGCTCTACTGTAAAGTTACGACACGATCATTTGATCCGAGTTAATTATGATTTGGGCAGACTCTGGTATTTAAAGCAGTGTTTTGAAGTTGGAAGGTAATGATGGGGAAGGGGGAGGAAAGGCTGCTGAATGACCAACTTAGCTTTACAGGGTGCAGTTAGATGTGGGAGTGCTGGATTGGGGTGTTGGCTTCTGGTTTCAGGGTGTTTGAGCAGGTGATTGAAGGGTAGGGTGAGGTCTGCAAATGGCACTTGGGCAGGGTTCCGTCTTGGGAAGCTGTTTTTGTACCAGCAGGGCAGTAGGATCAGGAATAAATACCAAGGTTACTGAGGGTGAGGACTCGGCTAGGAGAAAGACAATACTGGTGGGCCTGGAGTTCTCTGGGTGAGTGGGCTGGGCCCCGAAGACTGGGGATAGCCTGCTTTTCCGGCTTAACAAAGTATCCAGCCCCCACCTTTCCCAGAAGAAACCCCAGGCCCAGGGCTTTGATGGATTTGGGCATGAACGGTGCCCAGCCAGAAATGGCCTCTAATACCGGGCTTTGATTTCTCACCAGCGAGCAGAAGCAGTGTTAGAATTGTGCTCATTACTTAGCACGGCAGGGGCTGCCTACCCACTATCCTGGAGAGGGGCCAACTAGTGGGGTGGGCCTGCAGTCTTCCCTGTGCCCGGAATGTGCTGCCCTTAGAAGGCTGCCTTGGGGAGGAAAACATGCCCCTTCCTCCTACACAACCTTTCTCTTCAATGCCATGGCACAGAGCATCTTTCTTTCAGAATGTTCTTTGGGTTTCTTCCAAAGGGTCTCTAATGAGTCCCATTTCACTGAGGGGGAAAACCAAGACCAGAGCGTTGGCTTCCCCCAAATCCTGCCTTCACTCCACACAGATTACAGACTTGTATTCAGGGCTTCTGTTCAATAGCCAGAGTGATTTAAGCCACACTCGACCCCATCTTCCATCCTCATCTACCGAGCTGCCATGAGTGTCCTGTTCAGCCGAGACAGGGGAAGCTGTCCCTATAAAGACAGCTCTTTTGTAGGATGTCAGTGCTCCCTTGAAGTGGCAGGTACCTCTCCTCTCTTCCCCACCCCATACCCAGAGAATATGGCAGCAAGCTCCCTTTACAGTACAGAGAATTTTTTTAACCATAAAATTTGGTAGTGGTGAAATCAAAACAGGACTCATAAAACCTTAGACCCTTAGAAGATGTCAGCAAGTGACTGACCAAAGGGAGCCACTTCAAAGGCTCTGGGTGGCCCTGGGAACCTCCTCTCCCTCACCCCCTTCCTGGAGCTTTTAATGAGCCCTTCCCTGGCCTCTGGCTGGGATGGTTGAAAAGGAGCTGAAGTGTCTTGATAATACTTCTTTTAAGGTGCAATTAAAATCAAAATCGGAGTTTTCCTAGTGTCTCTGCTTAGTGTGTGTGTGTATGTGTGTGTGAGACCAGTTCTCATCTCCCTCTACACTATAGCAAGCACCCATCTCACTTAAACAAATGGAAAATCAAGTGTCTTAATGCGTTTTCTCATTAAAAGGAAAGTACCACTGCAGGGGAGGAGTTTCTCCTGTAATCCCTATCCTCAGGCTCCGTCCCCTCCCCCCACCCAGCAGGGAATTCTGTGGGACAAGACAAAACAATTCCCCTGTTTCCAATCCACTTATTTAACTAACTCCTGAAGCTTTGGGACAGGCCCAAGGTCATATTGGGACTCTGGGGTAGAATCAGGGTTTGACCTCACAGACCTCAGTCTAGTGCTTCCCTCCCTTCCCCCTCCCCCACACTGGAGACCCTCCATCCTAAATCTGGGGCTGAGATACTGAAAATGAAACACCACCTAAGGCAGGCAGCTAAAGATAAGATTGCTTTAGTAGCTGGGTTAGAATGGGACTTAGCAAGATGGAAGAAGGAGGGTCAATTTGGGAGCTGGCGCCCACCAGAAATGGAACAGGGCAAGGCCAAAGCTCAGGAGTGAGGCCTGAGATGTGGCAGGTGGGTCTGCCCACCCCCTCCCTGGCATTGATTTAACAGCTGTCTTGACTGGGGGAAGGTAAAATCAGTGGTAAGCCTTGCTTCCGGGGTGGGCGGGGCCAGACCTTAGCATTTTAGATGTCTGCTCTTTTGTATAGTTGGACAGAATGTGCTTTTATTTTTTATCTTGACACTTAGGGAGCTCATGCCTTCTCCTGCCCACTTTGTTTTGGAGTTTCTTCTGGATGGAAAGGATTACGACCCCTTTCCTGGCCGTCAGACCCCGCCCTTCCAGAGACACAGAGGTTTCCAAGGAGGGTTGTAGGCTGCCTAGGACATTGGGGATGGGCATGGGGCAAGTTGGATCCCTTCCATCCCCAGTGTTGGAGAGCGTGGCTAGTGATTCCAAATGGACAAGCCTCCCCAGGACTGCTGGCTACAATACTGTACTCTGAACGTCAGAGCTGGATG
Organism: Graphiurus murinus; assembly: GCA_004027655.1. Taxonomy (NCBI): domain Eukaryota; kingdom Metazoa; phylum Chordata; class Mammalia; order Rodentia; family Gliridae; genus Graphiurus; species Graphiurus murinus. The sequence continues at coordinate 205,581 of PVLC010000060.1, forward strand.
AGGGTGGAAAGGAGACCACTTGGAACCCATTGAGGCCTGCAGGAAAGGGCTGGGTCCTAGGCTGGGCCTTGGGATTGGTGGCCCTGAGCCCAGAGAAACTGCTGCCTAGGCAGATGGCCCTCGGGGAGAAGGGAGGAGAACGCGGCTGCCCAGGCCGGAGCTGGCACTTCTGCAGGGCTCCTTCTCTTCCTCCTCCTCTACCAGTTTCCTAAACAGCTTCCACAAATGGAGTCATTAAGGCTTCGAAGACAAAATGAAACCAAACAAGTGCGATCTGTGCTTCTGTTTTTCTTTTTTAAAGGAAATTTGAAATGCCCTAATTAGAATAATACACGGAGAGGGCCCAGGGCTCCTGGAGTCCGGGCTGGGGAGCCCCTCCTGCCCCCGCTGGCCTGCGCTCGCTCATCTGGGGGTGCCTCGGGAATTTCCCTGGCCCGAGGCATGTGGAGCGGCCGGGGCCAGGAGGGGAGTCCCACCTCGGGCTTTTGGGGAGGACACTGGCGTTGGTAGGCGGCTGAGGCTCTTCGCTGAGAGTTGAGGATGGGAACTCCAGCCCAGAGCCGCGCAGCCGCTGCGCCCCGGGGCAGACAAGCCCAGGCGAGCCACAGGTCCCCGCGGCGCCCCTTTCTCTGGGCTCCGGTTTTCGGCGATGCTAATGGCAGCGAAAACATTTGCTGAAGTGCAGGCATAAATCAGCCGCCTCCCCTGCCCCCACCCCTTTTGTTTCCTCTTCCTTCTCTGCGAAGCGCCAGGCTGGTAGAAGCTCCTGAACGTGCCCTTCCCGACAAAGCTGCCTGATTAGTATCTCCTCCGCAGCCTGGGGGCTGGATTCGGCGCCGCGCACCGCGCCGTCACCTGGTGTCGGTGCGCACCGCGGCCCTCTCAGCGCCTCGCGCGCTCCCGCCCCTCTCGTCCCCTTCTTTCCTCTTGCCACTTTCCTCCCCAGCCGAGCTAAATCGGTCCCGCTGCAGCCCGGGGAGCTCTAGCGCCACCGCCGAGCGAGTGAGCCCCTCCTCTTTCCCTCCGAACTGGCGGCGCCCTTGCGCTTGCAACTTCCCCAGCGCCACGCTGGGCTCCTGGGAACGCAGATCTTGTGGGTGTGAGTGTGTTCTAAGGAGTGTGTGTGTGTAGGGGGGGTGAGGATGCGTATTAGGAGTCAGGAGGAGGAAAGGGTGTGCAGTGGGAGGGGCAAGGAGCTATGTTTGCTCTGGGTGCCAGGTTGTGTGTGTGTGTGTGTGTGTGTGTGTGTGTGTGTGTGTGTGTGTGTGTTTGGGTATGTGGGGGTGTGTGCAATGCCAGGGTGCGGTTCTGTGTTTGGGTATAAATAGGTGCATGTAATGTGGGGACACTTAGTCACCACCAAGCTTGGGAAGCCCTATCCTTTGTCTCCTGGTGGGGATTCCTCTTCTGGATGGGACCCTGGCCATCTGCCCTCCAGCACCAGGGCTGTAGCAGGGCTTGGCCCAGGAGTACCAGGTGCTGCTGTTGGGATGGCAGTACACCTTCCCCCACCGAGGACCAATCGGATAGATCCACCTGCAGGTGGCTCCTGGTGCTCTAGAGGAACAAGGAATTTGGCCTCAGGCGGCCCTTAAGCTCTCCCAAGAATTCAGGCTACAGCCCCAGAAGGACAGGTGTCCCAGTCCTGGGATCTCTGCAGTCTGCACCCAGTCTCCTCAGAGCAGCGGGAGGGGCTGCGATTTGGAGGTCTGCTCCCTGATCTGAGTCCTACTCAGGCTTCACCTTATCTCCCCTGGAAAGGAGGGAGAGGTGGGTAAGGTCTCCTGGAATTTTCTGGAAAAGGGGCCAGCAGAGCTTGAGGTAGTGGACTCTCTAATGAAAAGCAACATTTCAGGCAGGTGTGCTGGGGTCTGGGGTTCTCAGTGGAAGCAATTAAAAGAGGACAGACACATACACACACACACACACATACACACACACACACACACACACACACACACACACTGGGTTCCACTGCCCTTTGGTCACAGAGGTCCTGCTCTTACCAAGAACTGCCATACTCGGGAGCAGGGAGACCTACAGGAAAGCCCTGGCCCCACCCATGTGCTTACTGCTTTACAGTTAGAAGTCCTGTGTAGGTGGGACTCACTTGTCCCTGTAAGAACTCCACTGGGGAGGAGGGTGGAAACCTACTTAGGAAGCTGAAGAGGTAGCACTGGGGCCTGGGGCTCCAGCCCTACAGGAAGTCACTACCTATGGAGATGCTGATGTCCACTCCAGAAACGTTAAATGACATTCAAAGAGCCTTCACACCACACAGGGTAACAGCAGTGCCGGCAGGGAAGAGCACAGCAGGGAGTACAACTTCTCACCCTTAGGACTTCCTGGAGCCTGTGACATGAGCCAGACCTTCTCAGTTTTTCCTAGAATGTTTCCTGGAGAGGATGGGATCGGGGTTAGCTGGCTGGCTGGGGCACATGGACAGGGAACCAGTCCCAACCTCTCCCATTCCTGGGAAATATGGCCTTGTCAGCATTTACTCTGGCTGCCACCTTGGGGCAGGCACTGGACCTTGGGGAACTACCCCTCAGGCCCCATTTCACTCCCAGCATTTGGGTTCCACTGAATGGCTGTGTCCTCTCAGCTCCTACTGACTAAGAGCAAGGGTTTGAGCCAGGATTCTTATTCTTTGATCTCTCCCAGTGGCTCCTGAAAATGAAGTGGGCACAGCAAATACTTAAAGCACTAGTAGGCATCACATGGGGTGGGATCATGGGAGGTATTCCCTGCCTCCTGCATGGCCGCTCGAGAGAAAACAGAGTGGAGAAGAAGGTGAGGATGAAAGAAGTGAGCCCCCTTTGACTCTGCGCCGGTCAAAGGAGGCTCACTCATCACAGCTCCTCTGCGAATCCCTCACCCCTCTATATATCCCTCCTCAAAGAGGCCAGTCCCCAGGGCCTTAGCGCCCACTGCAGGAGGGTGCATGATGTGGCCAGCTGGGATTTTGAGGTTAGCATAGACTCCAGTTGCCACTTACTAACTCAATAGCCTGGGGCAACTTACCTAACTGCTTTGCACCTCAAAATTTCTCGTCTGTCAAATGAGGGTAAAAGCGTTATCTTCATAGGGTTTCTTTGAGGATCACATGACTGATATGCAATACAGCCCTTAGAATAGTGCCCAGCACACAGTGACCACTTGGACTGTTAGCATGCGACTGCTCAGGAGAAGCCCTGAGGTGCAGAGTCCTCTTCCTCCAGAGAAGTGGGGGTTGGGGGGAGGAGAAAGCAGAGAAGGAGCCGGGAGTGGTGGTGCACACTTGTAATCCCAGCATTTGGGAGGCTGAGACTGGAGGATCTGGGTTCTCAGCTACTTAGTGAGGCCCTCCGCAACTTAGTGAGACCCTGTTTCAAAATAAAGAATAAAAAAATAGGGCTAGGGGTGTAGCTCAGAGGTAGAATGCCCCTGAGTTTAATCCCCAGTACTGAAAAAAAAAAAAAAAAGAAAGCAGGGAGGCTCAGGCTTAGTGGCCCAGAGCTCCTGGCCTAAGTGTTAAGACTGATTCTTGACCTTCCTCTGCTGTGTGACCTTGGGCAAGTGCCTTTCCTTCTCTGGGTTCAGGTTGGTTGGTTTCCCTTCCTAGCTGTAAGTTTGGGGTTGAGGAGCCCTGGAAGACTGATCCTTGAGGGGAGGTTGAGGCCAATCCTTAAGAGCTGCGGGCTTTTCTGTCTGGTTCTATCCAGAGAGGCCCCAGCAGCCACACAGAGGTAGCTGAGGCCTAGAATCACTTGTGTTTACAGAGGCCCTTCCGGAAAGTCAATATATTGACTGGAATGCCCTTGTGCACATTACGTGGCCCTGGTCTCTCTCTCTCTCTCTCTTAAGCCATAAATCACCCTCCGAGACCTCAGTCCCTTTTTCTTGCTCCATAAGCATCTCCTGCTTCAGAGAGCAAGAGCCCCAGATGCCAGGTGGGGCCCAGAGGCAGGGAAGGACCCGTGGGCAGAGGCAGCTCTGTCTCCCCACCAAGGTGAGAGGGGCCCTGTGGCGGGTGTAATTGGACGGGCTGCCCAGGCCGGGCCCCCGTGCCACTCATCTCAGGGATGAGGGAAGACTGATTTCAGGGCTGGGAGCTAAGCATTCCTGTTCACACACAGGATATTGGCACCCCAGCCCAGTCCTAAAACTTACTGGCCCCAGAAGTCTTGTTTTACTAGATGATGGGGCCAGATGGTGCACACATGTTTCTTCACTCTGAGCAAGTGCTGGGGTCGGAGATGGGCAAAGCTTTGGTCCGACCCTTGAAGGATTGAGGAGTGAGCCATGTGTGGGGCTGGCATGCTTGGCAGTCATACTATGTGGGTTCAAATCCTGGCTGCCCCATTGTCTGGCTGTGTGTCCTAGAGTAAGCTGCTTACTCTCTCTGAGTTTTCATCTCTTCATCTGTGAAATGAAGTAGTGATAGCACACATCTCATCAGCTTGTTGTAGGGATGGATGAGATAATGGGTACCAAGTGTCAGTGCAACACTGATGTTGACAGGAAGCTCTGGTGGGCAAGGAAGGCTTCCTGGAGGAGGGAAGGATGGCACTTGACTAGCCCTTGCAGGATAAGCAGAGGTTGGGCAAGCAGAGGGGGGGCCATGGCTGGCAGGGGCCGGTAGTGAAGGTGTGGGGTGAGGACTCTGGCACTTCCACCCAGGACGTGAACTCCAGCATCAGCTGCTGACCCGGATCTGATCATCTGGTAAAACAAGACTTCTGGAGCCAGGGTTTCTTCTCAATACTGGGAAGAGCCCGAGGCTTTGGAATTGAAAGAACTTGAATCTTCCCCAGTACCTGGATTGGGTGTCTCCACCTCTGCCTCTCAGCTCTCCTCCAGAGACAGCCCTGCAGGACCACCTCCTGGGGTGGGGTGACACCTGAGTGGGCTCCATTGATTCCATTCTTCTCTCTCCTCCTACTCCATCTGTTGATCCCTGCCATGGCTGGGCCTAGCTTCTCCCCTGTACTTCTCTGGGCAGAACAAGGGGACAGAGAGCCCCTTATGGAAGCTTCCAGGTTGGCCAGAGAGCCCGGGAAGGGGCAGAAGAGGAGAGTGGCTGTGTTTTCTGCCCCCAGTGCCCACCCCAGCAGCTCTGGGAGAAGCATTTGCTGCTGCCATTCTAGGAGCCTGCGACCCCCAGAGGCCCCAAGCCGCGTCTGGAGGCATTACCGGCGGTAGGAGACAGAGCCCAGGGAAAGGAGCCCTGTAATGTGATCAGAGGCGCCCGCCTGCCAGCGCGGCCTGGGGTCTAGGCACCCATGCAAGATGCAGAGCTTGCAAGAAGTTGAGTCAGAAATTCCAGGAAAGTTGTTCCCTGCCCCTCCCCCACCCCACCTTCTGCTGTTCTGGGACACAGCAGGGTAGAGTGAAACTCAGAGAGACCTGGAGTAGGCTGTCATGTGGGGTTGCCTGGCACCCTTTCCCTTCCTTGTCATAAGCCAGGGTCCTAGGATGGGAGGCATGGTCAGCAGGGGGAGGCAGAATGGGTTGAAACAACCAGGTGATGGGAGAAGAGCTGGGACACCAAGTGACTAGCAAGGCAGACTCTGATTTGCTCATTTGTGTGTCTGGCTTCAGCACAGTGCCATGCACACAGAAGGTGCTCCAAAGATGCAGAGGGATGAGTGAAGAACCCATGTGCAGGCCTCGCTTTCCAAGGAGGAAGCAGTGAGTTGGTTCCTGCTGTGCACGGCCTTCCTGCTGCGGATGAGAAACCAAAGGATTGAGAGAGTTCCTTTTCTGCTCTTTGGGCCTCCCTCCTGCTGACTGCTTCTCTCTCTTGGTTTGTGCCTGCTGTCTTTCTCAGAGCACTTAACTACTATCAGGCAGGGCAGAGGTCAGAGCCCCCAGGTAGTAAAGACTTTGTTCCCTAAATCCAGTGGAGCCACAAGGAATTCACCAAGTTTGATAGTCAAGCACCTCTGCCCCTTTGCGTGAAAAAAGCAGGCTGTGACACTTGCTGGGCTGGTGCACTTTGTACTTAACATACAAGGTGGCCCTCGCTAGTCCAGGTGAGGGCCACCTTGCAAATTGCTAGTATTCCTTGTCTGGTCACTGGCTCTGCAGCCTGTAAGCAGGTATGGGCTTCGAAAGTATATCTGAGGCCCATGGCCAGGGCTGACTGCAGGCCCCAGCCCTCCATGGCAACGGCCACCAGCTCCTCAGCAAAAGCTGGGCTTGGTGTGGGAGAACGGTTTTGGCCTCAGGGTTCCATGTCTAGTATGAACATTTAGGAAGCATCCCAGGAGACAGAGCATCCCCAGGCCCTTGGCCAGGGCAGCACTCAGCCAGGCCCTACTATTGCCCTCACAGCTGGGTACCTGCTGGCCCTGCCAGGAGCCCCTGCCACACACTGATCTGGAATTCCTGCCTGGTAGCCCAGGATACCAGGGCTGCTGGGCACAGTGACCCCTGCTGCAAATTTGATCTGGCCCCACAGTTTCCAGCTGGTTTGGTTGCTTTCACTTCTGTACACACCACACACACACACAGCAGAAGAAGCCCTGAGCTGAGAATTGGGGAGCCTGGATTCTAATCCCAGCCAGGCAGCTAATCTTGCTGGGTAGCATTGGTCTGGTCTCTTTCTCTCTCTGAGCTCTGTCTGTCCAGATAAACAGGGTCTACCCTGGAGCTGTGTGGTCAGTTATGTTTTCTTCCCACCTGGGAAGGGAATTTACCCACAAATGGCTGCCCCCCCACTTCTAGTGCTCCTGCTTGACATAGGAGCAGTAGACATGAGGTGGCCTTCCAGCCCTCACAGACCATGCAGGTACCGTGGGGGTGGGTCAGAATGACCTGGGAGGTGACTGGTGGTTACCTGGGAGTTATCAGTGAGGGGAGAACCTGCAATGTTATAAGAATTTAGAAAGATCTCTGGACTAGGTAGCTGGAAGCTTCAGCTTTGAGGCCAAATCTATCTCTGTGGGATGGGTAAAACCCTCACCCTCTTTGAGCCTCAGTTTACCTGTCAGCAAAAGGAACCAATAAAGCTAAAAACCCAGGCAGAGCCAAAGGGGAAAACACCCAGAGAGGCCTTTGAAATCCCTGATGCTGATGATCAGAGGCAGTGGGAGGCTGACGGAGAGGGTCTGTCACCCCAGGGACTGTGTGGGGCTTCCTGAGTCCTGATGGCTGGGGCTGTGAGGAGGGGCTCCTGTGTTCCTCTCCCTGGCTAGAACGAGCCCACTGGTGGGTTGGCCCTGGCTTCTCCCTGTGCCTGGTTGGCCTTGGCTTGTTGAGCCAAATGACAAGAGTTTGGGTTACTTCCCCTCCCTCGCTGTGCCCCTGTCCCCTGCTGCGTGCCCTGCACTCCAGGGCAGAGGAGGCCCGGGCGCCACGTCAGGGAAGGTTAGTGTCAGAGCCGGTTGGACTCTGGCTGAGCCGGCACACCATCTGCCGTGCCCAGTAGAAGTTACATAAGCCTCGGCCCGCTGCCCGTTCTTAGAAAACGGGGCAGGCCGGACCAGCAGGCAGGGCAGACCTCGCCTCTCTGTGCTTTCTCCCCTCCTAGCCCACCAGGGCCCGAACAAGTCTTCATTCTCCAAGTTGCTCACATGCCCTCCAGAGCCTGAGACGTTAAGGCTGAGGCAGAAGTTGGAGGGCATGTGACAGGCCTTGAGGACCATTTAATTCCTTGCCCTGCAGGCTCCAGGACATCCACAGAGTCTGCTGCCTCGCCAGCCCCTCACACCATTTTTGTGCTGAGCCTGGGAAGGGCTAAGGGCCACTCATGCTTCTGCCAAGTAGGGATTGAGTCCCTTCCCCACCCCTAGTTCTTATAGAGATAGTTCCCTTCCCACATCTGATCAGATAATAAGCATTTTGATGACTCAAAAAATCATGCTGTTCACACATCATTAGGGTCTCTGGAATTACTGAGACCCACGATCCAATCCTACCTCTTCATTTGCTAGCAGTGTTGTTGACCAGGCAGCCTCACCATTGTTGCTCTCAGTTTCCGCATCTGAGAAATGGGAGTAGTGAGGCTGACTTCACATAGCCATCTGTGGACTAAATCATATCATTCCTATAGAGGACAGAGAAAAGGTTCCATAATCATGGCTGTGGTCATTGGTATCCAACTCCTTTTTCTCTCAAATACTACAACCTGATGAAATCTGATTTATTCCAGACATGCAAGCTTGGTTCAAAATTAATCCATCACAAGTCAGGTGATGGTGGTGCATACTTGTAATCCCAGTACTTGGGAGGTTGAGACAGGATGATTGCAGGTGTGAGGACAGCCTCAGCAAATAGTGAGACTCTCATCAACCTAAAAAGACCCTGTTTCAAAATAAAAATTAAAAATAGGGCTGGGAGTGTAGCTTGGAGGTAGAATGCCTCTGGGTTCCAGCCCTAGTACCGCACGCACACAAGAAATTAATCCACCAATATTGATAAAATAGGCCAAATTAATATCATCAACCATTATTAATGAGCCCAAGGAAATAAAATCATATGATTTATTCCACAGAGGTTGAAAAAATCCTATACGCATCTTGGGCAAAATCCTGTACCGATTCATGGTGTATGCACTCAGGAAAATAGGAGTTAAGGAATGATTATATATATATGGTCCTCAAGCCAGCAGTGTCTTACTAAGGAGAAAACACTACAGGCATTTCCATTAGGATCAGTAATAGATGGATACCCACCATCTCTCCTAGAGGCATTAGCCAATGCAGTTAAACAGGAAGAATCAATTAGAAGCATAAGAAAAGGCTAAAGAACAAGTAAAACGATCCCTACCAGATAGTAAAACATTTTATACAACCTCTGTGATTTAAACCATGTGGCATGGTTCATGAATTGCCAAATAGGCCAAAGATAATAGAAAGTCCAGAATTAGACCCAAACCTGTGTGGAAATGTAGCATATGACACAGGCAGTGTTTCAGATCACTGGGGTGAAAAGACTTTTTAATAAATGGTGTTGGGACAAATGAGTGACCATTTGGAAAAAGATAAAATTTGATGTATAGCTCACACCATACAGAGAAATAAGCACCATGTGGATTAGGGACATAACTGTAAATAGTGACACTACTGCTAACTGGAAACATGGGTGTATTCTTCTTCCACTTTGGGTACAGAGAGGCTTTCTACTGATGATGACTCAAAATCCAGAGGTAGTTAGATAAAAGACTGATCACTTTTCATATAAATTTAATATATATACATATATATATATTACAAAAATAAATGAAAACACACCAGATACCTTAAACAAAGTCAAATGACTGAACTGGGGATGTAGCTCAGTGATATCACATGCTTAGCATGTGTGAGGCCCTGGGTTCAGACACTACCACCACCAAAAAAAAAAGTCAAAAGATTAAGTATTTAAGAAGCTGATAGAAAATATCTGCAACATATGTAAGAGACAATAGGCTAATATCTCTAGTATATACAGTATTCTTAAATTTTAAGGGACAAAGGATCAAAACCTGATAGGTGGGGAAAAAAGACACAGACAATTCACAAAATAATATACAACGGTGACTCTCAAACTCACTTATCTCATTATAGAAATGCAAATCATAAGTACTCAGAGACACCATTTCTCACTTAGACTGGAAAGCATTACACACGATGACCAGGTGGGTCTTCAGCTGGGGAGGACAGGGTAATGGGTATTTTCAGACATCACTGGTGGAGAGGCAAACTGGTAGAACCCTTTGGATGGAAAACTTGGCAGTAACAAAACTACATACTTGCTTACCTTTCAACTCACAATCCCACTGCTAGCACTCTTCCCCGAAGATTTTTCTTTCAATACAAAAATACATCTGCATATAGTTATTCACTGTATTGAAAATCACCTGAATGCCCTAGGAGAACAGGTGAGTGTGAGTGATACTCCCCAGATAGGAGTGGTACTGTGCAGTTGTATAAAGGAATGCTGGAGCTCTCCAGGCACTGATACAGAGAGATTTGCAGGACATACTAACTAGTGAAAGAAGTAAGGCACACCACACGCATTGCCTTTCATGTGAGAAAGATGTGGCTGGAAGACAACTCTTCTCAGTTGCTGTTAATGATGACATTTTTTTGTTGTTTGTTTTTTCTCCAGTGCTAGGGATAAAAACCAGGGCTTCATAAATGCCAGGCAAGCACCATACCATAGAGCTACTCCTCCGCCCTGTTAATGGCCTCTTGAACACATCCTGCTTTCTCCTTGGATGTCCCTCCCCACCAAGCCTGGGGGCAAGTTCCCCATGCCATCCCCACAGGGGCCCTCCCTGCCCAGCCTGATGGTGGCTCTTGAGCATGTCCCTTCCACCCCCTGGAGCCGATTTCCTCTTCTGTAAAATGGGGATAACAAATCCCAAGCCACTCACTTCACAGATGAGAAGAGGGGTTGATGTCACCATTAATCCACGTGTGTGAGAGGGCTTTGCACACTGTGGGATATAATTTTGAATTGTCATTTACCTAGGGGGTCTGCAAGCTGCTTGTTGGGCCTGCAATAAGTCTTAGGTCCTGCTTTTCCAGTCCTATCTCAATTACTTAAGGGGAAGAGAGTACAGGCACAGGCATTTCCATTAAGATCAGTAATAGATTCTCATTCTCTTTCTGTCTCTCTGTCTCTCTGTCTCTCTCTCTCTCTCTCTCTCTCTCTCTCACACACACACACACACACACACACGTGCACAGGTGCACGTGCTGCCGTTCTGTAGAGTTGGAGACCATGCTGAAGTGGCTACTTCATGGCTGTCCCCTTGACCTTGAGGATCCGTCCACCTGTGCTCCACCTGTGTGCCAGGTGTGTTGCAGGTCCTCCGGGGCCCTGGCCTCCCTCCCACTGGAGCCTGAGCACAAAAGGGACACCTGCCAGTCCTGCTCTGCCCACATTAGCTATTTCATACATACTGTCTCATGTAGTCCTTGGGAAGAGGTTAAGTCTTAACAGAAGAGCACAGCGGGGCTCAGGGAAGTAAAATGAACTGTCCCAATCTCCCAGCTTTAGTGCCAGAGCCCAGTCTGATTTAACCCTGGTCTTTGGACTCTATATTCAGTGCTCCTTCTATGAGCCAACCCTGTGTCCACTCCCTGAGGCTGGGGCCCCATGTGCTTACCTCCATGTTTCAGGAAGTGCTGGATGCTGGGTGGTTACTTGTGGAGTGATCAAGTGCTACATGAATAGAATAACTTGGAACTGTCTTGTGAAACTCAGACTCCTCCATGATGCGGTTGTGGTCTCAGTAAAGAGCTGTCTATTGGTGGACAGAAAAGGGGAAAAGGGTTCCCTCTGGCCGGTCCTAGCCAGCATCAGTCAGCCCCTTTCCATTTTAAGGATTGGTCACTGAGAATGTGTGTCCTTGAGGGTGCATGGGGAGCAATTTTAGCAGCCTTGGGTGGGTCCGTGGGGCCAGGAGGGAAAGGCTGAGCCAGACCTCAGCACCTCTACGGGCCTACTGAGGGTTTCATTGCTGGAGGTCGAGCTCCATGCCTACTAGTCAGTAAGTCAAGTCATTTATTACACCCTTGACAGTGTCCTCCTCCACCCCTGCCCTGGATCCTGGGAGTTTGCAGAGGAAGGGAGCAGGGCCACTGAGGGTATGTCCTCTTCAGGGAGAGGGGCCACTGGAAGCCTGGAGTCTGCCACTTTCCCTCCTTCCCACCATGGCCCACTGGACCAGAGCATTTGCCCCATGCCCCAGCGGCCCTGATCTCTGCTGGACCTGGTGGGCAGAACAGAAATTCCCCCTTGGGGCTTGGGCTGTCTGTCTCACTTCCATGGACTTCCTTTCCAAGGCTCCTTCTAGGAAAGTGCAGTGTTTATGGGACAAGTCTTGGAGTCTCTTTGGAACCACAGCCTGGCCACCCTAGCAGGGGGCACATGAGGGCCCCGTGTCCCCTTGGCTCGGTAAGATCTGGTATGGGAATCAGCCCCGGGCCACTTCCGGCTCTCCTGCCACCTCACGTCAGGGTGATGTGGCTCTGAGCTTCTCAAGGACCTCATGCAATCATCGGGGTGGGGGTTTTCACTCCCCTTGAACAGATGGAGTGACTGAGGCAGGATAGAGAGGAGAGCTGCCCAAGTTACCTCCCAAGACGTGTGTTCTCACTGCCTGTCTTACCCATGCTAGCGCTCCCCACTCTTGCTGTGGCTTGTTGGCTGAGAAAGGTTAAGGAAAGAAGCATTCTGGACTATTCTAGATGGTCTTTGGAGGTCCTTAGGGACACCCCATTTTACCTCCAAGTTTTGCCTATAGGGGATTATGAGGAACCTCAGGATTTTAGCTCTGATCCATCAGAGAGAGTGGAGGTGAAGGCTCAGAGAGGGAAGCTGGCTGTCCCAGCGTTCAGCCAGGCAGGCTGGAACCACACTCCGGGTTATACACAGAGGTGGACATTAGAGCTGAGCCAGAGCAGACTAATGGCCAAGTTAGCAATCAATTTCAGTGGTCTATCCGCTGAGCAGCCCGGTGACCCAGCTTGCCCCTTCTGGGCACGGACACTTCAAGATGGCTAGTCACTGTCTCTGCCTACTCTGCCCTCTGTGCACATCAGGTCTCTGATCCTGGGTCCATAGGCCACCCTCTCCATCCTCAAAGTATGTCATTCTCTCTCTTGGGACACTCACATGGGTGGACAGCTGGGACTGGGCCTTCCCCATAGGGGAAATTCCAGATCCCACCAAATCCCAAATTCCATGGCCTTATCTGGCACCATTCTGTCTAGCCATTGATGGGCTTCCCTGTGAGAGGAAAGGCCTCCCTCCCTCAGAGACTGTGGAGGGAGGCAGTGGGGATCCCCACCTTCCTACCACCCCAGCTCCCTGGGTGTGTTGCAGGCTTGTACCAAACTGGCTTTGTTTACACAGAGCAAAAAGAGACAGGGATTGGGGAGGGGGAAGGAATAAAAAACAATGGACTTGATCTCAGCAAGCTCTCTCTGCAGTGATGACAACACCCTGTTTAACCCTTTCAGAGCTGAGTTCCCTCATTAAAGCTGATCAGTTCCTCTCTGAGCCTCAGTTAGGTGGGATTGGACTAGCAAATTCAGATTCCTTTTAGCTTCCAGCTGTATACTAATATAAGCCCAGCTTTATAGACTTTCCTAGGGTTAGATGGTATGACCATGATGCCTGCTGGCCTTTCCCAAGCATCTCCTGTCCATCCAGGTACCCTGTAAACACGGCGGAGGAGTGGGGTGGCAAGAATATGGGTGGAGAGGAGCCACATCCCCCATATGGGTGAAAATGCCCGTGTGGGGTGCTCTCCCAGTAAACTTGGCATGGCTGACTCCTTATCATCCAGGTCTCAGCTCAGAAATCCCCTCCTGAAAGAGCACCTCCGCGATCCTCACCTCCTTCACTTCTCTCCTCGCACTTACTACCATCTAGAATTGTCTGCACATAGGTATTTGTTTGCAGGCTTATCGCCTGGCTCCCTGCTCTGGCAAGACAGGGCCATGTCATTCATTTGGTAATGTATCCCTGATGGCCAGAACAGTGTCCAGCTCAGAGTGGGCTCTATGAGCAGGTGCTCAGGGAATGTGACTCTAGGAGACTCTTACATCTAGGCCTCCTCCCAAATGGTTCTGGATTTAGAGGTCTGGGCCAGGCTTGGGCATGGGGATTTTGACAAAGCACCCCCTGGTGATTCTAAGTTGGTGATTCTCAACATTAGCTGAATAACTGGGCCACCTGGCACCTTGGTTCACCCAGAGATTCTGATTTAACTAGTAGTAAGGTTGGGCCTGGGTGTTGGGGCTTTCAGAGTTCTTCCCATGGTCCTGCTGGGCAACTGAGGCCAAAGACTCCAGGAGCAGATGATTTCCAAGTTGTGCCATTCTCAGCCCCACAAAGTTAAGTCCCTTTATTCTATATGGCCAGCTGGATTCCCTAGTAGGATAACCTCTTTGCCAAACTCTTAGCAAAGCTGTGCCCTGTTTGATCTTTGTAGATGAGTGTTGAGTGTCACCCTGTGGCCCCTCTGATGACTTCCCAGGAGCTGCTGGGCAGCAGCCCCCCCAACCCAGCACCTCCTTTTCCTGGCAAGACGGCTGAGCTGTGTTGGAACCTGTCTCTTCTCCTCCCCTGATAGCACACAGTTTTAAATAAGATCTTCATTTACCAGAAGTTCACACCACAGCGTATGTGTTATATGAGAAGCAGCAATCTCGTGTTCACGGGGGATGCTGTTCTGAGCCACAGTCAGGGAGCTGGAGGAGAAGCCATCACAGGGGGTGCACGGAGAAGGAGGAGCTCTCAGAATCTGAGCTAGCAGCCCGGCTCCAGCCCTGGCAGTGCCAGGCTCCTCTTGGCTCAGTGTGTGGCTGGTGGGGGAGGTGCCACCGTGCTGTGAGCTGACCTCAGGCTGCTGGAAGGCTTGGAGCCGGATGGGCGTATGATGTCACCACAAGTTCCGCCAGTTGGCATCCCCAGCATTGCTCTGGGTCATTTACATGTCTTCAGCCGGTTAACAAGGGGCTCTTACTGCTGATTTATTAGTTGCACCCTGCCTTGCCTTGGAAACCATGATAAGGAAGGGATTTGGTGACCATGGACGGATCTCAGTCCCCATCCTGCCTGTTTTCTTCCCAGCCCTGCCCATGCATGTAAATGAATAAACAAATTCCAGTGGCACAGGACTTTACCGTCACACCACCTGGGGGAGGAGGGGGGCCAGGAGTCCCTGCAGTTTGCCAACCAGGTTGTGAAGTAGGCATGGTTACCTTGCTGTGCAAAGGAGGAAATGGAGGAATGAGGAGTTCGAGTACCTTGTACACAAAGCAGTGTCTGCACAGCAGGATTTCTGTCAATTCTGCCTGCATCTGGTTGGGGACAGGTGGGCAGGTCACAGTCACTTCTCTAAATGTGGTCTGGGGTATTTTCTCTCCCATGCTATTTGTCTGTTCCGATGAGCTGAAAGCAGAGAGATGAGGGATGAAGGACCAGTGTGCTTTGTGACTGAGCTAGGCCATCTTTGCCTTCGGCCTTAGTTTCCCCAAAGATAGGGCCTTTCAGCTTCTCCTTGCAGGTTTTCGAGTATGTCCTGGCACTGAAGAGATGGGGGAAGGGAGCCCTGTGGCAGCCCCAACTCAGGGTCCATGGTATAAAGCTGATGCATCAGTAATAAATATTGGGTTGACAGGTGCTAAGTTGCATCCCCAACCTCTGAATAAATAAAAAGTTAAACCTCTGAATAAATAAAAAGTTGCCCAGAATAATAGCCTAGAAAATTCTGGTGGCTCTAGCCAGTTCCCACCTTAGCCACTCCACTGGCCAAGCCTATTCACCCATCCTGCCCCTAGGCCCCAGTCCATGGCTCCAGCCCCAAAGGCCACCTTCCTGGCTGGGCTTTAAGTTCATGGCTCTGAAGCCTGCCCAATACCCCCAACCCTGGAGCTGTTGCAGCAGCTAATGAGAACCAGTCCTTGCAGAAGACCCCTGGCGTACAGTCCGCCTAGGCCTCCAGGGACTGGTAGTGGGCCACAGGGGTGCATGCTTTTAACCCCAGCCCAGCCAGCCAGAAGTCTTTCTTTCCCCCACCGTGTGTGTGTGTGTGTGTGTGTGTGTGTGTGTGTGTGTGAGAGAGAGAGAGAGAGAGAGAGAGAGAGAGAGAGAGAGAGAGAGAGAGAGAGAAAGAGTGATAGGGATTGAACCCAGGGGCAGTCTACCTCTGAGCTACCCACCCCCTGGCCCTATTTTATTTTTATTATTTATTTATTAGTACTAGGGATTGAACCCAGAGGCTTTCTACCTCCAAGGTACACCCCCAGCCTGATTTTATTTCTTATTTGGAAACAGTCTCACTGGGTTGCTGAGAGCCTCCTAAGTTGCCTAGGATGGCTTTGTACTTGTGATCCTCCTATCCCAGCCTCCCAAGTACTGGGATTACAAGCATGTGCCACCACACTGAGCTATATGTTTTATTTTGAAACAAGGTGTCACCAAGTTGTGGAGGGCCTCACAGGATTGTTGAGCCTGGCCATGAACCTGCAATTCTCCTGTCTCTGTCTTCCAAGTACTGGGATTACAGGCATGTGCCACCACGGCTGGCTTGGCTTGGCTTTTCTTAAGAATGTTTATGATTTTTTTTTTAATACTGGGGCTTGAACTCAGGGGCATCCTACCTTTGAGCTACACCCCCAGCCCTATTTTATTTTTGTTTGAAACAGGGTCTTGCTAAGTGATGAGAGTCTCACTACTTGCTTATGCTGGCCTCAAACCTGTGATCCTCCTGTCTCAACTTCCCAAGTACTGGGATTATAGATGTGGGCCACCATACCCTGCTAAGCCTTCCCTTCTTTGTCAGGATCCTCCCTGGCATTTTTTTCCTTAGCCTCCTCCCTGGGAGATGCCCCCTTCCTGGGAGATGAAGTAATTACTGTTCCAGGCTGAGGCCACCAGGAAATCAGGACCGGTTTGCATAGGTGGCCTGGGATGCCCAGAATACACTGACTTTATTTTTTTCTTTCTCTTCTTTTTTTTCCCCCTCCCTCCTGCTCATCCTCCTCCCTCCCTCTCTCCTTCTTCTTTTTTTTGGTACTAAAGATTGAACCCAGGGACATTCTACTTCCTAGCTATACCCCCAGCCCTATTTATTTTTTTTTGAAACAGGGTCTTACTAAATTGTGGAGGGCCTTGTTAAGTTGCTGAAGCCGACTGCAAACCCATGAACCTCCTCTTTTAACCTCCCAAGTACAGGGATTACAGACATGCACCACCACCCCCAGTTATTTTGACGTTTCTTTGATTTTTTTGTGAGTGTGTGTGTGTGTGTCTCCTGGCTCTCTTCTTGTTACAGTTCAGCTTCTTCAACTGTTAAGTCAAGTGTAAAGTCATGGGCTGTTAGAGCTGAAAAGACATCTCCCCCTGTTTTATGGATGAGGATAAAGAGGCCCAGGGAGGTGGGCCACACTTGTCCTGGGACACACAGCCAGAATGTAGTAGGCCCTGGGTTTGACCCCAGACCTAGAGCCTGTGCCCTAGACCCCAACTTAAACTGCCCACCTCAGGGGCTTTTGCTGGGGCCACACAGGGACATTGCCTGGTCCTCTAGATTTAGCCTAGACCCAAGGAAGTCCAGGCCAGGGAATCAGCACTGCTCTGGAGGCTTAGGAACCATCTTGGGGAAATAGTGCCCCATCAGAAAATCTGCTTTCCACTGGAGGGACCACCACCAAGTTATGGGGTTCACAGAAAGTGCTTTGGGGGACAGTGCCAAGCGAGCTCCTGCCTACAAGGCCTTCCTTGGGACCCCCCAGGTTGTGTGGAACAGCAGGGAGGCCCCAGGTAGGGGCATGCCCTCCCTTTGCATGGCATTTTCTGGATGCATTCTGCAGGAGGGTCTCAATAGCAAGTTGCAGGCGCAGTGTGAGATTTCACCTGGTTTCCTCTACTGGCAGAAGCAGCTCGGAGGTGCAGCTAGTCAGAGAACTTGGCTGCAGTCTTGTGGCTCAGGCAGGGCCCAGCCATTTGACTCTGCTGCCTCCTTGGGGCCTTGGGAACCTCAGGCCCCCTCCCTCCGTGCTTTCTTTGTGGAGGCCTTGGGGCCAGTCTGAGCACACCGGGGAGACCCATGCATAAAGCTGGGCCAGAAAGGGCAGAATTTGGCATCCAGATCCCCTCCCCAGCAGGCCAGATTCCTTCCAATCTGGCTTAAAACAGGCCCCCTCCCCCTGTGTCCTCCAGGGCCTGGGCGGCCCCTTCCCCCTCCCCGACTGGCTACAGACAAGGGAGTCCTGGAGCCTCCCTCTGGACTCCCTGCTCTGCTGCCGCTGCCCTGCATTCCGCCCCAGAAGATAAGGATCCTGTCTGGCGCCTGAGTGCTTTTTTTCCTCCCTCTTTCAAATCTGTTCCCTGATTATCTGCAGACAGCCCCTCACCAGGGGGGCCACCCGGGGAGGGTCCCAGACCTTGGAGAGACAGGAGGGGTGGGACCCGAGGGCCGCTTGAACCAGACCCATCTGTGCCATTTGCTGAAAACCCCAGCGCCAGAGCCCCAGAGCTGAGGCTTGGTTTCCCTGAGAGGGACTGACCCACTTCAGTGGGAAGAAGAGGGTATGTGGACTGGGGCCGTGCCAGAGTGGGCTGGGATGGGGACAGAGGGTGGGGTCACTTCCGTGGTCAGTGTTCCTCAGCACTGGGCCTGGACAGTGCCCAGAGGGGATGTGGTGAAGGCTGCAGCCAGCCAGACAGCCACATCCTGTGTCTACACGCTGGCCCTTTCCAGGCCAGATGGGGGCTGAGGACACTTGGGGCTGGGGAGGGGGTCTGGGGGCCCCCCGAGCCCAGCCCACCACTCAGGGGACCAGTCTTAGAGGATGGCGGGGGTTGGTTTACCCCTGACTTCAGCCTGAAAAGGAGGGGAGCTCCCTGCTAGCTGGGCCTAGGACAGGCACCATCATCTAACCTCAGAGCCCTAGACAGTGCCTGGCTTCTTTCATGCAGGGTGTAGACTGTGAGACCAGTTCCAACCAGTTCTAGCTGGGAGGAAACATCCCCCCTCTCGCCCACTGGCATGTCAACATGCCCTTCTGTCTCCTGGAATCTTGAGGGCCCCACTGCTTTGGGAGCTGCGACACCTAGGTTCAGGCCCACCTTCTGCCGCTACCATGCTATGTGACTTTGGGCAAGTTACTTTCCCTCTCTGGGCCTCACATGTTTCAGCTATAAACTAAGGAGGCCTGGTGGGGACAGGAGAGAACAGTGGAGACTAGAGCTTAT
Source organism: Graphiurus murinus (assembly GCA_004027655.1). Taxonomy (NCBI): domain Eukaryota; kingdom Metazoa; phylum Chordata; class Mammalia; order Rodentia; family Gliridae; genus Graphiurus; species Graphiurus murinus. Next base: position 224,268 of record PVLC010000060.1, read on the forward strand.
AGACATCACCTTTCCAAACTTCCCATGGTTGTCGAGAAGTTTAAATGAGATGTCAGAGGTGAAACCCTTGCTTGGAGTAGTTGCTCAGTAAATATTAGTCCAACCAATAACAGCAGCTTGAGCCAGGGAGCCTGGACTGGGCAGAGCCTGCTGTCAGGAGCCTGGACAGGTGAGGGTCACCAGTTCCCTCCCTGAGTACTTCCTTATACAGATGCTTTTTTTTTTGGGGGGGGGGTGTACTGGAGATTGAACCAAAGGCATTGTACCTCTGAGCTATACCTCTAGTCCTTTAGTTATATTTTGTTTTGAAACAGGGTCTTGCTAGGTTGCTAAGAGTCTCGTTAAGCTGGTCCTGAACCTGCGATCCTCCTATTTCAGCCTCTCAAGTATTAGGATTACAGTCTTGTATCACCATGCCCAGCTTTGTGCAGGCTTTGAAAAAGACCCAACACCTTCCCTGCCCCCAACCTCTACTGCCACTGCCCGCCGCCCCCCCCCCCCGAAAAAAAAAAAAGCCATTTGGTGGAAGGGAAGCAACACAAGATCATTTTTTATGGCTTCCTGGCCCCGGAGCCAGAGAGCTGAGGATCAGGTGGTGTGGGCTGGATTCCTGAGCCTCCCCCTCAGAGCCTTTCAGCTCAGCTCGTAAATATGCAGCCTGGAGCTGGGAGGAGTGGGCAGTGACGCAGTCCACAGCACCCACTTAGCCGGACTATAAAGTGATTCTCAGAGTTGCTCAGAGCTGTGCCCAGGGCTTTCCCACCCCACAGTGACCAGAGGTGGTGGCTTTCTCACTCCTGGGTGCTGGGACTCCCTGCCAGAACCCTTATCGCAACCACCAGTCACTCACACATCCTCCTGTGCCTTGGTTTCCCTTCTGTGCAAAGAAGTCTGCTCTGCTTCCCCTTTGCAGAGATGGAGGGGGAGGCCCACTCACGGGACCTGGAGCTGTGTGGGAGGCCTCAAGAGGCCATGGGGTCTCTGCTCCTGAGAAAACTATTCATAATCCCTTCTCTGTGCCTAGCCCCAAAGGGACCCACAGCTATCCCCAAGAAGCTCACAGAGTTCTGCATGGGAATGAGAGAAGATGGATGCCTGTGCAGGGATTGCTGGCATTTTCTTTAGCTCAGAGAAGAGGTCTCCTTGGCAGGGAGGCTGAAGGCTTCTGAGAGGAGGCAGAGGATGTGGGCAGGGTTCTAGAAGGTTCAGAGATCTGAAGAGAAGGTAAAAGTGGGGTGGCTGTCCAGGGTAGATATGGAGCAGCAGAGGCCAAAGAGCCAGAACTTGACCCCTTGAGTGTGAGAGCCAAGGAGTCCCATGAGCAGAGGCTACCTGAGGCCAGGTGCACATTCCCCAAGGGCCCCTCTTATTTTGGTCCTCAAGACGTATGCTTATGTGGATAAGCTCTGGCAACAGACTGGGTTCCAGGCCCACCCTCCCCACATGTTAAACAAGTTATTTAGCCCACCTGAGCCTCATCTTCAGCCACAAAATGCAAGTAATAGCCATCTACCCTATGATGTCATCATGAAGTTTAAATAAGATATTACAGAGAGAGCAATCTCATTCAGTGCTTAGGGGTCTCTGAGGTCAGTAGCCTGGATCTGAAACTCATTCCTCCCTCTTACTGACCCGTTGTCCTGGGTGATTACTTCACATCCCAAGGTCTCAGTTCTCTCATCTGTCAGATGGGCCTAAGAGCATCAAGGATCAGTGAGTGAATACAGAGCCCTGAGCATCCAGAATGCCAGTTATTGCAAGCGTTAGCTGTTACTGTGTAAAGTGCTTGCACACCTGGTGCAAAGTAGGTGTACAGTAGTATGTGTTGGAGGCCTCCTGCCTCCATCCTCAGCCTGTGACCGCTGCAGGGTCAGGAATGGGCAGCTTCATGGGCAGTAGAAATGCTCCTTCTTAGGACTTCCCAAGACTCTTTTTCTGTCTTAGGAAACCTTCAATAAGTAAAAACAACTCCCTAGCCCAGTCCATGGCCAGCCCAGCCCTGTGGATCTAAGAGGAGGAGGGTTGGTAACTTGAGCTAGCAGGGGGAGGATAGCAGAAGGGGGAGAGGCACACATAGAGCAGGTAATTTGGGGACCCTCTCCTCTATCTTCCTACCAGGATGCAGGGAGGTGGCTTCCACTGAGTTGCCTTGTTAACTTCACCACAAACAGCGCCTGCCTGTGAAACCCTCAGGCAGGAATCCCGGGCCCTCAGAAACAGAATAAATAGTAGTGTAACCATTAAAAGCAAGAAGGCACTGGTGGTCCCCAGCCTGGGTAGAGATCAGGCTTCCTGTTGGATATCCCTGTCTGCACGGTAGATGGAAGACTCAGGGTAGATTGTACTGGAGAGTGCCCCAGGGAAGCCAGGCTTGTCAGGGGCTGGCTTGGTCAGGGTGCAGGGGCACAGAACTGTCCCTGGATCACCTCTCCAGGGCTGTCTGCCTTTGCATGCTCCCCAGGCCTGCATATCCCCATTCAGAATGTCAGGGCTTGGCAGTGCCCATAGACCTGGCAGAAGGCATGAGGCCCTCCTCCATGCTGTTTGCTGTCCTGCCTTCGCATTCCCAGTCTCTTACACATATTCACCAAGGCTTTAGAGTAAAGGGTTTATGCCTCCCCAGGGTCAGGCTCACAGAGGCCTACTAACCCTTCACCCATTTCCTTCCCTTGAACTGGGATGATGGAGGAGATGGTGAAGTCAGACTTGAGTACCCAAGGAGCCCCCTAATCCAACCTCTGCCACGAGGGTGCCTGTGACCCAAGATTACGCCAATTGCTCCCTTTCCAGGTGCTGAAAATGCTACCTAGAGTTGTGTTCAGCTGGCAGGAGGCTCTGGGGGCAATGGGGTAGGTTTCATCAGCAGCCAAGGGGAGGAAGACATCTCCCATAAGAGACTGTCTACTTAGTACCCCCACATCCAGGAAAGTCTGGTTATGGAGAAGGGGTTCCTGCAGGTCAGAGGGCTGGGCATAGGGAATGAATAAGGCAGACAGGACAGGCAGGACAAGGGATGGCTGGGTAGCAGTCCATGAACTTAACAGTTAGGGTCTCCTTGGGTGGTTCATTGGCACGTCCCTTAATCTCATGGTCCCCCATGGACTTTATGGGAGGCTGCAAGGGCTAGTGGGAGGACCCCGGAACCATATTCTTCCCAGTGCTGATGGTAGGAATCGGTGCTTAGCTGGGCCAGCCAGGGTTGCCTACTCCACTAGGGTCAGAGCAGGATGTCCCCTGGAGCTGGGCAGAGGGTAGCTAGTTCCACAGGGTTCCAGATTCTTCAGGGCAGCTTCCTAAAATTCTAGCCTGTTGTCTTCTTATGAGTGTGCCCAGCTACAGGCTGGCATTTAGTGTAAACGGTGCACATAGAAACCTCTGGCTTGCCTTAGGGAGCGGCCCCATCCCTGGAAGCTATGTGGCATGTGGAGGCAGGAAAGACTGGGCTGGAGGGGACTCAGGCAGGTGGGAGAAAGAGGGTGGCCCCAGGAAAGAGCCCCAGAGATGTCAAGCTGTGCTTCTCACGTGCCAGCCTCTGCTCCCTGCCTACCCAGAGCACTATCGCTTGGCTGCCATGAGGCCTGCTGCACTTTTGGGTGGCTTAGACAGCTGTTGGTACCCAGCCCAATTCTGCATCTTCTGGCTTCTACCCTTGGCCCCAGGCCAGCCAGTTACCAACAAGAACACATCAATTCCTCTTTGATGAAACCTCCTGAGTCCCCACTAAGGGGGACCCAAGGACCCCAGGAAGGAAGACTCTCAGGGTAGAGTGGTTGGTGTTCCCAGGACCAGTGGTCAGGCTGTGGAGGTTGGTCCTATAAGTCATGGGCATGGGGCCAGCAGGGTATGCGTGGGTGGCAAGGCCTGGAGGGCCCAGACTTTATCTCTCGTCCTGCTTTCTGCTCCTCCAGACTCCAGCCTCCCAAGGGGCCCACGCAATCGCTTCCTGTTAGGGTCACAGCTAAGCAGAGGCCAGCAGCAATGATTTCCTCTGATCCAACAGATGCCTACCCCCCACCTCCTACTATTCTGTCTCATTTCTAAGAGACCAAGGGGAGGATGGGGGTGGGGGAAAAGCAGAGACTTGTTTGATATTTCTGGCTGTCTGTCTAGCCTGAAATGCATGTGGCTGAGAAGCCAGAAGATTTCTTAGATAGCCCTTCGGGGAAAGATGAGGCTCTTGAGTAGCAGTTCCCAAGGGCCAAGACAAAGATTTTGGTGGGGATTCCTGCCTGGAAGGCAAGTTTGGAGATGACCTCTAAGCCTCTCTTCATTTAACAGGTTGGGAGTCCAAGATTCTGTGATTTTCTTTGGTTTTGAACTTGGTGTATCCAAGAGTCCATCATCACAGCAGCCTACCTGAATGCCAGGAATAGCTCTGAGCACCCTATATTGACTCCATTAATCTTCAAAGCCTCTTTAGGCAGGAACTATATCCTCACTTTACAGATGAGGAAACTGAGGCTCAGAGAAGCCCAGCAACCAGCTGGGACTTTGCATCCTGGCTCCAGACCTGCTAAGGCTCCTGTGTGTTGGCCCATTAGCTGTGATCCACTGCAGCTGGGGAGGAGGTCACCATGCAGCCCTGGGAAGCTTGGTGAGGCACTGATGTCGAGGGTCCCTAGAGGGACCGTGACTGAGCCACCACTGCAAGAGTCCCCACAAATGTCCTGCACAAGCCCAGCATGTCACAAAGGCGTTTGAAGGGCTCTCAAGTGCTCCCTGTCCCCATTGCAGCTCAGCCCTGTGGAGTTAGATAACCAGCTTATGTTGTGGAACCTGGTGGCTGACCATATCCAAGGTGGCGTGGAGCTGGTCCAGAATGAGCCAGAGGCTATAGTGAGTACTAGGCCTAGGAGCTGGGCCTTGGGACTGGCCTTGCTGTCTTCCTCTGGTGGAGAGCACCCAGATAGCCTCACATGCCTGTGTTCTCTGAGTAGGGGGCATTGAGGGGGAAATGCTTGCCTCCCTTTGTCCCTGGCTGGTTGCGAACAGTGGTCACTAGCACTGAGACAGCAGGCCTGCTTCTCCTTGGCCTGGCACCTCACCAGGAGATCTCTATCTCTAAATCACAGGCTGGCTGAGCTGGAAGGAGCCTTCTGCTATCATGCCCAAGGCTAGGCCCAGAGCCGCTAAGTGCCGCCCAAGGACACAAGATGACGCTGGTGCTCCTGGGCCATTAGGGTGGGTGAAAGCCAGGTTTGTAATAGTCATAAGCTTCTGACCATGGGAATAATGATGGCCTAGGCTGCTACCCGTCATCCTGTGCGTCACTTGGGATGCGATCACAGCCTGGAGGGGCTGCCGCTGGCCCAGAGTCCCCAGGCACAGAGGTGAGAATCGCTCGCTGGCAGTGAAATGCTCATGCGCAGCCTGGTGCTCAGGGAGGCTGCAGAGAGGTCCAGCCTGCCCATCTGCTTTGCTGAGGCCTAGGTCCCTCCTTCCTGGACCAACCCCAGCTCTGTGGAGGGGCAGAGGGGGTCAGTTAGCCATCTGGTCTTAGGGCTCCTCTGCCACTCTCCCTGGATAGCATTCATTGACCAGTGCCAGACCCCGAGCTTTTTGCTTCACACACATGAGTGCGCCTCACCTTGCCCCTTTGTATGGCCAAGGAAGCTGAGGTTCAGGGTGCTTAAAATGATGTGGCCAGGAAGTAGTGGAATCCACCGTGAGGTAATGCGAGGTCCCCTGAATTAGTTCAGCTGAAAGAGGGAAGCCCACCGAGGGAGAGGAGAAGCTTGCGCAGCCAAACAGGCAGCTCCATCTTCATTTGAGTCCTGCCTGAGAGGGCCAGGGCTCTTCTCCTGGGGAGCAGGGACAGTGCCAGGAGCTACTGTCTCCTCCCAGCCCTCTGAGAGACAGCATGTGGACACCAGCTCCCAGGGAATCTCTGTAGCTGGAATGTGGTGACTCTGCAGTTCAGGCCCTTGTGTGCTGTCGTCCCCTGCAAGGCCACATCTGTCCTACAGAGGATCCGGGCCTGGCTTGGGAGACCAAGAGCACCTGCTTTTCCTTCATGCCACATTTCTTCCTGTGGACCTGGGTCTGAGCTTGTGGCCAACATCTCCAGAATCTCACACACAGGACAGGAGGCACATCAGTGAGGCTGGGGAGAGGGTTCAGGGGCCACACATGCCACCTTCTCTGCCCTGAGCTTGGCCCTGCCAGCAACGGAGCACCAGGTGCGTCCCCATGGAACACCTGATGAGCCCCCCAGGCAATCCCCTGAGCAGTCGGTGCCACTGTGGTGCTGGGCAGAGAGAGCCTGTCTTCGGGCTCAGTTTCCTCACCTGTGCAGTGGGGGTGTTGAACCATCCTGGAGGCAGTGGTGATCCGTGGGACTCCCCATCATGATGGAATGTTCTTCAGTATGGTGGTCCCCAGCCTCACACAGCTGCTGAACATGGCTAGTGTGAGGAGGAAGAGAGGTTTTCATTCGAATTAAAGTTTGGCAGCAACATGTAGCCAGTGGCCATTGGGTTGGACCCCACAGCTCAGAGGGCTCTAGGAAGATGCTGTCCATCAAGTGCCCAGCACAGAGCAGGGTTCGTTCCCTTCCCTACTTCCCCGAAGGCTTGGGAGGCCTTCAGCCCCTGACCATCCACCTGGATAGCCAAGGTTGGAGAGAGCAGACAACCTAGGATGGACTGAAAGGCCTCTTTGCTTGTCCCAAGAAGACTTCCTACAATGAGAAGGAATGTAACAGCAATGGTGATGCCCTAAGGTCACAGGATGGGGACTACTTTTAAAGATTGTGGCTCATTATATTAACATTTGTTAAGTGCTAACCAAGACAGGCACTGTGTGAAGAACCTCACAGGTCATGCTACTTAACCCTAGGATCTAAGCATTGTTCTTCACATAGTTGAGGACACTGAGGTCCAGAAAGGTGAAGCAACTTGCCCAATGTCACACAGCTAGTGACTTGCTCAGGGTCTGCACCTGGGTGTCTTATCTTCAGAGTCAGTGTTCTTTTCACAGACCCATGCTGTTCTATATATTTACCTACCATCTATACTACTGTGTCTAGTGCTGGGCTAAATATCTTTGGGGACAAGGGGTGTGTGTGTGTGTGTGTGTGTGTGTGTGTGTGTGTGTGTGTGTGTGTTACTGGGGATTGAACCCAGGGGCTACTACCTCTGAGATATATCCCCAACCCTATTTTTTATTTTGCGGTACTGGGGATTGAACGCAGGGGCATTCTACCTCCAAGCTATACCCCCAGCCCTATTTTTTATTCTTTATTTTGAAACTGGGTCTCGCTAAGTTGCGGAGTGCCTCACTAGGTAGCTGAGGCTGGCCTTGAACCCGGATCCTCTGGTCTCAGCCTCCCGAATGCTGGGATTACAAGTGTGCGCCACCACGCCCGGCTTATTTTGTTTTTTATTTTGAAACATGTTCTAAGTTGCTGAGGGCCTTGCTAAATTGCTGAGGCTAGCCTTGAACCTGTGATCCTCCTGTCTTAGCTTCCTAGTTACTGGTGTTACAGGCATGCACCACCAAGCCTGGCTGGGGACATGGAATTTACAACCACAAGGTCCCTGCCCTCCAAATCTCCTTGGAGGAACCCTCTGCATACCACTTTGTCATAACAGAGACAGTGAAGAGTGCCCTAGTGCACAATCAGTGAGTCTTCAAACCTTGGTCTCCGTAAGTTCATACTTGCAACTTGGAACAGCATCTTCTGAGGGAGGGTGGCTCCCCACCCCAAGACCATGCAGGCATTATGTAGAGGGTTTGATCATAATCTCCTAAAAGGACACCTAGCCCATCACCCAGCACTGTAGAAAGCTTGCAGTAGATACCAATTGGATGAATATTCTCCAGGGAGCCAGGCGAAGGAGGAAACTGAGGCCCCCAGTGGCCCAGAGACTTGCCTAGGTTTGCCCCAGCTCTCCCAGTGCTTCTCAGCTATCTGCACTTTCCTCAACCAGGGAGCAGGTGGAAGGAAAACACTCAGCCTGTGTACTCAGGGAGGCGAGTCATAAATACAATGGCATTCGAGAGGAGGGAAGGATGCCCAGAGCAAGGATGTCCGCTTCCAAGCGTGCGTGTTCTCTGGCGCTGTGCACTAGGCTCCTGCCTCGTGTGCATGCCTGCCTGTGTGCGTGCTTGTTCTGTGCTGTGTGGGGGTGGGGTGCGCTGGCGTGGCAGTGTGTCACTGTGGGTGACCATGGCACGCAGACCGGCTCCGGCTCCTCTTGGCCCTCCCCTCCCCTCCCCGCTTCCAGTTCTCCAGCAGCCAGATGTCTCCCAGATGTTTCTCACTTCCTGCCTGGCTCCATGCAGTGCATGTGTGTGTTTATTTTGGACGGCCCACTAAATAATAACCATTTTAAGAAAAGCTTTTCATAACCTCGTTCCCACGAGGAGTCAGAGTTCAGGAAATAATCCCAGCTCTATTCACTATTGTCCCCGGGATCCCTTCTCTCTGACCTCCATCCTCCCACCCTTGGGACCACTTTTGAAAAGACTTCATTTTATCCTACGTGATGTGGGCTCTGTCTCGGAGACAGACTCTCTGGGAAGCTGGGACCGGGGTTTGGAAGAATAGGGGAAGCTGGTGCTTGGAGTTGGGAGCCCCGTAGAGCTTTGCTACCAGCCCCATCTAGAAGTGTGTTAGGAGTGTGAAGACCCAGCGCTGCCCCAGACCTGGTCTCGGAGGCTTCAGTTTGACAGGACCCCAGGGGATTCCTGGCTATCTTTAGTTTTAAGGGCCCAGCTCTGCCTTGTTGCAGGGCCCCCCATCAGGCCTTCCTGGCAGAACCCAGTGAGGGCCTGAAGGTGCAGACTCAGAGGAGGCTCTGAGCCCAGAGGCAGCAGACCAGGTGCCACGCCAGCCAAGCCATGCAGTGTGGTAGAGTCCTTGCACACCCCCAGCTGCCCTCTGGAGGCTGGTCTGGCTCCCTTTGTCTGTCTGCAGGCATCCCCAGCTCCCAAGGCCGCTCTGCTCGCTGGGTGCTGTGGCATTTGTGTTCTCCTGTCCCTGTGTGACCCTACTTGTGGTCCTGCTTCCTTTTACAGTAGAGCAGTTCTGTTGGCTCTGCTCTCGTCATGGGGGACCAGAGGAGCCCAGGCTGTGGCTGTTCCATAAACAGTCCAGTGCCTCCCCACATGCCTGTGGTTTGTATCCCTTCCCCTGTCTCAGCGATGGTGTGTAGCTAGCACGGCAAGCCTGACTCGGGTGGGGACAGTAGATGTTCTGAAAGGTCAGAGACCAGGCCAGACTTCAGCCAGCTGGTGGCTTAACCCGGGAAACAAGGTGGAGGGTGGGTGAGGCTGCTCCTGCAGGGGGGAGCTGGTAGGGCATGCTTGGACAAGACGGTGGGCAGTGTGTGTGTGTTGGGGGAGGGGGTTGCCACCCAGGAGAAGGGAAGGAGGGGATGGGGAGAGGTCCAGCAGGGCAGAAAACCTCAGGGGGAGAGGATCCTACAGTTCCTCTGAGGGGTGGCTTCAGAGAGTCACAGCTGAGATCACAGAAGGATGGGGCTTCAGGCTGGGGGAGCCCTCTGGAGGGAGATGGGGCTGCCCTGTGCTCTGAGCTCCTCTACCTACAGTAGGTGGCTGGGTGACATGTGGGTGTAGGTACACATTCAGCCTCTATTCATTAGTAATTAGTGCTTGAATGAATGGGTGAGCGGCTGGTGAGGAAGGAAGGGAGGGAGAGAGGGAGGAGGGAGGACAGGTGAGCAGATAGATGGATAGGAGGACGGGTGGGAGGGTGAGAGTGAACAGATTCATCCCAGCGCTCTACAATTATCAGAGCCCTTTCATGCCATCACTCTTCTGACCCTGCCCTCTTGCTCAGAGGAAGATAAAGCCAAAAGACTAAGACCCAGGCCCAGAGGGGGAGGCCCGAGTACTACTCCAGTTCCACTGCACTCCTTTCAGCAAGAGGGCTCGCCCTGAGTCATTCACTCCTCAGCCCATTCCCGTGTGACCAGGGACTCACCCTACAAGCCGTCCTGTCACCCTGCCCCTGCTGCTCTAAGCAGCAGCTCCAGCAGTGTCTCAGCCCTGAGCCTTTGCCTGGATTCCAGCACAGACCAAATGGGGATGTCAATGGCCTCGATTGTCCACCAGGGACATGTCCAGGCCCAGCACGTTGTCCAGGAAGCTCAGTCATTGAGCACCAGCTGTTAGACAGAGGTTCCTGGAGACAATAAGAGTAAAGGTCCCTCCCTGCCCCAAAGGCACTGCCATTGTCAGAGGGCAGAAAGGCCAGGGTGGCAATGGCAGGTCATGCTGCTGAGTGAATGTCCTGGGGTGTCTTTAGAGCAGGTGCCAGGGGAGCTACATGAAAAGAGGCTCAGGGCGCAGGGAGAAGGCGCTGATCCTGCTGGCCAGCCCCCCAGTGTCCTCTCGCCCAGACTGGCCAATAAGCCGGAGTGGAGAGGTGACTGACAGGCTCCACCGCTGGGCAGGTCCTAGAGGTTACAGACACAGGAAGCTGGAGGCCCCACCCTCTGAGCTCACTAACCTGGCACCCACTCCCCAGCTGAGCCAGGCTGTTTCAGGGGCCCTTGTCTGGGCCTTCCTCACCTTCATGTCCTCAGGTCCTGGCCAAGTCATGAGAAATGACCATGCCCCCAAACTGGAACCTTTGCAGTTCTGTGCCTTAGAACTTCGAGAAAACAGGCAGCAGGTTCCACAGAAGTCCGAGGGCCCAAGGAAAGCCATGCTTCCTTCTCTGTTTTGCCCTGGGATATAAGACCCAGATGGAGTAAGTTTCCTTAGTGATTTGGGGGGCCTTACTTGTGTCCTGGGGACCCCCAACACCCAGGAGACCCATCTGAGACCTAGGGGAAAGGAAGAAAGGATGGAGACCCCCATCTCCTTGGGCTAGTGCTGACACCTCCTCTTCGTGGCTTTCCTTTTCTCCTCTGTGCAATGTTGGGGGGAGGGGGCTTGGTGGTGCCCCACCTCCCTATCTAGCACTGCAGCCAAGGAGATGCATATGTACTTTTCCCTGGGGACTTCCAAGCACCCAGGCCCCTGGTGGTGGCTCTCAGCTCCCTGTGGCCGCATCCTGGGGGCCTCCCTGGGTCCTGCCTCCAAGGGCAGAAGGCAGTGAAGGCCCCCATCCACTCACTCCCACCCCTCACGCAGGCCAGGCCACCTTGCCTCTGGCATTGGAGTGCTTACCCAAGCAGGAAAGCCCTCCTGGGAGGCTGTGTAGCCAGGAAGGAGGCAGTACGGACAAGAGCCCAGAAGTCCTGGAGCAGGAGGCCGGAAGGAGGCCACCTTGCCTGCCTTCCCCTGAGCGGGCACTTTTGTGTCTGGGTGTTAAACTCAGCTCTTTCTCCCCTCCTCTCCTATTCCTGACTGCCTGTTAAATAATTTAAATATTTGGGCCTAAAGGACTTCAATTATCCTTTAATTTACATTAGTAATTTATGCATTAGGCAGAATGGACACGCGGTTAGTGTAACAGCCCCCAGAAGACCCGCTGATATCTGCTGCGCTCGATGTTCCTGAGAATCTCGTCATTTTCTCTGCAGCCCAGGTCATTGTTTTAAAAGTGGCTCCTATATATGGGCATTTACACAGACTGGGATGCAGACTCAGAGCACACACAAGAGGATGTCTACACACAGCAGACACTGACACACACGTAGTTACATACAGGCACATGGAAGCAGTGGGCAGAGACCCCCCCATACACCCACAGTTGTCAAAGGCATGTTTTGGCAGACCACCTCTCCACTCCTGCCTGCACCCCTTCCTCACCCCACAGGCCATGGTACACACATGCTTGCCTTTGTACCCATTATCCTGGTGGTCCCAAACATGGCTCTCTCTGGCCAGTTGGGTGCAGGCATGGCATTTGGATGGGCCATCTTGTGTCTGAGCTTTCAGTCTCTCCTGCAGCCTGGTGGTCACCTGACCCTAGGGTTGAACACAACATGAGAACATGGGGTGGCCATGTGTCCATCCTGTGCATGTGCCCCAGGCTGCACCACCTGTGAGCTCCTCCTGTGTTTCTCAGGCAAGCTGCCCACCTGGAGCCTCAAAGCCTGGCACCAGAGCCTGGCACCACCAGAGCTCTTGCCCCGACCCAGCCCGGCTGTCAGAGAGAGCCCATTTGGGATTGCCAGCTCCCAGCTGCCCCTGAATCCTGGCCCAGCTGCCCCAGCACCAGCTTGCAAGGACTGAGGGCTTCCCAGGGAGTGGGGACAATGGTGACAGAGAGTGATGTCCCTATGAGTATGTTTCTGAGCTTGTTCAGCTGACATGGCCCCTGGCCCTGAAGGCAGGCACCCTGATTCCATGCTGCCTGGGTGAGGCCTTTGATCTGGAGCTGTCCCTGAGGATATAGCTTCCCAGCTGTCATTTCTAACTCCAGGAGAGCCACTGGCACAGTCTCTGACCCCTCCTACCTCTCATCTCTCCCTGATACTCTGCAGAGAACAAGGAGGGCAGGAGGCAGGTAGCCCCATGGGCAATACGGGCATCTGGTTGGTGGGGTAATCCATTATATGATGGGAAACCAGGGCTGTAGGGGAGTTGTACTTGCAGGGAAGAATGCTCACCAATTTCTCTGAAAAGCTTCCTTGTGTGGTAGTGGCCTCCTATCCCATAGTGCCTTTTGGAGCCCAGATTTCCCTCATCCCACTGGGGTGCTTTGCCTAGGTAGGGTGGGGAAACATGTACCCACATTCAGGTGTGAAGAGTGTAAGCCACAGGTGCCCGCCTCCCTATCCTCATGGTAACGGCCTTGGCTCCAAGCATCCCTCTCCTGGGCTAGAGACACCCAATTGCTGAGGCCTCCTGCCATGAGGCCCAGCCCTGTTCCTCAGGATGCCTTTAATGAGAGCTCTGCCTATGGGACAGACATCAGGACCTTTGTCCTCTTGTCTCCCAGCCATCCTGCTGGATCCAAACAGGATGCTCTCTGCTCAGCCACACACTCTAGCCTTGGTTGAAGATTCATCCCTATCCCTTATCAGACTTCACCTCTCTCTCTTCCTCCTCTGTCTGGCCTGGATCAGTTGTCTGAGTGCCTCCTTGAGGCTCAGCCTAATCCTGTCTTCCTCTAACCCAAGCCTCCCCAGACCTGTATGGCGAGCACCTTCAAACTAGGGCAGCATTTGCAAAGATCGGCGTCAATTAGTGATGTTCCTATAGTACTGGGATGGGGACCTGGTGGCATGCATGCCAAGTATTTGCCATTGCAGATCCTGGGCCAAATTACAAAGTCTTGTTATTGCTTTATAGTGGTTTCCCGAAGGGTTATCCCCTTCTAGCTTCCAGCACCTCAAAGTAAATTATAACTTTTCTTACGAGTAGGAGCATTCTTCTCCAGCTCCCACAGATTCTAACATGGGTCTGGAGCCACAGTACAAACCAAAGAGGGGGATACTTCTGCTAAAGGCAGAAGAAACTTCAGAGATCATTGAATTCAGGCATGGCAAATAGGTTTGTTCTTGCCTACCAACTCTGAGACTTCAATTGGCCTGTTGGAAAGAAGCTATGGTTGATTAATGATGTCTGTCATGGGCTCAGCCATGGCAGCAGCAGTGCCGTGGTATTGCTGTCTCTGTTTTATTTCAGACTTCTAAATACACCAAGTAAGGAAACTAGGACCCAGAGAGGGGTAATCTGTCAGGGTCATCCTATGTGGAGTCAGAGTGGGGTCTTTTCTTTTTAAGTTGAGAACTTCCGACTTTTTCACCTAAGGGAAGCACTTTACGGCTTCTTGTTGGCATATCTAAATTCCTAGCATCACTTCTCTGCTCTTTGGGAGCCATTATTAAGTAAAAGAGTTACTTCAACACACACACTGTGAAACCATGATAGTCCATCTGATAATGGAGATGGCTACTAACTGATTAACAGGCAGGCAGCATATACAGCACAGATACACTGGATAAAGGGACACCCTACTACGTGGGATGGTGTGAGAGTGCATTGTGCTGCTCAGAATGGTGTTCAATTTAAAACTTATGAATCGTTTATTTCTGGAATTTTCCATTTAATATTTTTGAACCACCGTTAACTATGGTGACTGAACCCACATAAAGCAAAACCATAAATAAGGGAATCTACTATACTTACACTCACTGGAACACATATGCTCACATATACATACACACACACACACACACACACACACACACACACACACACACACACACACATACTCTTTTACTTTCTCCTCCAATGAACTTCATCCTTCTAACCAGGGACAGCTCAAGGAAACCTGGACAGATGCACAGTTGATGCGTTTCTAAGACCCATTTGTACAATTGTAGTCATTTCAAGTTTTTGTGCAGTTTTTAAACTTTTACCTTTTACTGTTTCATCTTGTAAGTAGTTAGTATGTTAAAAACACTATAAATGGTATTTAAAGGCACATTGGATTTCTCCTGGCAGCTGCCCTGGGCCTTAGATTTGCAGGCCACTGAGTACAGTTTCTTCCCCATCTTCAAGGGCAATTTTCCATTTGTCCCATGATGGGAAATGAGAATCCTCCATGCTGGGGAGGTGGCCTCCACTTTAATACGTTTGCTTTGAACTGCTGTCTTTCTCTTGAGATTGTTTCCCACATGCCTGCAGACAAAGTGATTAAAATTACAGAGTGTACATGCCTGTAACCCAGTACTTGGGAGACTGAGACAGAAGGAATATAGGTTTGAGGACAGCCTTAGCAACTTAGTGAGACCCTGTTTCCAAATAAAAAGGGCTGGGGCTATAGATCAGTGGTAGAATGCTCCTGGGTTCAATCCCTGGTACCAAAGAGAAAGAAAGAAAAATTACAGAGTGTACATGTTCCCTACAAAGATCCTGAGCTCTGTCTCTGTCTGATCCCAGCCACACAGTCATTCTTGGGCAGGTGAAAGAAAGAATGAGTCAAGAAATAAGTCCTATCTTGTGAAAATCTAACAGTTCACACTGTGGCGCATGGGTGGGAAGAACTGAGCATGATATTTATTTTTCAAGTTCTTTTTTGTTGTGAAGAAATTCAGACTGGGGATGTTTATTTCCAGTCGCTCATTTCATTTCCTCTCAAGTGTACCAGGTGTGACAGCTTTGATAAGTAAATACAGTGCTATGTAGTACCCCCTCCGTACCCCAACAAAAAAGTGACTCTAAGTCCAGGTTAAAATAATTATCCTCAGCCGGGCGTGGTGGCGCACGCTTGTAATCCCAGCATTCGGGAGGCTGAGACCGGAGGATCCGGGTTCGCGGCCAGCCTCAGCTACCTAGTGAGGCCCTCCGCAACTTAGTGAGACTCGGTTTCAAAATAAAGAATAAAAAATAGGGGTGGGGGTGTAGCTCGGAGGTAGAATGCCCCTGAGTTCAATCCCCAGTACCGCAAAAAAAAAAAAAAAAAAAAAAAAAAAAAAAAAAAATTATCCTTTGTATTACAGTATTTCCCCAAATGCCTATGCTTTTTTAAAAAAAGGTGTAGTGAGCTGGGTGTGGTGACACATACCTGTAATCTCAATACCCGGGAGGCTGAGACAAGATGATCACACATTTGAGGCCAGCCTCAAGAAGACCGTTTCAAAATAAAATATATAAAGACTGGGGGATGTGTGGCTCAGAGGTAGAATGCCCCTGGGGTTCAATTCCCAGTACCAAAAATGGGGTGGGGGGCACACAATCACCACTCTCTTTAGTGGTGCACAAATCTAGGGTTTTATCTTTCTGGGTCTGGCCCCTTCAGAGTTATTCACTGTGTGACTCTGGGTGGATCTGTTGTCCTCTCTGGGTCTCAGTTTTCATCTGCCAAATGGGACCACTTTGGGCCTGGGGCAGCAGACACCACCATAGAGCAGCAAGCCACAGGGACATCTCTGTTTTGTGGCCCTCTGCCAGGGTAGGAAGGGTTTGACCTGCTGCCTACCAGGTGGCCCAGCACCAGCCCCACACCCTCAGCACCACCGCCCACCTCCATTCCAGAGGGCTTTCAGATCTCTCATCTAATCTCACAATTGCCCTGTGGAGGCAGGACAGGCATTGCATGATACAAAATAGGAAACTGAGGCACGGTGAGGTTTCAGATAGTGAGGCCACTAGTAGTTTCTCAGCTCTCATTAATGGGCCAGGCTCATCTAATCCATTGCCTAATTCAATGTGCAGAACAACCCTATGAGATGGGTGCCGCTTCTTCCATTTTTTGAGTGAAGGACAGAGGGTTCCTCAGGAGCTCCAAAGCCCCGGCCTACCCTAGCACTGAGTATCAAAAGTACCATGGCCCTGCCACTATGGTCCCGTTACCCCTTCCCCTGTAGCATGGTCTCGGCTCTGCTGGCCACCCCACTGCAAGGTCAGGCACCGGAGCCCACAGTACCCAGAGGTTTGGTTCCTGCCCTTCCCCCGACACCATGCCCAGGAGATCCTGATGCAAGGTGCAGCAAGAGCAGAGCTCCCCAGGAATGAGGTTTCTTCTCACTTCCTCCTCTTCCATGGCCCAGAAATACCTATAGCAGGTGAACAGGCTTGCAGGCCAGGCCAGAGGGCAGATGTCAGAATGATGGTCTGGTGTCGCTGTTCTCTGCTGTTGTTTGAGTCCAGGCCACAATGGTGGTTGGTATGTGTTTATGTGCATGTGTGCTGATCCACTCAGTCCCAGGACAATCTCTGGGGCCTTGCCTCCTGCTCCCTGGGGCCCTGCCACACTCCCTAGCATCTGCCTGAAAGCATTTCCAGGGAGTCAGAGCTACAGGCTTCCCCAGGGCTGCCTGGGGAGGAGGGGCAGGAAAGCTAGGCAGGAACATCTCCTTCCCCAGATATTTCCACAGCCTGGGGGCTAGAGAAGGGCACCCCTCCAATGGTTGGGGAAGGATGCCCAGGACACCATACAGGCTGGCTTGTGGATGTCTCCCAGGAAGTGTTCAGAGAGCACCTGCCCAAAGTAAGGCTCATGTAGGGGGTGTCCCAGGGTCCTCCTCCCAGCCTCAGGTATGTCCTTCCTGTAACCCTATCCTCCAGCCTGGTCCAGATTTATAGACCAATAGTCCAGCTCCCCCGCCCCACAGGTGGGGAAACTGATGCCTGGGAGGACAGAGATTTGCTCAAGGTCACGTCAAGTTAGTCATATGGTTGGGACTGGACTCTTGGTTCAGTGCTCTTTCCACTGTGGCAGGTGGTTATGCAAATTAATGTGAATTCTATGCAAATGTACATGGCTTCCCACACCTAGCATGAGGGGGGCCATGCATCCTAGCAGACCTGATGGGGTCTCCTCCCTTCACTGACTGTCAGATCCCAGAGGCCCATGACGATCACCTTACTCATGGTCCACACCAAGGCCTGGGCCTCAGCAATCTGTGGCCACTAGGGAGGACTATACTTTGGCCCTGGGACTGGACGCCTGGTGTCCTGCTGCTGTGGGGGCGAGGGGCTGACAATCCCAGGAAGCACAGAGGAAGCCTCTGGGATGGCCCCCAGAGCCTACAAGACGCCATGCGCTGGGGCAGAGAGGTTTTCTCACGAGTCCTGGGAAGGCAGCTCACAGTCCCCAGGCCCCCTGGGTCCCCGTCAATAAGCTGGCCTGAATGGAGACGCTGGGTTGGGAGATTTATTTCCTGGCTTTGGAGCCAGCCCTTCTCCCTGCCCCCACCTTCCTCCTGGCCAGAGAACAATGAGGCATCCCCAGAGAGCCTTCCTGCTGCAACAGGTGCACAGAGCAGGATCTATGGCCGCCACAGCCCCAGGCGTGCTCTGGGCTCAGTAAGCCCGGACTCCACTCTGCTGACCCTGTGGCAGCTTGAGGCTCACTTGCCAGAATCCCCAGGACCCTTTGACACCAGGCTCTGACATTCTCCCCATACCTCTGGGTCCAAGAAGTGATTTGTGTGCTTATACAGTCCAGATAATATTGCCATCATTTTCCAAACCATGGGAAACAAAGATCTGAAATCACCCATAATCCCCGCACCCCCAGCCCCAAACACCACTTGCACCACCATGTTAGTGTGCTTCCTTTCAGGCGCATGCCTGGCTTTGTTTTATGGTGTAATCATAGATGTTTCATTGCACGCTCTAGTCCCTTCGCTTAACATTATTCCAGGAGCCTTTCTTGTATGATTACATAGACTTCATAATTGGTGCCATTAATACCCGAGAAAAACCCACGCAGTGGGTGTACTTTACTCAACCAGTTCGCCTACTGTTGGGTATTTCACTCTGGTAAACAACACTGCAATGAACATCTTCATGCTTGGGGCTTGCTGGAGCCTCTGTGGGGAGCTTTCCAGAAGTGGAATTCTAGGTAAAAAGACATGCCCTCCTTTATACTGTTGCTGTGGGTTTGGAGCGAGCATCATCTTAAGTTGTCATTCTTAGAAGTCCCAGCGGTGTGCATGGGCCTGGGAGGTGGTCACAATCATTTCCCAGACAGCATAGACTTGCATGCTTCACCAGGTCCCACTAAGTATGGAGGAAGGGAATATGAATCGGAGACTAAAGGAGCTTCCAGAGTCCCTAACTTAGAAACACTGGGTTCCTCAGGGACCTGCTTCTCTACACAGGCCACTCCTCGTTCGTAATTAGCGCCATTCATCTGCAGGCAGATATGGAATGAACGGAAGCCCTTTAAAGTAATTTGCTCTTTTAATATCACCCCTGTGATCTCATTTAATTCTTTCAACCAAACTTCGCACACTGAGGAAGCCAAAGGCCCCTGCGCTCCGTCAGCCTGGGCTGGATTCTCCGGCTTCCCTGTGAGTCTGACTTCTAGAAGCTCTGCTGAGATTCCTTTCACCCCTGCAGCCTGGATCCCAAAACAGAAGCTCTATTCCTGTTTAGCTACAAACGGGGAAGGTATGGGATAAAGACATGGCTTTAAACGTAGACGTGCAGGCTGTCCCTTCCTGCTCTGAACCCCCACAGGGCAGAGCAGGGAGCAAGCCCTGATGTCACAGGTCACACTCCCCAGCAGGCTCTGCACTGGGCATTTTTGGTGTAGGAGAATGAAGTGTCAGGTGGTCTTCCCGTGAACCCTGTGAGCTTGGTACGATCACCCTATTTTATAGCTAAGGAAACTGAGGCTGAGTCTTCATGGTGTGCCACAGTGCTGGCCATGATCACTTCTTTCTCTGAACAGCCAGGTGACACTGTGCAGGGATCAGGGATGTTGTGGGCACAGTGTTGTACCAGGGGTGACTGGATGAGGGGCACAGTCCTGCCGGCTCCTCCAGGAAAGAGGCTTGGCTGAGCCAACAGTGCTCTCAGGCTGTGAGAGAAAGCTGTCTGATTTATGGCTGCCTCATCCCCCAGCACCCTGCCTGGGCTCTGTGTACTTACCAACTAATGGAAGGTGCTGCGTGGCGGGAAGTAATTCTGCAGGAGCCAGCTCCAGCGGCAGGGTGACCACCATTGCTTTGGGATGAGGGCAGGGTGGGAGACAGAGGAAACTTGGGCAGAGGCCAGAAATGGAGGCACAGAAGGCTCCAAGAACAGATGGAGCCCAGGCGGGGACTCGGTGTGAAGGGTGGCAGTGCCTGGCAGCCCAGTCCCCAGACCAGCTTCGTCAAGGCCCCAGCAGGGAGCTGAAAGGTGAGCCAGGAGCCCAAAGTCCCAGCTGCTCAGCTGCAACACAGCCTGGGTGTTCAGTGAATGGATTATGATATTCATAGAAAATCGAAGCTCCAAATCTAACCCTTCCATGACAGATGGGAAAGTAGGGTCCTAGAGAGGGCTGGGGACTCGTTCAAGGTCACACAAACTGTCGATTACTGAGCTGAGACAGGAGCCCAGGTCCCTGTCTCCCTGGGGTGTCACAAGAACACCCCATCAATGTGGGGCAGAGAGGAAGACCTTGGAGAGGGCAGTGGGCGGCAAGGCAGCTGTGGGGTTGGGGAGGCCATCGGGGTCCTGGAATTAAATAAGCTTGCTAAGGGGAAGGATTTGGACAACCCCAATATCAGGATGTAGAAAGGGGTTCCATACCCAGTGCAGAGCACCCTGGCAGGGGACGGATGCAGGTACCCACAACCTGTGGGTTTCCTCATTCACCAGCAGGTGCTTCCTGATGCTCTTCCCCAGGCACTGAGGGGGAGCAGGTGGGGAGTCCAAAGCACCCCTGTATCTTGCCTGTCTCCTCTCCCCGGTAGTCTTCCAGGCAGCTTGCTAGCCTTGTGGGAAGAGGAGCCCTGGGCCCACCACTTGCCTCTCCTGAGCCTCCGTTTCCCCGTCTGGTAAATGGAACCATTATGCACACCCCACAGGGCAGGTGGAAGGCACCAGAGAGAGTCGACTAGGAAGCTTGGGTGAAGATTTCTAATCCTAAGAGAGGAGACGCTGGCCCCCATTCAGGTTCTGAGGGTTCCTGGCACCTCTCTGGGCCCCCTGGCTCCCGCAGGCCCCCAGACCAGGTACATCAGTAGCTGGTGAGAAGAAGCAAGGCCACTCCCCCGGCTCCTTCCCAGGCCCTCCTCCGCACGCCAGGTGCTCCTTGGAGGTGTGTGGGTCTGGAAGGTATTGCCCCTGGCCGGGGGCCCAGCAGCCATCTGGGGCCTGACAAGGAGTGAGGAAACAACCATGCCTGTCGCAAGGTAGAGAGGAGGCTGGAACCGGGCAGGCCACAGCCAGGTGTGCAGGGAGCTCAGCCAGGTCACCTGGTCTCCGTGGCTCCCACAGGCGTTTAGAGAGCCGGCTAGTCTAGGTGCCAGGCAGTGGCCTCTTGGAGATAAACCATGTTTTGATACCCATTTTATAGATGAGGAAACAGAGGCTGGCAGAGATTTGGACAACATGCCCAAAGGAAGTGACGTTTTCACTGAGAGCCACTTTTAAGCATTCTCACGTCCACTGCCGCTAAGGATTCTGCACACCGTTGCACTTAGTATCCTCTTTATGGGGCTGTTACCCCATTTTATCACTAGAAACTAAGGCCCAGGGAGGCAAAGCCACCTACCTAAAATCTCATAGCTGCTGCCGCTGCCACCAATTTTCTGTCCTGGGTGTTGGGCACTTTGCATCAAGAGCAAGCCCTCCTCAGTCTCTGGGCAACATGGGCACCCTCAGCCCAGGCAGGCTGGAGGAATCTGCTTCAACTCATGCTTGCCTTTGTCCACCTGCTGGCCAAGATGGAAGGACAGGGCTTGCAGATTGGAGGAGTGTGGAGCTCTAGCTGGTGGTCTCACCCATTCTTGTTTTGAGAATCAAGAGGCTCCAAACCCCGCCCTGCAGTGTCTCCAGGCACCCTGGTCTCTTCCCAAGCTCTGCGTAAAACCTGTTGATATTGTACCTTTCCCAGAACCCTCTGCTCTGGCACCTCAGGCAGCAGGATAAGTCATGTTCTTGGATCACATCCTTTGAAGGAAGGAAGTCCAGAGAGGGGAAGGGCCTTGTCCAAAGTCACACAGTTTGGGACAGCCCAAGTAATGTTTCCAGAGTTCTCCAGAGAAGAGGGCAAAGGTAACCAAGGATGGCTTCGTCTCTCTGGCTCCTGCCCTTGCCTGCCTGCCCCCAGGGTCACCAAGGTTTCCCCCATCACCTTTCTCAAAGAGCTGATTCCCAGCCCCACAGATGATCTGCCTGATGGGTAAGATTGTCTCCCTGGAGAACTCAGTGAGCCTCCAAAACCTCTCTTCCTCTCTCACCTGAGGGTGTCCAGGAGGAGGCTGAGCCTTGGTGTGCAGCCTGTGGAGGGCCATGTCAGCAGATGTCACCAGAGTCCCACAGGGCAGGCTGGGATAGAAGTAGCCCAGCTTCCCCACGTAGGCAGGGTGGAGGGAGATGAAGTGCTCATTAGAAAAGCATTAATGACTAGGCTTAGCCTTTTGCAGTTTACAAGGCACTTTTCATCCATAAGAAGTGTTTACTGTTCACTCATCCAAAGATTAAGAAAGTGAGACTCAGAAAGTGACTGGCCCGGGTCACATAGCCAGCCAGTCATCTATGGGGAGCCCTTAGACCTAAACCAAGTTCAGCATGAGTTTCCTGAGAACAGGCCAGACCCTGTGCTGTTTACCTTCACATTGTGACTCTGTTTACCTTAACAACAGGCCTGGGAGACTCATGTGGATCACCTCATTTTATGGAGGAGGAAATTAGGGCACGGAGACCTGTGACTTGCCCAAGGATATGCAGGGAGGGGGGTGGAACACGGGCCGCAGCCACGGTTCAAGTTGACATGTGGGAGACAGACAGCCCAGGGTGACTCCGTTTCTGCCCCTCTTGATGTGGTAGAACATTGTTCACTGGGACAGCACACAGAACCACACAGTTTGAGACTGGGCCTGAGCCGGTACCTCTGGGAGACAAACAACCCAAATGCCAAGCAGGACATGTGCCATCCCTCCTCCCTATGGGGAGAGGCAGGCATACAGGGCCAGAGTGCACTGGTGCCCGTTCCCTTCTGTGGCCCGGCACATGGTGGCCACTGCCCCTGCCCCTTCCCAGATAGCAGTTTCTCTACTCTGTCTCTGGTGCCGTTTCTGTACCCGAGATCCATAACTCAAATGGAGAAGCCACACCTGAGGATCCTGCTTCTTGCCAGCCCCCACCAGGGGAGGCAAGCAGGTGTGCTGGGGGGCCTCCCCAAGTCCCAGGTAGGGTAGCAGGAGGCAGTGGGTAAAGGCGAGAGGTGCAGGCTGGGCCTGGGAGCATAGAGGCCTCTGATGGCATCGGGTGTGGCCCATAGTCTCCTTGGCTGGCTGCCCTGTTTCCTAATTAAAGTGTCCTTCAGAAAATGCCCTCCAGTCCTGGCTCAGCACTGCTGGTGAGGCGGGCCCCTCCCTAGAGTCTCAGGGGCCTTCCCTGCAGGGCCTCTGAGCTCAGGACTTTGGCTGTCCAGGTGAAGCTGGGACGTCCGGGCTGTGTCCGCCCTGTCCTCATCACTGCCCTCCAGAAGCAGCTCTCTTCCACACCCTTCATCCCTTGCTGGAGGCAGCGGCCATCCTTATTAAAGGGCCTGGAGAGCTGGGATCAAAGGCACTATTGAAGAGGCTCATGAGAGCAGGCAGAGAGGAGGAGGAGGTAACACACACTGAGTCACCACGGGCCAGTTGGGGTGAGTGGGCAGGGGTGGCTGGAGCCAGGTTTTCATACTGGGAGGAAATCCTAGTCAAGGGGCTCAGGAAGGGCAGGTGGACAGCTGGGAGCTATGGGGAGAGGTACCTACTGCTGCCCTGGGACACCCGCCCCTTGCAGCCCCTTACGAAAGCCGCCTTCGGATCAGGGAGAGAGCAGCCCTTGGGTTAAGTGAGGGTGAATAGGGACCAGTCGGCTCAGGGATGGTGGGATTCCTTCTTCACCTCTTGACTGGTTGTGGCTGGGTGTAGTCCTGTGCCAAGGAGTCTGAGCGCTGTCCAGACATGCCACCATTGATTAGGGATTACTGCCATAGCCGGGGGAGGGGCCAGGAGGCTGTGGGTTAGCCCTTGGCCTAAATTTTCTATGTAGCCTTCCATACTTTCACATCCTGAGCTGAAGCCAAGGCCCAGGCTGGGTTGGAGAAGGCCTCTCCTCTGCCTCCTCTGCCTCTGTGGATCCCAAGATGCCTGTAGGAATTACAGCCTCAAGTTCTTCATCAAGTTTTTTTTTTCCCTGTGCTTGGATGGAACCCAGGGCCTCATGCATGCAAGACAAGCACTGTACTACTGAGCTGCACGCCCAGCCCTGACTCTTCATCTCTAAAAGGGAAAGAAGGACCTTGCTGGGCTTCTCAGGTATCGACTTGCACACCATACCACTCTCAGGATGCGCAGAGCCCTCCCTGTGCAGTGAGGGGAACAGGCTGGAGTGTACCTACACTCTAGGGTCTTCCCCATGTGGGCCAGCTAGAGCACTGGATGAGGGCAAGTTATTAGGCACTGAACCTGGGTTAGTAAGTAGGGGTACGTATGATAGTACCTGTCTTGCAGGGTTGCTGTGCCCACTAAATACAATGGTAAAAAGCTCACAACCTGGGCCTAGGACAGAATGCTCAGCCCTCACTGTGGGCTCCGATGGGAAGGCAGAGGCCCGAAGCCTGCTGGCATCTTGCATGGGAATTTTGCTGGGTGTGGGGTGGGGTGAGGCAGGAAGATAGTTTCCAAGCAGGATAGGCCCAAGACCGCAGCCCCAGCCTGAGCTGGCTTCCCCACCAACTCCCAGAACCTCCCTTAACCAACCCCATAAAAAGGGAGCAGGCAGGAGGGAGTCCGGCTGCAGACTTTGTAATTTGGCTTGGAGGCGGCTCCGGTTCGTTTTAACCAGGCTGTAATTATGGCTGGCACCAACACCCCCTCATTACCAGAGCCTGGAAGGAGAACTCTAATTATAGCATGCTAGGTCCCGGCTGGAGCGGGTGCAGGGGGAGGCCATAGAGGAGGCCTATGGAGGCAGGGAGGACCCTGACCGACTGGGGGTGGCAGGGCAGCCCTGGGTCCCAGGTGCCTTCCTGAAGGTGCCTCGTTTCTCTTGCTTCTGTGGGAAGGGTGGAGCATAGCCAGGCCCCTCCTCTTCAGGGAGAAGAGAACCCAGAGGAGCTCAGGAGGTTTATTCATTCCTGCAAGAAGCATTTATTAAGCATCTACTGTGTGCCCACCTGACTCTGGGGGTACAGCATTGGGCAGATGGGCCCTCTGGGCATCGATGATGTCAAGCACAAAGCATAGTGAGGCCAGCCCGCTGGTGAAAATACCTGAAGATGGCCATGTTGGATGGCAAAGGACCACCGTCTCCAGCCTAGAGCGCCCCCTCATCACCCCAGGCACTCCCCTGGGACTCTTGCTTGGTTGGCACAGCAGGGGCTGCAGGACCCTGCCGCTGAGTCCTTAGATCATGTGCTGCCCACACAGGTGGTGTCATGTGACACTCGGTGAGCACGTGTCCTCTGGTGGGGACCTAGGCATTAAACAAGGAGATACACAAATGAGCATGTCACTTAAAAAGGCCGTGAGCCCCATGTGGGTGGGCGGGATGCAGCAAGGCAGGGCCCTCCTGGGATGTGACCTGAAGGTGGGAGCTGAGAAAGGAGCAGGTGGCCAGGTAAGGGCAGGTGGGGTGGGAAGGCAGCCTTCTGGTATCCCCTCGGAGGCTTGTAGCCTAGGCAAGTTATTCTCTGACATGTCCCATGCTGGGTAGAAGCAGTGGGATTCCTCCTGCCTCTCATACAAACAGCACTGGACTAGGAGTCTGCAGATTCTCAGACCAGGCTCAGCTCTGCCAGAGCGCTGCGTGACTGTAGGCCGGCCACATCCTTTCTGGGCCTCAGCTTCCACACCAGTCCAGAGCAAGGCTCCTTCAGGCCACAAGCCCTCCCTCTCTGCCCAGGCCTGGGGATTTGAGGAAACCAGCAAGTCCCATAGCCAACAAACACTACTTTGGGGGACGTCTCTGACTGTCCTTTGCTGGGGCAGGGGTGGGGGTGGAGAGCTTAGGCTGGGAACTCAAGACTGTCCCATCCCATCTGAGTTATTAAGAGCCACCCGGAAGCAGACACAAAAGGAATTGTCCTGAGCTAGAGTCAGCCTCCAGCTCCCAGCTGAGAACAATCAGGAAGGAAAACCAAGGCCATTTGTCCAGGCCCGGGCGGTAGTGACGGTGGCTGGGAAAACGCAGAGTATTTCTCAGCTAAAATTAGCCACCCACTAGACCTCTACATCAAGGGCAACCTGAAGCCTCTATTGTTTTGAACCTAGGATCCCAGGGGACTTGGGGGTAGGGGATCAGGAAAAGAGAGTGACTGTCCTCTCTCCTGGCCAGACGGCTGATGCTGAGCCAGCTCTCAAACCTTGTGCAGGGCCTGTAAGGTGCCAGAGGACACATGGACAAACAGACAGGGAGAGAGTGTGACTGCCCAAGGCTACCAATGGTGGTTCCCCTCCTTCAGACCTTCTTCCCACACCAGTGGCATTGGTTGTGCCTTGGGAAAAATGGGGCAAGGGAGGCTGAACTCGAAGTAACTGCAGGAAATATAAGGAAACACCCTCCATCCTTTCTAGGGGAGGCAGGCAAGGGCTATCGCTCTTGGCTCTCCCTGCCAGGGTTTACAACCTGCCTGAGAATCTTTCTTCTGCTGCTTAGTAATCTATGACTTTGGATGACTTTAGATAAACAATAGAGGTGGCTATTCGCACCCTCCTCACAGGGTTGTGGAAACAATTAAATGAGATAATATAGCTACTGTGGACATAAACAAACATGATGATAATACAATGGTGTGGCTTATATTCATGAAAACCTTTTGACATGCCACACACTGCTCTGAGCTCTTTATGTGTATTAACATGTTTAAAACTTACTAGAAGTACTACATGGTATGGTCCCCGTTTTGCATATGAGGACTCAGGGGCCCAGAGAGGATAAGTAATTTGCAGGAACATGTTTGATGGCCGTCATTGTCACTACATACTCCAGGTCCTGATGCAGCTAAGGTAGTATAAGCCTGTCACCATGTAATTTTTAATTTTGAAACAGGGTCTCACTAAGTTGTGGAGGGCCTCACTAAGTTGCTGAGGCTGGCCAGGAACCTGCAATCTTGTCTCAGTCTCCCAAGTACTGGGATTGCAGGTATGGGCCACTATGCCCAGCTCTTTTGCAAAGTGTCCACCGGAATCCTAAGAAGGCTAGGGGAAGGAGCTGAGCACTGTGAGGTACACTAAGTGTTTGGTGTTACCTTTGCAAAGCAATAGAGAGTGTGCAGGGAACAGGCACCTACTCCTGGGTAGCTATCAAAATCTCATGCTCTCAGCCCCACCACACCACTGGATGGAATCTGGGGCAGTATTCTGGGTCTGAACAGTCCCCCACCCGGTGACCCTGGGGCCTGCATGGTTTGAGTACCTCTGTAGAGGGGTTAAAGAGCATGGGCTTAGAGTCATAGAGACCCAGATGCAAATGCTAACCCCCAACCCCATAACCTTAGGCAAGTAGTTTGACCTCCCTGTGCCTCAGTTTCATCACCTGCAAACTGGGGATGAGGATAAGAATGCCCACAGGCAAGGGTTGTTGGTGGACTCAACTGCATGGTGAACGCAGTGCTGGTGCAGTGCCCAGGAGCTGGGGAATGCTCAGACAGTAGCTGTTACTGGTTACCTGTGGCACCTGCCAGCCCTGAGGAGGTGGTGAGGGAAGGAGGATCCTTGTGGCCTGGGAAGCCCTTTAACCCCAGCCAGAGTGACACTCCCCCTCCAGGGTAACCTGGCAGAGGCTAAGAGGGTTGGGGACAGCTGGGATGAACATGTCCCCACCTGAGCTGCTGCTGTCCAGCAGAGGCCTCCTGCCTTCCAGGAGCCTAGATGCCAAGCAGGGAGATGCATGAACTAAGTTTTCTCCTCTCTCTTGCAGGGAAAGGGAGGGGGTGCTCCAGGGAAGCCAACTTTGAGAACTGCAGTCTGGCCATGTGACCATCCCCAGACCCTGGGTACAGGGGTCCTAGGCTGCATGCCAGTGGCCTTGCATTTTCTAGGAGCAGGTCTTCCTTTGCTTTTCCCCATCTATGTATTTTATTTGTTGTATGTGGGGGGGGGCATGAATACTCACACACATGTATTTGTGATGCTGGGGAACGAACCCAGTACGCACACACCAGACAAGCGCTGTGCCACTCAGTTGCACCTCAGCCCCTCCTGCGTGTTTTTGACGGCTCTCAAGGCCTCCAGGGAGCCATGAGCTCCTCTTCCAAGCCTTCCTCCCCAAGCGGAGGCTCCTGGGGCCTGGCCAGGCAGAGAGCACAGCTGAGAGGCCCCGCCTCCCCTGCCCAGCCGCTGCTTGGGCAGAACCTGCCCAGCCTTTGGGAGCCCCAGCTTCCTAGTGAGCACCCCATCCTCTATGTTCCCAGGTCCCCAAGATGTCCACATGCCTTAGTGTCATGTCACCTTTCACACCTCTGGCTCCCAAATGTCTCTGAGGAGGGCACCTTGACATTGTGCCCACTTTGGAGATGGGTAGACCGAGGCCCCAGGAAGTGAAACAGCTGGTCCAGATCCTCCCAGCGGGCAGCGGACCCAGGACTGTTCTGGTGTTGTCCTTTGGCAAATTCATGCTTCTTCCATCCTTTCTTCTGTCCCCCTCTTAGGTTTTCCTCGCCCCCCCCACCTCAAAAAAAAAAAAATCCATGGAAAAACCTGACCAGGCTCAGAGCCAAGGGACAGCTGCCCCGAAGCAACTATGGCTCCCACTGACTCCAGAAAATGTGCTCTTT
This sequence comes from Graphiurus murinus, assembly GCA_004027655.1. NCBI lineage: Eukaryota > Metazoa > Chordata > Mammalia > Rodentia > Gliridae > Graphiurus > Graphiurus murinus. The sequence goes on from PVLC010000060.1 coordinate 252,352, forward strand.
GGAGTCCTCAGGCTGTTTTGCTGGCCCTTTGCTCCTCTCAGCCTCCAGGTCCAACCATTCCTCTCCTACCGTATAGGCTGCTCACCGGCCTCCCTGCCCTCGCGCCCTTCCCCAGCTGCTCTGCTCGCTGGAGGTAGAGGTGAGCAGGCTAGCCCTGAGCCAAGGAGGCCCGGCGATTACATCAGCAGGTGCAAACAAGCTGGCGGGGGCCGGGGCGGGCATCCCACGGGGCAGGCAGCGGAGCTTCATCTGCCCGCGCCGGTCTGTTTCATTCCCTCCCTCCAGCTTGCATCAGCCTTTTGCAGCTCCGTGTCATCACAGAGTGGGCCAGGGCAGTGGCCAGGCAGGAGTGGGAGTTGGGGCTCTGCCTGGCACCTCAAACCCAGAGGGCAGCCCTGGAGCTGTTGGTTGAGGTATGAGCCACAGCCCCAGAAGGCACACCCACCATTTACCACCATGAGACACAAAAAAATAAAAACCACTGGGGACACAGAGCTGCCCAGCTGGCGAAATGTTCATACTGCTGACCTTGATGGGCCCAGCAACCCTGAGAGCAAAGCAGGTAAAAGAGGTCTCAGGAGGAACGGAAGCCAGAGGGAAGCGGCTTCCCCAGGTCATTAGCGAATCAGTGGCCCCATCGATGCATTTGGGACCAAGAAATACGCGGAGTGCTGAGAGCCTAGAGCCTAGGTCTTCAAGGAGGAAGAGGTCGCTGCACACACAGCCATAGGTGTGTTTCTGCTGACAGTGTCTCAGTGGGCAGAGGGGCCGTGATGTGACTAGGGGCTGGGCTGCAGCAGGTGCTCCCAGGGCTCTTCCTTTCTCCCTCCCCCACGACCCATCTCCACCTCGTTCATCTTGCCCCACTCCTCCTCCTTCTCATGCCCTTTTCACAGATTGGTAAAGGCCAGGATTCAGGTACCTCTGTCTCCCTTTATGCTCATGTGATGTCCAGATAGCAGGAGCGCTGCAGTCAGGCTGTTGGCTGTTTGGCAGATCACTGCCTCTCTCTGGCCTCAGGATCCCCATCTGGAAGCAATGGGGTTGGACTCGGGTCTGATGGCCCCATAGCTCAGGGTCTGGTGATGGAGCTGACAGCAGTGGGCAAGGTCGCAACATTTTTTCCACTTGGCAGTGTGTTGGGTGGTTGCCTCCTCTGGCAAGGAATGGTGGCTCCATCCCAGGGCAGAGTCCTATGCAAGACAGGGGAATTCGTGTCCCTGGGTGTCACGAACAGCCTGAGCCTGGACTTCCCTGGGTGGTGAGGGGGCAAAACCACTTCCCTGTCCAGCCCAACCCAGGCAGCTGCTGGGCCAGAGGCTGTACCCATGCGTGTTCTGACTTTTCCAGGAAAAAGAAACAGGCACTGGGTGTCTTTCTGCCCAGCGCCCAAACCTGCAGAGCCAATGTGATGTCATTGTTGAGCGGTCTCCCAGGTCAGCTCTGCGTCCTGCAGCAACTCCAGTGACCTGGACACCATGCCAGAAGCAGTGAGCCCTGCTGGCCTGCACTGCCTGATGCCTGTGACTCTGTGTGTGTGTGTGTGTGTGTGTGTGTGTGTGTGTGTGTGTGTGTGTGGTGTAGGAGAGAGAAAATGTGATCTTGAGAGATGGAGAGATCATCAAAGCAAGAGCAAGAGATGGAGATTCCTGATGCATTTTGCTTTCAGCTTAAAAGTCCTTAGTTAACAGCTTTGATAGGAAAATGTAGAATGTACAACTGACTGTTTATGGTCAGACCCCATTTAAGTAACAAAATATGTGTGTACCTCCTCAGAAAGGATGAACATACCATGTTTTTCAACTGTAGCCAGAAGGGGGTGATTTTTATTTTCCTCTTTATTTTGTCTTGCACCTGGAAGCAAGTCCTTATCCTGACTGAACCCAAACACCAGACACCCACTCATTGTTTCTGTGCTCTCTAGCCTCTCTGGAAATACCTGAGTGGCAGATGGGGTGGGAGGGGCAGCTAGAGAAGGTGAGCACAGGATGTCTGGCATTTGAGGGCTGGGTAAGGATGAGGACTTTCTTCTAGGTGCAAGGTGAGCCATGTGAGCCACCAGAGGGGATAGTTAACTCTCACAAGATCACTCCAGCTGCTAGGAAGAGAGTGGGCTTAAGGGGCCAAAAGAAAAAGTAGCAATCACCGTGGCGGAGGGCCCAGGCAGGCCTGGAGAGCCGGGGGCGGTGGCGGGTGGTGCTGAAGCGCCCTTCGAGCTCCATCTGTCAGCATTCGGGTCCATCCAGCATGGTTGGCTTCGAGGTGAAGGCAGCAAGCCTGGGGTCTCCCCAGCCTGGACCAAGCAACTGAGTATTTGGTGGAGTCTGAAACTGTACCTCAAACTCACTGTGCCCCATCTCTAGATGGGGAGAGAAGCGACCAAATAAAAGAGCAGGTCCCCCGAGGCCTGAACCTCAGATAGGGACAGCAGTGTCGATGTAGCCGCCCCAAGAAAGGAGCTCTGTGTGTCCAAGGAGACACTCGTGATAGAACTGGAAGGCAGATATGTTGTCTATTGGTGTGAGCATGTTGGGGCGGGGGGCTGTGCCAGGCTGCTACCAGGCCTCTCCTGAAAATCTCCTCAACTGGAGCATCCATAAGCTAGTCTGAGACTTAGGAGGGTCAGGCCACCAAGGAAGAAAGGAAGGGAGGGCTAGTGCAGGGGTCAGGAAGCTGAGACCCCTCCCTTTCCACCTCAAGTTCATGAACTTCTGAGAGGACAGAAAGATAGCTAGTTGCTCACTGGTGCCTCAGGGCCACTGTGGTTGAATGCAAGAGTTGTCTGGGTTTCTCAGGAGTTGTGACCTCGAGCATATGACCTTTGACTTCTCTGAACCTCAGTTTCCACCTCTGTAAAGTGGAATGCCTGTTGAGGCCAGTTGCATGGATGACATGTGTTATCCCATTAAGACATAGGTTTTTGAGTGCTGGGTGTGGGATTTATGGTTCTTATCTGGAGCAGTATGGGTGAGAGGGCTTTTAAATCCTTGTCTAGGAGATATGGGGTTGGGGCTGGAGTGGAGGGCCCTTCCTCCTTCAGGATGCAGGCTCCTGTCCCCACTGGCCATCTCAGTGAGGCCAGTTCCTGTGGCCAGCACCGGAAGTGACGTCACAGGCCTGGACAGGTCTGTGGAGGGTGTGGGAAAGGGCTGGGCAAGGGGCCTCCTTTGTTTGAAGTGACTTCACGTCCCCCAAGCTCTCCAGCCAGTCCCCATTCGTCATCAGTAACGGCCATTGTAACCACCACTGGGGGGGCCCCTGGCTGAACCCCTCCGCTGCAAGGAGCCAGGGCCAGATGGAGGAAGGGCTTTGTGTCCAGGGAGGGGTCCGTGCGTGCGGGGCTGTGTGTTTTTAAAACATAATAATAAATGGGCTCCTCTCCCCCAACTCTCAGCACCCCCCACTGTGCAGGACGGCCAGGCAGTGAATGGAAGATTTTCCATGCCGTGGGGGGTCAGGCCTGCCAAGAATTAGCCCGTGTCCAGGGACTGGAGAAAGACTCTGATTGCAGATGACGAATGTGCCTGGCGTGGGCACTTCTCTCTCCTCGTCTCCCGCCTGGCTCCTTCTCCCCTCCCAGTGCCCCCACCAGCCAGCCCTGGGGACACTTGGCCCTGTTCAGCTGCAGAGGCCCTTCCTCTGGGGCTGAACCTGGGGTCCCCAGCTCAGGGACAAACTCAGCATGGGCTATCAGGGTCCTACCCATCAAACCACATCAGCCTGGTGCTGAGGTCTCCGCCCTGGGCCCAGCGGAGACCAGTGGCATTGAGTTCTACCCCTGGCCTGGTGAATAAGATTGCAAGCACTTACCTGCAGCCAAGTGTGACTGGACTTTTTTCTGGGCCCTGTCTCTTTTCTGTAAGTCCCAAGTCAGGAACTGGGTTCTGACACTGAGCTGTCCATTCGCTGTGTGATGTTCATTAGTCTCTTCCCCTCTCTGAGCTGGTAGAATACAGGGCTCAGGGGACAGTAGACCAAGGAACCTGCCAGTGTGGGGCTTCAGGGCTGTGTGCACAGCTCAGCTGGAGAACAGTTGCAGCCTGTCCCTGGTGCAGGCCGCTAGTAAAGCACCTGTACCTCTCTTCTCTTGGCTGACATTCACCACAACGTGTCCATGTTGACAGGGCAGGAACTGCTATCCACTTTTTTATAGATGGAGAAACTGAGGCAAGGCCTCCTAGTATGGAGCAGGGATTGAAACCGGGTCTGGTGGCTGCACCCATCCAGTCTGACACTGGCTAGAACCTCACATAGCAAATCCCAGCTGATAGTAACTGATGGATGTGTCCAAAGGAGAACCTGGGTGAGAAAGGCAGTGGTGAGCTCCCCACCCCTGGAGGTATGTAAGTTAAAAGTTGTCTGAGGAGTTGATGAAGGATGTTGGATAAGCTGGCCCTTTAAGTACCCTTCATAGACCTCATACAGGTACAGGTAAATTAGAAGGGAGGTTGAATGGCTCCCCCAGGAGGTCGCACCCAAGAGCTGGTGGTCATTTTGATCTGAGGCCTGGGATAGAGACCCCAGTAGCCAATATTTTCTCCCCCACACCCCACCCAGGCCCTGCCTTAGGGCCACCGAATGTGCCAGGGTTTTGAGCCAGGAATAGCAATGGTGAGAAAGACAACCCTGCTCTCAGCACATGCACTTTATGAAGAAAAACTACTCACCAGGACACTTCCACAAGTGAACAGATTCCGTGTAAGTAAGGAATCTGGAGACCTCAAAGTGTTAGAAGCAGAGTAGGGCTTGAGAGAGTGCTGTGGCCACACTTCTCATTTTATAGATGGTGGCCTGAGAGAAAGGCCACCTGGCAGCGCCAGTCCCTTCGGGTGCCAACCCAGAGCTCCGGCCTTCAGTGGCTGACTTCGCCAGGGATGTGTCCTGGTTCATACCTTCATCTTAGGATATGTGGACCATTCCTGTATGCTGCTGTAAAGAGAGGTTGCATTTTTACAAGTGAGTTCTACTATCAGAAGAAAAAAAAATAACTTTACATGAAAGATTTTCATGCCAGCAAGAAATCCAGATCTGGCCTGGCAGAAGCCGGGTCTCCTCCTAGAGGAACCTGTCTCAAGGGTGTATGCTCCTTTGTAAAGATGGAGCCATGGAGAGGCTGTCGCCAGGGAGGTAGAGAACCAACAGATACAGCGCTGTAAGCCTGGCTCCCTCCCACTGGCCAGGCGACCCTTGGTGTCCCTGATGCCCTGTGTCTTCATCTGTAAAACAGAAGATCACCCCCACCTTGGGAATTGTGAGGAGGTGAAATGTTCTAAGTCCCTGGCACATAGCATCTATAAATGCCAATTTCCAGTTCAGCAAAGTTCAGGAGACACATTCCCATATCAGATGACCTGAATCTGCTCCCCAGCTCTGCCACTTACTAGCTTTATAGCCCGATGCCAATTACTTAAACACGCTGTGATTCCCAAACTGTGTGCCAAGTCACCCCATCCTGCTGCAGGATATTTTTAATCTCTAAGGGAAACAGCAGCCCTGGAAGCTGTCAGACACTGCAGCAGCTACTAGCTCAAGGTAGCTCACAGTTTCAACATTACATCACTCCGCTCGCCTCGATTTGGCACTCTATCTTTGCAAAGCTGAGATTTTGGCACTTGGGAGTGCCCTGCAACAAACAGGGGTGGAGGTGGCTACTCTGATGCCATGGTTTGAGAAGTGGTGTAGCGCCCTACAGGTGCATATGTCCTCATTAGTGTGACATTGTGGCTCCTTAAGAATGGGAGGAAAACACTTTTTTTTTGTTTCAATTTATGCTAAGCTTCTTTCCAAAAGGCTACTAAGTTTAAAGCATATAAATACTTACAGCACTGCTTAGATCTATCTACTTAGTAAGTTCCTAACTATGGGGAATTTCTTTGGATATTATAAAAAAAAATCACTGAGATGCTAAAGATCAAAAAAGTCTGGGCATCTCTGGAGCTAAAGTGGGGGCTGTCACTGAGGGGATAGGAACCATGCTCTGAGTGATGCCTGGCAGAATGAGTCCCCAGGACCCCTGACACACCTTTATTCTTCCCCCCAGTCTGGCACCACAGGACCTGGCTTGGGTCACCGCCATCTGGACCACCTATCGAGTCCTCTCAGCCTCCAGGGCCAAAGAGAAGTCAGCAGGGCCGGCTCAGCTCTGCATAGGCCAGCACCACACACACACCACACACACACACACACACACACACACACACACACCAGTTTATTTAATTTGCACTCACTGCATCCCTACTCCACACCAGCCTGCATGGACTCCCCAAGGCCCCTCTGGGGAGGAATCTCAGGTGGCCTTGATTCTTCTTCCTGGTCTCCTGGCAGCGTGTATCCCCTAGGACACCTGGGCTGTGGGGATATGGGCAAGCGGACAGCAGGTACATGGTGAGGCACCCAGGCCTCTGCACAAAGAGGTGCTGATTGTCACATCGGCCCACGCCCCTGCCCTAGCCAGAGATGACCAGGCGCGCCTGCGTGGGGCAGAGCGGCGGGGCGGGGCGGGGCGGGGCGGGGCGGGCAGGCCGAGGCCGGCACTAATGGATGTCTAATGTTTGCTCTCAGTTGTATCTGCACTGCTTTATAAATGAGTCGCATTAGGGTTATAAAACAAAGTCATAAATACGGCCTGCAGTGCCGCAGAGAACCAGGGCAGCCAGGGCTGAGGTGGCGTGCACACACTTAATAAATTCGTAACCGTTGGGAAATTCTTAGGGGTCTTGAGAAAAAATTTAAAAATTACTTAGCTACTAAAGACCAAAAACAGCCCAGGCACCTTTGGCAACCCCCCTTCCCCCCACTTCATAAAAGGCTGCCTGAGGCATAGAAGGGCTGGTCCACGCCTGGGGTGTCCTAGTCTGCCAGTTCAGAGGTGCCGACTGGTGGGGAGGCTCCAGTGGCTCTCAGGCTGGGCCTGGTGACCCAGGCCACTGGAGACAGTTTCCAGCACCCAGGGCTATGATTCCATCACTGCATCCTTTCCCCTTGGCCCCCGCACCCCCAGGCCTTAGAGCTGCTGATGTACCTGGCAGAGGGGCGCAGGCACGGGAGCCCTAGCCTGGCCTTGCGAGGCCTCGCTGTCCACTCAACAGGTGGCCTCGGGCAAGTCACTGTTCCATTTGGATGGTCTTCATTTTCCTCAGCTTTGAACAAAGACAGCGGTCTCAGCCTTGCCGTAGCTGTCGAGTCCTGGCCAGTGTTAGGGCACTATGAGGATTCCCAGACCTGACAGAGCATGTCGGCCCCAGACAACGAGTCCTGGGCTGAAGTCTGTTTCTTGGGTTCAAACCTGGACTCTGCCTCTTGCTGGCCACGTGACCTTGGGCAAGTTTCATCTCTCTGAGCCTCGACTTCCCCATCTGTAAAATGGGGACTAACAGAGCATACCTTTCAGGGTTGTTGCAAAAATAAGTTAACTATTTAAAGTACTGCAAACATAGCACCCGCTGCCTAGTGAGCATTCGCTTTTACTTCAATGCGGTGACAGGCACCTACTATGCGCCAGGCCCCGCCTAGGCATCCATGCCATCCTCAGGGCCACCCAGGGAGGGAGGAAGAGGGGAAGTAGCAGAGTTAGGGTGCTCCCTGGGTCACATGGAACACACTGGAGACACTGGAACACACAATGGGTTCATAGCCCATCTGCCCCATTCCCTCTCTCAGGTTCACATGTCTGTCTAACACACACACACACACACACACACACACACACACACACACACACACACTGCCCAGGGCCTGGACCCATTGCTAATCCATGCATTTTTCCCGGAATCCCCCCAGTCTTAACGGGGTCTCTTGGTCTGCCAAGAGGAAACACCATCAGCAATGTTTTACTCATTTTGCTCCTGGACAACCGGTTGGGCATCCCCTGGCCCTTCTGCCTATGTTTGTTGGGGGAGGGGTTCCCAAAGGACACACCCCATCCTCCTGGACTAGGGAATGAGTGCAGGACCCCCTTTTGGTCTCCTGGCCCCCAGCCTGGCTCCCAGACAGACACTTGGCTGATGGGAGGACAGCACCCCACCCCCCAGCTCTGTTCATTGTTTCCTCTGGAGCAGAGAAGGACAAGCACCCCACGGCTTGTCCCCAGACACCTGATTGTTTGGTGTTTGGAGCTGGAAAGCCAATTTTCCTAAGTGCGTCCTAAGCCAATCGCAGGCCTGGCCTGGTTTCCCTGCTGAGCTGCCCTCTCCCTTCCTGTTTGTCTCACCTCCCGAGGTGCTGTTTTTTCCAGGGACACAGGCGTTCCCATTTGGCTCCTTTGGGGGAGGAGACTGCCCCACAGGCACGGCCTGGCCTGTTCTCTGAAGTTTCCTCATCCATAGCTAGCGCTGGGGTGTGGATCTGGCTGAGGTAGAAAGAGGCTCCCAGGGAGGGAGGTTCTGGGTGGAGGCTCCCCTAAGCTGCTCTGCTGAGGCAGTGGGCTTCCCAGAGGAGCAGGCCTGCAGGGCACCCAGCACTGGGGACCTCAGGCCTAGTGCTGAACCCCAGCCCACCCACCCCACGCCCCTGCGAGCCCTGGCTGTCTCTCCACGTCGTCAGCCTGGCTGGGGCTGAAAAGGGCAGCTGTGGCTTCAGGGCAGAGCTGGCCTGGTTTGAGCTCGGCCTCTGCCGTTTCCAGCCCATTGAGTATTGTGGCATCACTATGGGAAACGGGAGTGAGGCCGGGACACGGCTGGGAGGGGTGTCCTCCCCCTGAGATCTTGCCTCAGCTCTGACTTCTCCAGCTATGAGGAAGTAGGACCCTGCAGCATCCCAGGCTAGGCCAGGCCGGGAAGCTCAGCCTCTTAAAGCAGACAAGCTGGGCATGGTATGATTCCAGCGACAGGAGACCGGGGCAGGAGGATCGCAAGTTCCAGGCCAGCCTGGAAACCTAGCGAAACCCTATCTCAAGATATAAAAATGTTTTTTAAAAGGCCTGGGGGTAAGCCAGGTGTGGTGGTGCCTGCCTATAATTCCAGTACTCGGGAGGCTGAGACAGGAGGATCACAGATTCGAGGACAGCTTCAGCAACTTAGATCCTGTTTCAAAAAGTAAAAAGGAGCCAGGCATGGTGGCACATGCTTGGAATCCCAGTACTTGGGAGGCTAAGACAGGAGAATCAGAGGTTCAAAGCCAGCTTCAGCAACTTAGTGAGGTTCTCAGAAACTCAGTGAGATCCTATTTCCAAGTAAAATATAAAATAGGTTTGGGAGTGTAGCCTGGAGGTAGAAGCCCCTGGGTTTCATCCCCAGTACCACACACACACACACACACACACACACAAAAGTAAAAAGGTAGGGATGTAGCTCAGAGGTAGGTAGAAGACCTCTGAGTTCAGCGGGAATGGGGGCAATGGGGGCATAGCTCAGTGGTAGAGCACCCCTGGGTCAAATCCCCGTAACACACACACACACACACACACCACGAGGCCTTGCCCGGGCTGCACAAATCCCCATAAAACACACACACACACACACACACACACACACACACACACACACACACACACACACACCACGAGGCCTTGCCCGGGCTGCAGAGTGGGTCCTTGGCAGGCCTCCGCCTGTGCACCTTCGGCCTCCCTGGCACTCTCCGCGGCAGTCCCCAGGGTGGGCGAGGGGTCCGGGAAGCCCCGGGCCTGTGGCCTCATGGACCGTCCCCCCACTCCGCAGGCACTGAGGTGGACGGCGAGGTGCTCCCCGACTCCTTCCCATCGGCGCCCGCAGAGCCCCTGCCCTACTTCCCGCAGGAGCCGCAGGATGCCTACGTCGTGAAGAACAAGCCCGTGGAGCTGCGCTGCCGCGCATTCCCCGCCACGCAGATCTACTTCAAGTGCAACGGCGAGTGGGTCAGCCAGAGCGACCACGTCACGCAGGAGGGCCTGGACGAGGCCACCGGTGAGTCCACTTTGGGCCAGAGGGAAGACTTCACGCAGCCGTGGGCCCTAACATTCCTCAGTTTCCCCATCTTGCGTTCACCCGGGATCAGGATTTCCCCAAGTAGGGCCACAAGTGCCAGCCTGACTTGGGGTGACCATTGCCACTGCATTAAGTAGCAGCAGGTCTCTCGCTTGTTTCCTTTCCCACTGTCTTCCCATCGTTGCTGACATGAGGGAGCAAGCGCCCGGCCAGGACTAGGATTCTTTAATCTCCTAGTAACAAAGGAAGAGCAGGGCTCTTCCCACAGCCTGGCAACCCACGCCACCAAGCCAGGATTCCCTGCCTTCTTTGTTTTCACAGGTTCTATCTGTTTGTGGAAAGTGTTTTCCATTCACAATAATGATCCATTTCCTTTACAGAAATAAATTGTTTAGGTACTAAAAAAAAAAAAAAAAAGTTAATACAGGTTGAATATCCCTTATCCATATGCTTGGGAACAGAAACATATTGGGTTTTGGAGTTTTTTAGATTGGAATTTGCATAGACATCACCAGTTGAGCATCCTTAATCCAAAAATCCAAAACTCAAAATGCTCCAAAGACCAAAACTTTTGGAATGTCATTTTTACACTCAGGAAGTTTCAGTTTCTGGCACATTTCACTTGAGATTCAAGACCCTGTACTGTAAGTAAATAATTATACCAGTGGTACTGGATGCCCCCACATCCTGAGGAAGAAAGGAGAAGGGCTGGGGGCCCTTCCCTGCTGACATGCATGCCATCCCTGGTGCCTCAGCCTCCCAGAGATGCACCCCAGGGCTCTGTGGGGGCCCCCGTTTGCAGCACCTTTTCCAGGGCTGAGGATGGGTCCCCCGCTGCTGTCTCCTGACAGACTCCTGCCCTCGGAGGGGGTGCCGGCCCCCACTTCAGCAGCCTTCCCTGTCTTCTGCTTTGCTTTTACCCCCTCGGCCTTGCTGCTCTTCTTTTTTCTTCTTCTCCAGCTCTCTTCTTTGCTTCCGCCTCGCCTGCCTCTTCCTTCTCATTCCTGTGTGTGTATCTTTACGTAAGGGTTGCTGTCTGTCTCTCATTTTCATTCTTTCTTTTTCTCTGTCTCTCCTCTGGCATTCTCTCAACTCTATCTTTCTCCCTCTTTCAATTTCTATTTTGCCATAAAAAGCCCAATTTTCAGATCCACCCAGGCTAAAACCATACCCCAGAAAGTGTATAATGCCACTGAACTGTTAACTTCAAAATGGTTAAAACAGGCCAGGCGTGTGGCACATGCCTGTAATCCCAGTACTTGGGAGTCTGAGATAGGAGGATCACAGGTTCCAGGCCAGTGCACAATAACTTATCGAGGCCCTGTTTCAAAATAAAAAATAAAATAGGGCTAGGGGTGTCACTCAGAGATACAAACCCTCTGAGTTCAATCCCCAGTACTATATATATATATACACACACAAAGGTTAAAACAACGTTATATATTATGTGTATTTTACCATAAGTTTAAAATAATTTTAAAAAATGAATCTGAAGTCCCATTTATACCTCAAATCTAAAAGTCAAGAAAGGAATTTTTAAAAACACACAGAAAACCTTCACTGCACACATGGTCTTATTCTGTAGCTGTGTGGCCCTGGGGGAGTCACTCAACCTCTCTGAGCCCCAGGTCCTTCTGTCAGTAGAAGGCCTGGATGAGGATAAACAAGGCAGTGTCTGCCTGCAGAGCAGAGAGTCAGGATGCAGTGGACACCTGGTAAGCACCGTTTGCTCTGTCCCCTTTCTCGGATTTTCTTGGCCTCTTTCTCTTTTTTTTACAACCAGTTGTTACTTTCTGTTCCCACTCCCCTCTGGTCTATATTAGAGGTCAGCCGTGGGGGTCCAGGAGAAGCAAGGGGAGGGTACCTGCAGGGCCCCTCGTGGATGATTCGTAGTCATAATAATAGCCCTGTGGTCATTAGTGAGAGTGACAGCATGGCTCTTGCTCCCCTGCCACCAGGCACACAGGGCCTGCCAGCTCGAGAAACTGGGGCACTGTTGTGGGCCAGGCCAGGAGGCACGGGCCAGCGGCCAGCTCCTGCCTGCGTGGGGCCAGCCCCCCAGCCTGGGTGTCCTGGCCCAGACACTGCCTGCCACTTGGCCACCAGGCTTGGGCGGGCAGCCTGGGGCTGGGCCAGCTCTGGGAGTCCAGGGCCACACCGTGCCCGGCTCCCTGTGTCTCCTTGCTGGTGGAATGGACCAGGTGTCCAGCCTCACTGGGCGATGATCTACATCTCTGCCTCTCAGGTGCTGGTGAGGCCTCAACTGGGCGGCCTCTCGAAAGGGAGTGGGCCCAGGTTCAGAGCCCAGTAAATAAGAGGCAGGGGCCCTGCTCTGCAGGCCACACAGCACTGATCATGGAGCAGAACTGCAGGTAGCCCCCTCCAAGTAACAGAGCCACTGCTACCTCCCTGCTGACAGAGACCCCCTGCCACCCCCTGCTGCTCCTGCAAGATCCTTGGCCCTCAGGGTGGAGTCGTCCTCCCTGCAGGGCCAGGACCCCCCACCCATCCATGACAATGGAGCAGAGTTGCAGCATTGACTTTATTGGCAGGGGTCCAGATAGGTGTCTGGTGTTGGGGACAGAGCTGCAACCTGGGCAAGACACCAGAGAGCCAATCTACACTCTACTAGCAGCTTGCTGGGGGACTTTGGGCCTGACACCTACACTCTCTGGGCCTCAGCTTCTCCAAACATAAAAGGAAGCTCTAGATGAGACCCAAATAATATGCCAGAGTAAATCCGTATATAGTCTGGGTCAGATGCTATGGCAAATTAATGGCCTTGAGTCGTTTAGAGCTTGCCTGAGTATTTTACTGTGATGAGGGAACTGAGGCTTAGAGAGGCTAATGACTTGGCAATGGTCACACAGCTGGGGAGTGAGGATGGGATCAGGACTGAAACCTGGCCATGTCACAGTGCTGCAGCGTGTACAGCCCTGCCCTCGAGGGCTTATGCAGTAGGCGAATGAGAAACACACAGCATGGAAGGGGAGCAGCCTTAGAATCTGACACAGAAGGGAGTCAGGGAGCCTTGTTGGAGGAGAAGGTCTTAGTCCTTCTCCAGGACTAAGTTAGGGAAGAGTGTCACAGTGGGAGTAGAGCTGGAGTCTACATGGCAGATCTGGGTCTGTGGTGTGTGGTGTGTGGTGTGTGTGTGTGTGTGTGTGTGTGTGTGTGTGTGTGTATGTTAGTTACTGGGGATTGAACCCAGGGCATTCTACCTCCAAGCTACACCCCAGCCCTAAAAAAAAAGGGTCTCACTAAGTTGCTGAGGCTGGCTGCAAACCTGCAATTCTCCTGTCTCAGCCTCCCAAGTACTGAGATTACAAGTGCATGCCACCATGCCCAGGCCCAGATCTGAGTCTTTACATTGAAGAATGTGGAGATGTCCCGGGGGCAGTGATGCATCATGTGTACATTTGAAGAGCATGCCCTCACTGCTGGGCAGCAAATGGGTTGGAGGGGAGAGAAGGCTTGCATTAGCTATCGCAGTGTCCAGGTGAGCGGCTGAGGCTGCAAGGCTCAGGTGGGAGAGAGCTGGGACAGGGGGTGTCCTGTAGCCCCATCTTTCGCCTGCCCTGACGGCACTCTCCTCCCCCCAGGCCTGCGGGTGCAAGAGGTCCAGATCGAGGTGTCTCGGCAGCAGGTGGAGGAGCTCTTCGGGCTGGAGGATTACTGGTGCCAGTGTGTGGCCTGGAGCTCCGCGGGCACCACCAAGAGTCGCCGGGCCTACGTCCGCCTTGCCTGTGAGCCTCCCAACACCCCTGCCCGTCCCCCGGGCCCTTCCCTTTCCCATGAGTGCAGAAAGGGTTCCACATCTGCAGGAGCCTCCTCCAGCATTGCTGGCTGAAGATGCCCAGCACAGGGATGTCGGGTACCTGATGCCAACTGATGGGTTACTAGACACAGAACCTGGGCCACCTTGGGTCCCAGGATTTCCTTTTTTCTTTTTCTTTTTTTTCCCAGCACTAGGGATTGAACCCAGGGGCATCCTACCTTCGAGCTACATCCCCAGACCTATTTTTTATTCTTTATTTTTGAAACAGGTTCTCACTAAGTTGCAGAGGGCCTCACTATAGTAGCGGAGGCTGGCCATGAACCTGCAATTCTCCTGTCTCAACCTCCCAAGTATTGAGATTACAGGCGTGCATCACCACGCCCAGCTGGGGCCCAGGATTTCTAACAGCCCTTTCAACTATAAAAGGAAGCTGGCAGTTTCCTTCCCCATCCTGAACCACCATGTAGTTAGGAGGATCCCAGAGTCATGGTGGGGATCCCAGTTCCCCCAGCTCCACCCGGTCAGAAGAGAAACCTCCCAGGGTAGAGGCCCGTTCCTTTGGCTGCACTGCCCCCCAGTGGCTACAGTGGGCACTTCAGGTTCCCATCCAGCCCCCTCCTGACTGCTTCCGGGGACCTTCTTCTTCTCCCAGACTTGCGCAAGAACTTTGACCAGGAGCCTCTGGGCAAGGAAGTGCCCCTGGACCATGAGGTTCTCCTGCAGTGCCGCCCGCCGGAGGGGTTACCTGTGGCTGAGGTGAGCAGGAAGGTGGGGAACACAGGCAAGGCAGAGGCTGGCCAGGCCTGGTGCTCCCACCAGCTGCAACACCACCACCTCCCAGAGCCTCCCTGGGTCACAGATGGGAGGGCAGGGCTTGGGGCAGAGAAGGGACTATGACCTCCCAGAGCCTCCCCGGGTCACAGATGGGAGGGCAGGGCTTGGGGCAGAGAAGGGACTATGACCTCCCAGAGCCTCCCTGGGTCACAGATGGGGAGGGCAGGGCTTGGGGCAGAGAAGGGACTGTGGCCTCTGCAGGACCTGCAACATGCCAGATCCCACAGGGGCCTCCACAGGCGTAGCCCACAGGATGGGCAGGGCTCAGGCAGGGATCCCGGTCTCTACCCCCTTGCCACCCTGAGCCCCAGGCCCAGCTTCATGGACCAAGAGGTCTCATGTTGTATGCCCCCACCCCATAGGCTGGTGACCCCTTCCCCTTGCTACACGGCCTTTGGGTCCCTGGGCAGTGCCCACACACCATCCCCTCTTGCCACCCTGTCTCCTGCTGGAGACCACTCCCCACTCATGCCCTGCCCTGCTGGTCCAGGAACTCTACTCGGGTGGTGGGGACATGTCAGCTCTGCTCCTGGGGACCCAGAGGACCAAGGGCTGGGAAGTCAGACTTCCAGCTCCAGATCAGCCCTGTTGGGCCCCAAAATCCCATGCTAAGTACTCAGCCTCCCCTCAGCCCTCACCTGGAGAGTAGGCGCAGAGGGCACTCCATATGCCCCAGTGCCGCTGCCTTGAAGGCAGATGCGGCCACCCCTGGTGTAGCTGGGACACAGCTGGTGGGGTGACATGGCCACCAGTATGTGGCTGCTCCTGAGCCTGGGGACTGAGCCCCTGACTGCCAGCCGGGCCCAGCAGCAGAGCTGGTCTGAGGTGTTAGCCCTGCGAGCAGGTACCACAGGCTTAGCTTGTTTGATGCTCATTCTGAGCCAGGCGTGTGATCCCCTGATGGGGGTGCTACACAGTGCTACACCCGTCTCACAGGTGATCAAATCGAGGCCCTGGTGCTAAGTCTCTTCCCAAGACTGCCCACTAGTGACAGGTGTTCTCGGCCACTGCACCTGCCCTGTGAAGGTGGAGGTCTTACCTCGAGGTCACCACTGCACTGGGCATGTGAACAGAACCATTCTGTTCACACTCAGACCTTGCCTTCCCCTCTGTAGTGGGCCCACGTCCAGGTGCAGGAGCAGCCCTGGGTCCTCACTGCCCCAACCCCACTCCCGCAGGTGGAATGGCTCAAGAACGAGGATGTCATAGACCCCACTCAGGACACCAACTTCCTGCTCACCATCGACCACAACCTCATCATCCGCCAGGCCCGACTGTCAGATACGGCCAACTACACCTGTGTGGCCAAGAACATCGTGGCCAAGCGCCGGAGCACCACCGCCACAGTCATTGTCTATGGTGCGGGCGCTCAAACAAGAGGGGCAGGCGCAGCCCAGGGAGGGGGCCGGGGCCTGGGGCTGTCTATACCACCACCCTTCCCCAGCCAGAAGCCCGCAGGACCCAGGAACAGGTGGGGAAGGCACAGCCCAGAGAGGGGTGGTGACTTCACCAAGGTCACATTGTAGAATTAGTGGCTAAAATCAGGCACCCCTAGGTCCCTAGCCAGGAGTACTCCCCTCCCTATTCTTTTTTTTTTTTTTTTTTTTTTTTACTGTGCATGGATCTCAGGGACCTTCTACCTCCAGGCTATACCCCTAGACCTATTTTATTTTTTATTTGGAAACAGGGTCTCACTAAGTTGCTGAGGCTGGCTTTGAATCTGCAATCCTGTCCCAGCCTCCCAAGTACTGGGATTACAAGTGTGCGCCACCATGCCCGGCTAGTACTCCCTATTTCTCAGGCCCCTGGGCCATCTCTGAAGCAGACAAGATTCTCTTAAGGGCAGAGGGCAGAGGCAGGACCCCAGTTGGAATGCCCAAGCCTGTCATCTCGGCAGAGTTAGGGACTGCTGCCAGCCCGTGTGCTGTCCTCTCATGATTCCTTGGGCCTCCTGGTGGGAGGGGCAGAGCTACAGCTGAGGTGACTGTAGAATGTTGTGGAAAGAGTCCTGTCTTGGGATCCAGGCCAAGTCCCAGGTCCCCTGTTACACACCCCTCTGGATCTTCGTCTGTCTTGGCGCAATGGGTCAGGGAATAGACAGTGACCTCCAGATGCCCCTGGTGCTCACCTTGCAGCCAGGAATGCCTGCTGGTGTCCATGCCCAGCCCCGCAAAAGGGAGGGGCCCAGCCAGGGAGGCCCAGGTCTCAGCACTGGGGGTGGGCCTGGGAGCCAGTGCATGCCAGAATCGGGCCAACCAGGTGGTGCTGCTGTCTCTGCAGTGAATGGCGGCTGGTCCAGCTGGGCAGAGTGGTCGCCCTGCTCTAACCGCTGCGGCCAGGGCTGGCAGAAGCGCACTCGGACCTGCACGAACCCCGCCCCACTCAATGGAGGTGCCTTCTGCGAAGGCCAAGCCTTCCAGAAAACTGCCTGCACCACGGTGTGCCCAGGTGAGGGCCACTGGCCAGGTTGTCCACACCTAGCCCCTCCCCAAGCCTCCCTGCCTGAGTCTGGACAGCATCTGCTTCCCGGCACGGGCAGGAAAGGCGCTGGCTCTGGCCTAGCCGAGGTGCTCCAGCCTCTGATCTCTTGCTCTGAGCTGCAGCCTGGGGGTGGGCTCTTGTCCCTGCCCACAGTCTTCTTCCCTGTTTATCTGCTCACCTGTCCTTGCAGATCCGGCTGTGTTTTCTCCGTTTGGTTATCTGTGTGTGTGACTGTGTGGTGTCTTTACCCTGGGTCTGTGTCTTTGCGCCTGTAATTGTGCTTCAATTGCACAGGCTGTCTGTATTCTCTGTCCACCTGGTACATCTGGCTTCTCCCTGGCACAGAGTGGGTGTGGCATGGATTTTCTGTGGCCTGCATGTGGCTCAGGTTCCTCCTTCCCCGCCGTGGGGTGTGTGTGGGGGGGTACACTGCCATGTTCTGAATGGATAACCGTGCACCTGTGCCATGCTCCTGCAGTGGATGGGGCATGGACGGAGTGGAGCAAGTGGTCGGCCTGTAACACCGAGTGTACCCACTGGCGCAGCCGAGAATGCATGGCGCCGCCACCCCAGAACGGAGGCCGCAACTGCAGAGGGACCATGCTGGACTCCAACAACTGCACCGATGGGCTGTGCATGCATAGTGAGTCCTGGACAGGGGGACGGGGCGGGGACCCTGGAGCCAGGTGAAGGGCCCTCCCTCCCAACCCAGCCCCAGGCCTCTGCACCCAGCCTGAAATGGAGCAGCACAGGGCCTCTGCCCACCCCCACATCCATCATCTCATCTGCACGTGTCCCCATCACCAGCTCTGCCGCCTTTCCCTGTCTCCTGTGTCATTGCTTTCCCTTTATTTCCCTCGACAGATAAGAAAACACTAAGCGACCCTAAAAGTCACCGTAAGTTCATTTCATGACTGTCCTCTTTCCTCTGGGGATCTATGGTTCTCCTTGGCTGGTTTTCCTGGGTGTGGGGTACAGAGCAGGGAGAGTTGATGGTGTCTCCTGTATCAAACCCAGGGGACCCTCTTGGACTTGCATGTGTCCCTGTCCTCTGTCATGGACAGGCAGACCCTGGCTGAGAGAAAGGCCCTAGGACACCCCCTGACCCTCCTGCTATAGGACAGGAAACTGAATCTCAGCGAGAAGGGACCCACCCAAGGACTCAGCCAGGAAGTAGCAGAGCCAGGATTTGAACCCAAATATTTTTGTGGCCAAAGCTAATGCTCTTAACCCCATGCCCCATGGTCTTTCTCTCTGGGACAGGGACAGGGGGTGGCTCCATGCCTGTCCACCCCAGTGCCCTGCACTGTAACCCTAGCAGCTGGGCCACACCTTCTAAGCCACTGGTGACTCCTGTTGCCCTACATCAGCACCCCGGGACTTGTTCTCCAGCCTCAAGGGGCCACACTGCCGTGTGCTGCGGTAATACCAGAGCAATAAAGCCTCTTCTGCAGATCGGCCTGGAGTAATTAAACCACAATTTCCAAATAATTCTGTAATCATAAAATCAGGACTGAGGCCCTTGGCCCAGTCCACTTAGGGGCCAGGCTGATGGCTGATTAGAGTGCAAATCACCAGACAAGTGGCCCCCAGTGTGAGCAGGGACATCGAGATGCACAGCCAATCTGGGGAGCCCCCTGAGAGGCGAGAGCCTAAGCATGAGAAAGAGGGGGGCAGGCAGATGTCAGGAGTCAGCAGACATCTGTGGTAGAAAGCCATGGTTTACTGTGCTGCAAAGCTCAGGCTGACCCCAAGGGCTTGGAGGACTTCAGGCAGGGAAAGCAGGCCTACTTCTCTGAGCACCCCTCAGGGCAAGAGAGTAGCTAGGTGCATCCTGGAGCTCCCAAAAGAAGAAAGGGAGGAGAGTAGCCATCTTTGTGGCTGCCATCTTGGCTCTGCCTAAGCTGTCTAGCTGCTAGCCACTAGCCACATATGGCTGTTGAAACTTATATTGACTGAATTAAAATAAGCCAGGTTTAAAATTCAGCTCCTCAGTTGCATTGGTCGCAGTTCACTTGCTCTGTAGCCACGTTTCTAGTGGCGGCATACAGGACAGTGCAGACACAGAGTATTTCCATCATCACAGATGACCTTGACCTTGCCTTTTTTATCTTGACATCTTCCAGCTGTCGGCCTCCAGCTGGGGCAGGGACATGTAGCATTGGTTGCCTCCCCTTACCCCATTTTCTCACCATCTGCTCACCCCCCATTGCATTACATCTCATTTCACTCCCCCTCCAAGAGCTTAGGAGGGCTACCTACCTACAGAGAGGTAGGACCTTTGGTCCTATGGAAATTGCTGCAGGCTCAGTGTGAGGTTCTGCAGTGTAAGTCTCAGCTCTGATAGGACAGTTGTGTGGCCCCGTGTCTCTGGGCGCAGACCCCTGCCTCCTAGATAGTGAGCACAGAGTTAACTCACAGAGTGGGCAGGTTCATTCTTTCACCTCTCATTGCCATGCCGGGAGGGTGGTCAGCAGGGCAGGAGTATTGAGACCATTTTACTAATGAAGAGGCAGACATAGAAAGGTCACCAGCCTATCACAGCCAAGCTCAGACTAGAGCTCAGCACAGCGCCGGGCTGCCCTCCCCAGGGACCCCCGGGTCTGCCCTGCCCCTCACATAGCCCCCCTGTGCCTGCAGTCCTGGAGCCCTCAGGAGATGTGGCGCTGTACGCAGGCCTCGTGGTGGCCATCTTCGTGGTGGTGGCGATCCTCATGGCGGTGGGGGTGGTGGTGTACCGCCGCAACTGCCGTGACTTCGACACCGACATCACCGACTCTTCTGCTGCCCTCACGGGGGGCTTCCACCCAGTCAACTTCAAGACTGCCAGGCCCAGTAAGGATCCAAGGATGCCCCGGGTGACGGGTGTGGTTGGGGCCCCCAGGAGGGCATGGCAGTGGCCAAAGCTGGGGCTCCTGATGCCTCCTGGGATTTCTCCAAAGCTTGCTGCAGCAGGTGGTTAATTGAACCTTTTGCTGCTAGACGAGAGGGCCCCTGGCAGGAGCAGGGTGGGACTTGGCCACTGTGGCAGGCCTGGGTCTGACTGTCACCCCTGCCCACTCCTACAGGCAACCCACAGCTCCTGCACCCATCCGTTCCTCCTGACCTGACAGCCAGTGCCGGCATCTACCGTGGGCCGGTATATGCCCTGCAGGACTCGGCTGACAAGATCCCCATGACCAACTCCCCCCTGCTGGACCCCCTGCCCAACCTCAAGATCAAGGTCTACAGTTCCGGTACCACCGGCTCCACACCTGGCCTGTCTGATGGGGCCGACCTGCTGGGGGTCCTGCCACCTGGCACGTACCCTGGCGATTTCTCCCGAGACACCCACTTTCTGCACCTACGCAGCGCCAGCCTCGGCTCCCAGCAGCTCCTGGGCCTGCCCCGAGACCCAGGGAGCAGTGTCAGCGGCACCTTTGGTTGCCTGGGTGGGAGGCTCAGCATTCCTGGCACAGGTGGGTCCTCGCCCTGCTTGCCTACCAGCCTGGACACAGCATGTCCCCCCTGGACAGCCCCAAACACCCACCCAGGAGAAGATAGGGCTCCACTGATCCCATGTCTCAGGGGCAAGAGGGACTATAAAATAAAGTCTGATTAGAAGACCTGGGGTTCAGGCCTGCCTGTGCCCTCTGTAGGGCAGGGGAACCTTGGACCAGACTCTCTCAAAGCCTTAGTTTCTCTATCCGATAATTGGGAAGAATAGCCCTACATAGTTCAACAGTCTTACAGAGTGCTATCCTGGGTTCTAGTGGCAGAAAGGGCAGGATGTCCATTTCATTTTGCAGAAATAGCAGATGATTCCCTCCCCATGAATGCTCTGAGCTAGGCATGGAGCTGGCACTGGGCCCTTCAGACCCCCAGAAGCCCCTGTGTTGCTGGACAGGTCAGCTGTGGTCAGTGGCCTGGCCTTTCCTTGCATTCAGTCCCCAGATCCTGTCTCCCTATCCCTGGCTGAGGAGTTCAAATGTCTTTCTCTCCCTGCTCTGAACTACAGCTACCTCCTAGTCCCCTGTTCTAAGCTCCCAGACATCCTTCCCCCCCCCCCCCACACACACACTGACCTCTCTCTCTGCAGGGGTGAGCCTGCTGGTGCCCAATGGAGCCATTCCCCAGGGCAAGTTCTATGAGATGTACCTGCTTATCAACAAGGCAGAAAGCACCCTGTGAGTAGAAACCCCAGCCTGACCCAGGCTGCCTCCTCCTCTTCCTCTTTCCTGCTGCCTTCCCTGACTGAGCTCAGATATTTTCATTTTCCCTCCTAAGGCCAAAGGTTACCCTCCATGGAAAGCATTGCTTGATCTTACCATGCATGGCCACACTTATTTATTTTTATTTATTTATTTATTTTTGTGTACGGTACTGGGGATTGAACCCAGGGACATTCTACCTCTGAGCTACACCCCCACCACTATTTTTTAGTCTTTATTTTGAAACAGGATCTAAGTTGTGAAAGGCCTCACTAAGTAGCTGAGGCTGGCCATGAACCTGTGATCCTCTTGTCTCAGTCTCCCAAGTACTGGGATTACAGACTACACTCAGCTTGCATGTCCACATTTAAAATGTGCAAAACCAGCACCATAAAACTGAAAAGCAAGTGACAAACAGACTACAAGTGGGAACAAAGGGCTAATATCCTTACCATGTAAAAAGATTTCATATGCTAATAAGAAAAATAATAAGTGATGCTTTCTCACATATGTGCATACACACACACACACACACACACACACACACACACACACACACACACACAGAGCCTGTAGTAGATGAGAAAACTGAAAACTTTTTTTGGACTGCGGATTGAACCCAGAGGGATTCTAAACTATACATACACCCAGCTACCCCACTCCCCCTTTTTTAAACAGGGTCTCACTAAGTTGCTGAGCCTGGCCATGAACCTGCAATCTTCCTGTCTCAGCCTCCCAAGTACTGGTTACAGGTGTGCGCCACCATGCTCAGCTACATTCCACCTAATTTGTAGTCAAAGAAAACAAATGAAACTGCCAAGAGATATGGAGAGGATTTGGGTTTTTTGTTTGTTTGATTGTTTTTTGTGGCACTGGGGATTGAACCCAGAGGCATTCTACCTTTGAGCTACACCCCCAGCCTAATTTTATTTCATACTTGGAAACAGTGTCTTGCTAGGTTCATGAGAGTCTCACTATTTGCTGAGGTTGTCCCCGAACCGAACCCACAATCCTCCTGTCTCAGCCTCCCAAGTACTGGGATTATAGGCATGGGCCACCAAGCCCAGCTTTTTATTTTGTTTCTGCTTAAGGAATTCGCAAGAATTCTTTTTTGTTGTTGTTACTGTTGTTTCAAATGACAATAATACTTTCATGCCTCCAAGAGCCCGGGCACACGGGCACACAGCCCTCCATGACATGCTTGTAGGAATGTAGATTAGTACCAGCTCTAGAGAGAGTGGTTTAGCAACATTTATGAAGAATATTCCAAAAGTGCAGAACTTTTGAAACTGCACACAAAGATTCAGATGGGAGAACATTATAGCGTGGTAGCAAAAATGTGGATACTACTGCAGGTTTATGCCATTTTCTCAGCCCCCTTCATCCTCCCCTGGCCCTCTGGAGGAACTGAGCCCTGGGCAGCAGAGACCTGCCCTCCATCACAGCTGCGGGCAGAGTTGGTGGCCCAGCAGGCTCCCCTCACCGCCTCCCTCCCTCTCTCCCTCTTCCTTGCCCCAGCCCGCTTTCAGAAGGGACCCAGACAGTATTGAGCCCCGCGGTGACCTGCGGGCCCACAGGCCTCTTGCTGTGCCGCCCTGTTATCCTTACCATACCCCACTGTGCCGAAGTCAGTGCCGGCGACTGGATCTTCCAGCTCAAGACCCAAGCCCACCAGGGCCACTGGGAGGTGAGGAGCCAGGCTGGGGGCCGCCAGCTATCCCTACCTGCCCGGGGAGCCTGGGGGAGCGGTTGAGGGCCCCTTCCTCCCTGACCCAGCTGGGATAACTATGCCCATCCACTCCCCCTGTGCCCTGCAGGAGGTGGTGACCCTGGACGAGGAGACCCTGAACACCCCCTGCTACTGCCAACTGGAGGCCAGGTCCTGCCACATCCTGTTGGACCAGCTGGGCACCTACGTGTTCACGGGCGAGTCCTACTCCCGCTCCGCAGTCAAGCGGCTCCAGCTGGCCATCTTCGCCCCCGCCCTCTGCACTTCCCTGGAGTACAGCCTCAGGGTCTACTGCTTGGAGGACACGCCCGTGGCACTGAAGGTACTGCAGGGCCTCCGGGGCCCACTCCACCCTGGCACGCTGCATCCACATCACCTCCAGCCAGTGTGGGGCCTTCCAGCCTCCCCTGCACTCTCAGCCTCATTCAGTCATACACACGTTCCTCAGACATCGAAATGGCATCAGACCCTCAGGAGCAGATGCCACCACAGCTCCAGGCTCAGCCAGCTGCAGGCCTAAGGTGGGGCTAGACAGGGAAATCTTTTGGGGGCTGTGACGGGGGTCTGCTGGGGGGCTTCGGAAGCACTGGATGGGGAGGGGCCTGAGACAGCTGACCTCAGCCCCAGAGGACAAGGGCAGATGGGACAGCTCTTTCAAGGCAGGTGTGTAGTTCAGTGTGAGTGAAGCACACGGGGGCATGTGAATGTGTGAGGGAGGTCAGGAGAGATGGCAGGACTCGCTTCCATCCCAGAGCCAAGGAATTTAGAATCTGTCCTGGGGTGAAGGGGCTAGGCCTGTCCATGGGTGCTCTTCAGAAACCCCCGGTGGCTACACTACAGGGCTGGGTGCATGAGAGGCAAAGAGGTTAGTCAAGAAGGTGAGGCTGGGCCCTGGGCAGCAGGCTGTGACTGTGGTCCAGAGACAAGGGCTGGATTCTGCTTTGGGTCCGTGGAATAGACAGACCAGTGGCTGTTGGAATGGGCAGAAGAGGGGGCAGGTCAAGGTTGACAGTCAGGCTCCTAGGTATGTCTGAGAAGAGCAGTGGAACCCCTAGAGTGGAGGGGAGGAGACTGCACCTTCGGTGCCTCCCGGTTGGCCATGGCAGACAGGAAGCCTGTGTAAGCACCGCCTGTTCCCACCAGCCTCAAAGCCCTGTCCCTTCCTCCCCCAGGCCCCATCCTTAACCCTGGGCCTCAGTCTCATCTTAACACTGGAGAGCGCAAACTCTTGTTCCTGTTTAAACCCTTTCCCTCTGCATCCTTCTGCCCACCCCTCTGCAAAGCCTCATGGTCCTTTCCCATGGCTTTCCCTCCCCCCACCGCACGATGCGGTCCCTCCTGGTCTCCCAGTCTCCTATGACTGTATCAGACTCTATATTGTGGACTGATGCAACAGAGGTGAAAAGGCCCCATGGGAGAAGGAGCCTGTCCTACTGGGATCACACTGGTCTGAAAGACCAGGAGACCCGTGAGGGTGGGAGGCTGCTGGGAGGCTCTTGCCACCTGGACCTCTGGGTGCTAAGGCATGCCTGGTGTCTACCTTTGATAGAGAATGGTGTGAAGACCAAGACAGAAGTTGGCACATTTTGTCCTGTTGACATTTTTAAAATTTTCAAGACCCTATATCTGTCCATCAATCCATCCTTCTGTTTATCTATCCACTTGTTGTTAGCAGTCCATCTGTTCATCCATCCATCCATGCATTCATTTATCTCTCTTTCCAAGTATCTTCTTTTCATATACCCACCCATTTGTATACCCAACTTTATATCCTGTTTCTATCTGTTCATCCAGTTATCTACCCATCAGTCTGTCTATCCATCCAGTCATCTGTAAATCCATTCACCTAGCACATTCTCTGTCTATTCATCCACCCGTTTCTCTGTTCATCTGTTTATCTGCCCACATATCCATTCATCTAAAGCATCTACTAAATGGGTTGGCTGGGTCCTGTGTCCCGATGCGTTCCTGCCCCTGAGCCCCTAGGTTGCAGCAGCAAAGGGCCCATGAGCCATGTGTGATGGGCCCCCTTCCCCCTCCCCCACTGCAGGAGGTGCTAGAGCTGGAGCGGACTCTGGGCGGCTACCTGGTGGAGGAGCCCAAACCCCTGCTGTTTAAGGACAGCTACCACAACCTGCGCCTCTCCCTCCACGACCTCCCCCATGCCCACTGGAGGAGCAAGCTGCTGGCCAAGTACCAGGTGAGGGCAGGGTGAGGTGGGGAAAGGGTGGAGCTGGAGAGGAATGCTTTCCCATCTCAGGCCTGCTTCCTGCCTTGGTCTCACAGCCTTGCCCTTCCCTGGTTTCTCTCATTGCCAATGACAGCTACACTCTCTCCTATCAGTGCCGTGCACCCGTGCACAAATACCTGTGCCCGTCATCCTCAGAGGCCTCTCCATCTTGGAATGAGTGTGCCTGGCCAACTATCCACACTCTCCTCTGCAGTGCGTGACACCGAGTCCCTGGGGTGTCTCAGCCCAGACACACAGGCACAGGCACACCTTCAGTCCCCCTCCCCCACATGTCCCCTGCTTCAGCTCCCTTCTGAAGCCCAGGCCCTAGCTCCAGCCAGCCCATGTAAGGGAGGCTCTTCTTCCTCTTTCTGTCTGGGTGGAGAGTCCTAGACTCCCCTGTGCCCAGGGTCCAAGACCTCCTGACTGCCTCCATTTCCCGGGAGGGCAGGGCAGGCTGGCCTTGGCTGCTGGACCCTGACCACTGCCTCCTGCAGGAGATCCCCTTCTATCATATTTGGAGCGGCAGCCAGAAGGCCCTGCACTGCACTTTCACCCTGGAGAGGCACAGCCTGGCCTCCACGGAGTTCACCTGCAAGATCTGTGTGCGGCAGGTGGAAGGGGAGGGCCAGATATTCCAGCTGCACACCACACTGGCTGAGGTAAGAACTGGAGGACACCGCTGAGGGGCCAGGGGCTGTGGCACTTTTCCCTTCACCTCCCAAGTTGGAGGAGAGGCTTGGTCATCTGTGGCTGACAACCATCCTTTCTAGCATGCCGTTCATGGGAGTGGCACACACCAGGTGGTGGACATTGTCTCCCTTAAGTCTTCACAACCACCAACGAGACAGTTGGGATTATCCACATCCAGTAAATGACATAATAGGTCTTAGGGCAGGCGAATGTCTGCACACAGTCACACAAGTGTCAGGACTGGATTTGAACCCAGGTCAATGCAGGGATCCAGCTGTGGCTCTCAATCTGAGAATCCAGATGGAGGTTTAAAAGCCCGGGCTACCCCAGGGTAGTGATGCTAGATCTTCTTGGGACAGTACTGGGAGCACTGAAGATGGCTCTGGACCCCGTTTTGCCACACACCTGGCATGTGACACTGGACACGTCATTTCCTCTTTCCAGGCTACATTTCTCACACACAGAAAACTAGGCCCACATGGATTATACTAGGGCTAAGGCCCCTTGGGTCTTCCTAGTCATGCGACTGCTTTGGTGGTGCCTTAGTGCATTAGCATGACACACTGCTGGGGCTGGGGCCACATAGATCTGGCCCCTGGGGAGAAGGCCCCTGCCTGGGCAGCTGGAGACTGCTCGGGAGGCCAGGATGTGAGGCCTCTTGAGCTCCTGGACCAGGGCAGGAGGCCAGAGGGCAGACGCCCAGACACTCTTGCTCTTCCAGACACCTGCTGGCTCTCTGGACGCCCTCTGCTCTGCCCCTGGCAGCACCGTCACTACCCAGCTGGGACCCTATGCCTTCAAGATCCCGCTCTCCATCCGTCAGAAGATCTGCAACAGCCTCGATGCCCCCAACTCCCGGGGCAACGACTGGCGGCTGCTGGCGCAGAAGCTCTGCGTGGACCGGTGAGCGTCCCAGACCCCAGCCCACCCACCTGCCCATGCCCTTGAGGCCCGGCAGGCAGGATGGACATCTGGATAGTCCGGGCCCGACTTCCCAGTCGCCACTATTTTTGGCAAGTCAGGAGCTTGGTTAGGATACTCTAAGTCTGAGAAAGCTTCTCCTTTGCAGAGTATCCTGCCCAGAGCACTGGCCATGAGCCAGGCGGGCTGTAAGTGACCTGCTCTCCCTCTGGGATGTGGGTGAGTCCAGTCACATTAGTACTTTAGCATCCAGGATAGAGCAGGTCCTCCAGAAATGCTTGCTGAGTGACCTTGGTGTCAAAACAACTCTTTTGGGAAAACTTCAAATGCTAGATGTGTACAAAGATAATAGTAACTGGCAGTATACTTTTTGTGTGTGTGTATGTGATACTGGGAATTGAACCTAGGAACATTCTACCTCTGGACTATACCCTCAATCGTATTTTGTATTTTATGTTGAAACAGGCTTGATGAGAGTCTCACTACTTGCTGAGGCTGTCCTTGAACCTGTGATCCTCCTGTCTTAGCCTCCCAAGTACTGAGATCATAGCATGAGCCACCGCACCTGGCTGGCATTATACTTACTGAAAAGATGTTTAGTTGACCTGCCATGAGCAGATGATATGGATAGGATGTCTTACTAGAAATAGGACTTGCAAAGGTGGAGTTATCAGGGAGGTTCATGAGGCACGATGGCAGGGAACTGGGTGTGGTGGCCCACGCCTGTAATCCCAGTACTTGAGAAGCTGACACAGGAGGATCCCAGGCTGGAGGGCAGCCTCAGCAAGTAGTGAGAATCTCATCAACCCAGCAAGCCCCTATTTCAACATAAAATATAAAATAGGACTGGGGGTGTAGCTCGGAGGTAGAATGCTCCTGGGTTCAATTCCCAGTATAAAACACACACACACACACACACACACACACACAGATGGGCAGGGGATAAAAGTAGAGGAAGAGAAGAGAATGTTGTGCTGGGCTTGGACAGTCCTTCCTGATGCAGTGTCTTTCGATGATAATAACAATGATGAATGATGATGAATAAGAAGAGAGAGAGTGCTAGACCTTTACTTTAAAATGATCGTGAATCATTTCTGCAATGTTGGGAGGTGACCAATTGTTCCCATTTTAGAGATGAGCCTGGGGCTCAGAGAGGTGCACTGGCTTGCCTAGGTCCACACAGCCTGTAAACAGAGGAGCTGGGATTCAAACCCAGGACTGTGGGACCCTGGAGCCCACAGTCTTCCCACCTCCCAGTGCTTCCTCCACCCCCAGTTCCTGGGAGGTGCTAGGTTCCACAGGGTTGCCCAATTCCCCTCTCCGTCCCTCTGCCAGGTACCTGAATTACTTCGCCACCAAAGCGAGCCCCACAGGCGTGATCCTGGATCTCTGGGAAGCTCTGCAGCAGGACGATGGGGACCTCAACAGCCTGGCCAGTGCCTTGGAGGAGATGGGCAAGAGTGAGATGCTGGTGGCCATGACCACTGACGGGGACTGCTGAGTGTCCAGTACCGTGGGCCGGCAGCCATGGACAGGAGGCAGTGCAGGGAGGCCACGCAGCCAGAGCCCCTCTCCTCCTCCTCTGTCCAGCCCCTAGACCACGACCAGCCTTAGGAGATCACTGCTGCGTTGCTGAGTGGACCAGTGTTCCTCCACCCCGCCTCTCTAGGCCTCTCTCCTCCCGGTGGGAGCTGGGGTGGGGCTGAGGGCCGGGGGCAGTTAGCGGGGCCCAGGGGGCCCTCCCTCCGCCCGCCCCACCCTCTGCCCTGCAGCTTCGGGGTCCCCTGGTTAGTTCCGTTCTCACTTGCTCCTGGCTGTGGGTCCCCCAACCCGGCGCCCCTGCTTTCACACCCTTTCCCTCTCTGACGAGTGAAGTCCACTCCTGACAAACGCTCTCCTGTCCACAAGCAAAAAGGAAAAGGAAGGAAAGGAAGAGCTTCGGATACCACCGAGGCTCGGAGAAGACACCAACCACAAGGGAAAAGAAAACCCAGTTTCCTAGGAAACGCAAACCATTTATTATCCAAATATTTGGATAAGTCCTTTTTAAAAAAACAAAAAACAAAAAAACAAGAAAAAAGAAAATGAAAACAAAAAAAATAGAAACTTTTTTCCTGAATGTGTGGGTGAGAGTGGGTATACTCATGGTTCTGTCCAGGAGTGCGTGTGTGTGTGTGTGTGTGTGTGTGTGTGTGTGTGTGTATGCACACCTGCATGGGGAGGGGGAGACTGAACAGGGAATACTTTGCTGCTAATGCATCTGTCTTGGAATAAATTCCAGCAAGGCCTCAGTTTCCCCAGGTCTGCAGGAAGCAGGTCAGGCAGGGTTTTAGCCGTGGCCTAAAGTGCCCTCTAGAAGCTTCAGCAGAGATTGCATCTGTAAAGCCAAGGAGCCTGAGGACTGGGGTGGAGGCCTCCCTCCCACAGCCCCAGGCAGATGGGAATCCAGATGCAGAGGCCCTGGGATGGGAAGAGGGGTGCCCCAGGCCAGTTGTGAGCCAGGGAGAATGTCCTGGTCTACTCTTAGCCTGGTGGCTCCTGGGTGTGGTAGAAGAGAAGCTTCCCCCAGGGACACCTCCCCAGGGGGAATGAGGGCTTTCCCCTGACCCCAACCAGCAACCTCTAGACCAGCCAGGACCCTTGAGGCCCCAGAATCCAGAGTCTGCCTTCTGCGATCTCCGTTGCTCCTGCTGTACAGAAGGGTGATCTGAGAGCCCGCAGATCTGCAGAGCCCCAGCTTCCCAACCCAGTGCGGCTTCAGAGCTCCTGAGCAGCCAGCCTTGGGCGCCCAGAGTGAAGGAGGAACGTGGAAAGCCGCCTGCCCAGCGCTGGTCACAGGCCCCTCCAGCCTCCTTTCCCCCTTCCTCTGGTCTGGGCGATCTGGAAGTGGCCTTTCTGAATGGGTATGTTTGCCAGCGTGGAGAAGCTGGTGTACACACACACACACATACACACACACACACACACACACACACACACACACACACACACACACACCAGCCTGCCCTTTCCAGCCAGCTGACAATTGCTGGGACCAGCATCTCATAGTGTGCACAGAGGCCTCATCAAAGGCAAGTCCCAGCTGCCCCTGCACTTGTGGTGCTGACCCCAGGGCTCACCAAGCAGACCCCCAAGCAGCCACTGGAACCAGCCTCAGCACATTCATCTCCTGAAAGGGGAGCCAGTTCCAGGGCTGAAGTTCCAGCCGTTGTCTGTCGCCTGACCTCCCTGCCGTGGATGGTGGGGCTTCTCACCACCCACCACTGGGATGGGAACTGGCTGTTGGAGGCTGGAGAGGAGTCCTTCTCTCAGGTCTGGACTGGGCTCCAAGGACTCTTGCCCCTAGTGTCTGGGTGGACTGTTTGCCCCCGTGGGTTGGGCCACCTGCCCAGGTTAGGGCCTGCTGGTACCCTTCCTGTCACAGGCTGTGACGTGCCCACCTGCAGCCTGGGAGCCACAGACCAGCAGTTGAGTTCCCTCCCTGCTGTGAAACTGCAATGTGACCTCAGGGACATCACTGACTTCTCAGGGCCTCGGTCCTTTTTATGCCTAAAAGGCCCTGCAACTGCTTTCTGAGGCCCTTTGGTTTCTGACACACCATTCATTTTCTGGGCTTTAGAAGGGAACCCTAGTGGGCAGTTGGCCGTGGTCTGCCATGCCATGTCCTCCCGAGCCTGCTCGCCCAGCGCCAACACAGGAGCTTTTGGCTGATGAGGCCCAGCCAGCCATTTCCAATCTGACATCCAGAAATTGTATACCAGGCCCTGGAGCACAGAACCAATTGTATAGAGCCACCTGAGAGGGTTCAAACTGTCCAGCTTTATAAGAAAAGCCCAGAAAGTGTTCCCCAACTCCATCAACCTGCCCAGGCTGCCATGGCATCCCCTGCTGCCTGCCTTGGGCAGATTAGAGCTTTCTCTCATCCTGAGCGGCAGCCCTGTTGGCCTTGCTTGTCAGCAGTGGCCTGGGTCTCCCTCACCTCTGGGGGGGGGGGGTGTCTGTGTGTGTGTGCGAGTGCATGTGTGCTGTGCTTTTCTCCTCGGGCACATCAGGGCGCCCCTCCAGGGACTGGGCACACAGTCCCCACAGTGGGGGTGTGTGGCTTCCTCACCCCGGGTCTGCTCACCTGAGGTCGGTGTGCCTGCTCTCTGCCTTCCTTCAGTCCACAGGGTGTCTGCATCTCCTACGTGCCTCTCCCTCTGCCTCTCACAGCCCCAGGCTTCAGCGCTTGGGGCCTCCTTTCTGGATGGTCCTGCACCATCCAGGGCCTCTGGTCCCCTCCCCCAGCTCCTAGGCAGCTGAGCCAGGTCCCTTGGCTGGCCTCAGGGAGGCTTGGGTGAGGGGCAGCTCTCCTGGGGGTGAAGGGCTGGCCCCCTGCCTGGGCCATGGGCTCGGTTATATGTCCAGAGGGTACGGGACTCCAGGGATGCCCCCCAGCCCCACCTCTGTTTATTCTGTAAACAACAACCTGTAAATAACGTTTAGCATTCCTATTGTAACAAATTAATTTTTATGAAATAAATTATATTTCCTAGTCTAATAAAAAAAATCCAGGTTGTACTTGGCTGTCTTCTTGGCTGTTTTTCTTGGCAGTTGGGAATGATTGTCCTGCCCCTCTCAAAATTCCACGGGACTGGGGTGTCACTGTTGGGTCGTAGCTCTGAGCCCCTGCAAATGATCAAGCTCAGCAACCACATTTTTTGGAAGGGAAAACTGGCCCAGAGAAGGGGAAAGGACTTCCCTACCACGTGGCAACCAAAGCCGGTCTGGATCTGGTCCCTGCTCACCAGCCAGAGTCTGCCATGGGCTGGGTAATGGTTGGAGAGATGGCATAGAGACAAGGCCCCAGCGCCCCGTCTGTCCCCCACTGGGGCTGGGGCTGAAGGATCCATTCAGAACCCTCATTTGGGACCTATGAGTATTATGCAGGGACGATGAGCAGGTTGGGATCATGTGGCTTTGATCCCAGATCTGCCATGCATGGTTGGGCAGGTTATTAACTGGGCAAAAATATCCCCTCTAAGGGAGAATGTGGCACCAGTCTCATACAGTAAACTTGTGCATTTACTATGCTGCCAGCAGGTGGCAATAAAGTGTTGTGTTCTAATAAAATCAATATACTGGTGTAAATTTTTCTTACAGATGGGGGTGGGAGCCCTGTTTTCTAATTTGCACAGAGGGCTGTGTGACTGGCAGCAGCCTGTTTGATCCGGTCCCTTCTGCCCTGTGGTCCTCAGGTCTCTGTGTGAGTTGAGTCTGGCCCCACACTTCCCAGCATGTGTGGCCTGTTCTCTGAGAGTCAATTCTGCAGTCTCAAAGTCCGAAGTAAGTCCCTTTGGCCCCATCCTGGAGAGACACAATGCCCATCGGCATGTTATCAGTTCTTAGAAGTCCCACATGAAGAAGCTGGTCTCATTAACAAAGGTGTCCCCAGTGCATTTGCCCGAAGACCTTCACACCTTGAAATCTGTGGTGCCCACAGGCACTACAGCTCTGACTTTCTGGGATCTGTGACTGGGGCCTGTGCCAGGGATCACCCAGCCACTCTCTGGGTGCAGGGAGCACCTGTGGGCAGGTAAGCCAATGGGGAGGCCCTGCTGTCCTGTGCACAGCCTAGCAAGGAGGCAGCTGCCACAGAAGTGCAAACCCATGGCTCAGATGCCTTGTTACCCAGGCACCTAGAGTTCCTGGAGTGGCCGAGTTCAGTGAGGCCTTCTAGAGGGCTTGGGGTGAGGATTAATAGGAGGGGAGAAAGGGGACAGCTCTGCATGTGTGCATGCATGAAGGGAAGAGGAGGTAGGAGCTGCAGCCCAGGGAGGTAGGGCAGTCATTTCACACACGCACCTCCCAGGATCCCCCAAGGAGCACAAATTCAAACACCTTCTCCTCTAGCCACCACTAAGCCCGGCAGGCCAGTCCCCCACAGCCCTCCCTCAGAAGCTCGCCTGCAGACAGGCTGTGAACAGGTGCAAAGACCTGGGCTATAGTCCTGATGCTACAAGGGCCACTGTCCCTCCCCAAGCCTCAGTTTACCCATCTGTGAAATGTAGAACTGAGACCTGCTGGCCGGCTGGTTACAGTTTGGTCATTTTGGAGTTCCTGGTTCTAGGCAGGAGTGTGACCTTCTTGGTGTCACAGGCACAGGGGGGATGAGAGGAACCAGGAGAAGGCAGAGGAGGGATGCTCCACCCATGGGGCCGTGTGACACCCCTTGAGGTACCTAGGGCAGGGCAGTGGGGGGCTGAAGCTGGTGCACATGCTCACTGGCCCCCAACCTCAGCCACCACTGCTGCCCACCGGGGGCTGGATTGGGTGTGGCCAGCTCGATGCCTTCTCCTCTGCTGGGGCACTAAAAAGGGCAAATGGCAAATGTACCCCGAATCCAGCAAAGGCTTAAGGTCAGATGCAGGAAGACTTCTTTCAGTTCCACTCAGAAATTTTTCAAACCATTTTCCTTATTTTATTTTTTTGGTGATGGAACTGGGGATTGAACCAGGGACATTCTCTTTCTGAGCTACACTCCCAGCCCTATTTTATATTTTATTTTTGAAACAGGGTCTTGCTAAGTTGCTGAGGCTGTCCTTGAACCTGCAGTCTTCCTTTTCTCAGCCTCTCAAATACTGGGATTGCAGGCATTTGAACCGGTTCATCTTGGAACTGTCCACTCTAACCCAATTTCCATTGGTGACTGGGGACTGGGTTGCCTGCTTCCCAGGCCTCTGCAGCTTCCCCTCCCCAGTAGCCACCCCTTCCTCCCTCAGCCATGCTCTCTCCTCTTTCAGGAAGCACAGGCCTCAAACATCCTTCTTAGAACTGGGACCAGGAATGCAGAGACTCTGCCCAGCAGCAGTTTCTAACCTCTGACCTGCATTGGACGTTTCAGTGACAAGAAGACCTTGAGAATAGATACTTCCAAGCCCTGAAAGCCCTGATTTTTATTTTTTCTTTCTTTTTCTTTTTCTGAGCTCCACCCTACCCCTATTTTTTTATTCTTTATTTTGAAACAGGGTCTCACTAAGTTGTAGAGGGCCTCACTAAGTAGCTGAGGCTGGCCAAGAACCTGTGATCCTCCTGTCTCAGCCTCCCAGGTACTGGGATTACAAGCATGTGCCACCATGCCCAGCTCCAAGCCCTGATTTTTCAAAATATAAATTGGGGGGCGGAGTAGAATCAAGGGTTCCCCTTGGGAACCACAGGAGGGAGACAGGTAGATAGCAAGAGGGTTGTGAAAGTTCACAGATCCTCCACTAAGCAGGGGGCCCAAAGGGCTTTCTGGAAGCCTCTGTCCAGTGCATCCCAAACCTCCCTGCCCATGTGATGTGTGCCTGAGTCAGGACAGCATCTGCACCCCAATCTGATGTTGGTGAAGGAGACGATGCAAATACAATATTGTATGCAAATACAATATGTAAAATGTGCTATGTTAAAAATTAATAAAGGAGCGTTATGAGGTAGGATACCTAGGGAGCTCAGGGGAAGACTACTGAAACAGCATGACTAAAGCAGACAGGGGGAACGAACCACTCAGAGAGAGGGGCGGACCACAGAAGTTCTGATAGTCTCCTACCCTGCCCCCAAGCTTG
This sequence comes from Graphiurus murinus, assembly GCA_004027655.1. Classification (NCBI taxonomy): domain Eukaryota; kingdom Metazoa; phylum Chordata; class Mammalia; order Rodentia; family Gliridae; genus Graphiurus; species Graphiurus murinus. Next base: position 286,690 of record PVLC010000060.1, read on the forward strand.
CTAATTTCTACTCTGCCAGAGCAAGAGCGGCAGTTAAGGGGCTAAGAAGTTAAGCAGAGGTTTTGATAGACGGGCCATGACAGAAAGATGAAAAGATGAGAACTAAGGGCCCACCCAGAAGGAGGAGCCCCGGAAAACAACCCAGGCTCTGACTGGGATCCCTGAAAAGCTGTAGCAGGAGTAAAAGCAAATAGGAAACAGATCCAGCCTAATAAAACCCAAACCCAGGATTCATAATCACCTACTCCAACCACCTGCCAGAAGCTAAAGTTAATTCTCTCTGCAGGAAAATCTCTGTAAGTTTGCATTTACAATGCCTGACATTCAGTCAAAAATTACTGGACATGGTGGCACAACTCTAATCTCTGTACTTGGGAGACTAAGACTAAGACTGGAGGATTGCAGGTTCAAGTCCAGCCTCAGCAACTTAGCGAGACCCTCAGCAACTCAACTCTTCAGAATAAAAAGGGCTGGGGGTGTAGCACAGAATTAAAATGTCCCTGGGTTCAATGCCTACTATGAGAGAAAGAAAATAAATAAATTGCTGGACATTCCAACAGACTGGACCAAGAAAATAACAGAAACTACATGGACAAACATGTGACGGAACCCTGATTCTGGCCCTCTGGTTGACCCCGAGTCTAGACATTAGTGGACTCAGAACCAATTCTCCCCATTCACCTAAGGAGAGTCAGAGTCGGGATCTTTGACACCAGAGACTAGATTCCAAATCTCACTGTTCTCACAGAAAGTCCTCCTTCACTCCAAGAACAAATCTTTGCCACACAGAGACCAGAGGCCTGGACTTGAACCTCACCTCCTACCTGCCATCTGACGGGTGCTAAAAGTCTAGACTTCCGGTTGAGCCTGGCTTCTAGGAACTGACAGACCCAGACCCTAGGAAGATAGGAAGGCTCCCTACCCACCCTACTTGGGTCATGAAGTCCTCACATCCTGGAGCATGTCCTAGACACACAGGGTCCAGAGCCTCAGACTAGCTCTGTTGATCTGAATATGTACAGTAGAGGGGGGAGAAAGAGTGTCCAGGGTCCAGAGGCTACCACCAGCCTCCTGGAACACTGGGCCCCTGGGCACTGCGGCCAGATCAGATTCCATGTTCTTCCAGCCACACCACCGGAACTACCTAAAAGCAGCCACCAGGTGGCACCTTAAAGCGCAAGCAGGACCAGGAAGGACCTGGATCCCCAGGTCCTCCAGAGCCGGATACTGATCTCTGTCCTGGACTGCGTTCCTCTCTCCAGGAAGGCAGGAGAATGGCAGGGTCAACACCAGGGTGTCCCCCCTGGCCTAACAGAGCAATAACAATAAGACAGACAGCTTCTAATAAACCACGAATGATAATGATAATGAAACAACATCTCTAAAGTGCCCAAGAAAACAGCTACTAACCTGGAGTTCTAGACCTGGTGAGAATACCCTTCAAGAGGCATCTCCAGACAGACAGACTGAGGAAGCTCACTGCTAACAGACTGACATTAAAAGAAACACCGAGAGGGGTTCTCTTGGCTGACAGAAATGATTCCAGGAGGAAGTAAAGGCAGGAGGGAATAAAGAACAATGGGAAGGGCACGTGTGTGGGTAAATAGAAACTAACACAGGCTGTGAAAAAGAGAAAACACAGTACCATGTGAGTTTTAAATAATGTGGAATAAATTATATGAGAAGGGTAACACAAAAGTTGGGGCAAGGTAAGTGGAATTAAAGTGTTTAAGGCACTTGCATTACCTGGAGAAGTGGAGAATTTGCTACTTAAAATTAGAGTCTACTAGATCATGTATGGATGGATATAATCTCCAGAGAATTCTAAAGGTGAGAGATGAATAATTTTTAATGGATCAAGCTCCCCCCAACACACAAAAAAATCAAGAAGGGGAGGGGGGGAGAATACAGACCAGTTGTGCTAATAGGGAGAAAAAAATCTACTAGTAATTACATTAAGTGTAAATGTATAAAAGACTCCAAGTAAAAGGTAAAGATAATCCAAATGAAATTTTTGTGGTACTGTGGATTGAATGCAGGGGCACTCTACCTCAGAGCTACACCCCTAGACCTGTTATATATTTTTATTTTGAATCAAGGTCTCATTAAGTTGCAAGGCAGGCATCAAACCTGTGGTTCTCCCAAGTACTACAATTACAGGCTTGTGTCATTATGCCTGACCAGAATGGACATTTTTTTAAAAAATGTATCTGGGATGCAGTGGTATATGCCTGTAATCCCAGGACTTGTAAAGTTAACAGGATCAGAGGTTCAAGGCCAGCCTCAGTAACTTAGCAAATTCCTCAGCAACTTAAGGAGACCCTGCTTCAAAATAAAAAATTTAAATAGGGCCAAGGATGTACCTCAGAGGTAGAACACCCATGGGTGTGGATTCAATCCCAAATACCATACATACAAAACTGTACATGCAGCCGAGTGTGGTGGCACACGCTTGTAATCTCAGTACTTGAGAGGCTGAGACAGGAAGATCACAGGTTTGCAGCCAGCCTCAGCTACTTAGTGAGGCCCTCTTCAACTTAGTGAGACCCTGTTTCAAAATAAAGAATAAAAATAAGGCTAGAGGTGTAGCTCAGAGATAGAATGTCCCTGGGTTCAATAACACCACACACACACACACACACACACACACACACACACACACACACATATATACATGCCACTTATAAGAAACACACCTTACATATAAGATCACCTGATAAAATTTAAAGGATGTTAAAAAAAGATATATCATGAGAACACTATCCAAAGGAAAGCTAATGTAACTAAACTGAAATTAGAAAAACAGACAAGACGGCAAAAATGTGTAAATTTGCCACATTAACAGAAAAAAAGACATGACTATCATGGGGTTCTAGTTTCCGAACGTGACTGCAGCAATATGGCCTCTATGACATGTTCTTCTTCCAACGTGACCCTGGCATTCCATCTAGAGGGAAAGCCTGTGCCCTCCCCCTGGAGCCCCAGTGCACCTTTGTAACTCCCCAGCCCACAGAGCACAGCAGAAGGGACCTGTGTGGCTTCTAGGACTGGATCGTAGAAGCATCCTGCGTTCCTTGCTCTCTGCGACGTTCATGCTCAGACCCCATTGCCATGTGTGAGGAAGCCTGAGCAGCCACATAAAGAAGCTATGCACAGCCGGGCGTGGTGGCGCATGCTTGTAATCCCAGTATTTGGGAGGCTGAGACAGGAGGATCCAGGTTCTCCCCAGCTGCAGCTACTTAGTGAGGCCCTCTGCAACTTAGTGAGACCCTGTTTCAAATAAATAAGGAATAAAAAATAGGACTGAGGGTGTAGCTTGGAGGGAGAATGCCCTTAAGTTCAATACCCAGTACTGAAAGAAGAAGAAGAAGAAGAAGAAGAAGAAGAAGAAGAAGCAGCAGCAGCAGCAGCTGTGCGAGTTGTGGTCCACAGTCCAGTCCAGGTGCAGCCAACAGCCTTCATCACCCGACAGACAGACACATGGGAGTGAGGAAACCGAGGCAGCCCAACCCCCAGCCTTGGAGTTTTCCTGATGAGGCAGCAGACACGATAGAGACAAGACCTGCCCACGGTGCTCGTCCAACCGTGACCCACGGAATCTGTGGCATGGTAAATGTTTTACACCACTGCATTTAGGACTTACTTGTTTTAAGCAATTAGAACAGAGAAGCATCTGGAGCGCTAGTTACATTTATTTGTTATTTTGAAAAGGGGTCTAAGAGCTTACTGAGAGCTTTGCTAAGTTGCTGTGGCTGGCCTTGAACCCACGATCCTCCTGTCTCAGCCTCCCTAGTACTGGGATTACAGGAGTGCTCCACACCTGGCTAACATTCAGTTTCTTTATCTGGATGCTGAGGGTGTGGATGTGTCCATTTTGTGATCATTCATAAACTCTAGCCTGAAGTGTCCTTCCTATGGGAGCTGTTGAAACAGCCAGCAGTGAGGAGAGGTCATTGGAGTGAGTGAAGGGCTTAATTTAGAAGTAGTGATAAGGGGCAGAGGAGTTCCGAGTCAGCAGTAGTGGGTGATACAACTCCCAGGATCTGTGTAACCTGCCTGGGGACTCAGAAACCCTGGAAAGAAAAATAGTGCGCCAGCCCAGCCTGAGCACCCTGCAGTGACAGAGAAGTGCCACAAGGTGGCAGCATCGGCTCGAAAAACCCCAGGCTCACAGCTGCCATCCGGTGGACTGACTTCTTGCAGAGGTTGGAAGCCCTGGAAGATTAAAACTCCCCTGCACAGACTAGAGGATGGGAAATACACAGGCTCTTCCAGGCGGCTTGATCACCTGCAGGGCTGCAGACTCCAGGTAGGGGAGGAGAGGGGAGCTGGCAGGGCTTCAGGCTTTAAAGATGGGAACCCAAACATTTTTACAGGAGCCCCTGAGTGGGCTCTGGAGGCACACACTGATAGCTGTGTGACTCTGAGCAAGGCACTAACCTGTCCTGCTCAGAGCTCAGAGGTAACCCCACCTCCAACCCAGGTTCAATCCCCAGGACCACCCCCCTCCCCAAAAAGGACAAATTACCAAAGGAAAAACAGATAGAAGTTAATAACAATTATGCCTACAACAAAAGACAGGTTAGTAAGAGCCTCCTGTCTCAGCCTCCCAAACAGTGGGATTACAGGTATGTACCACCACGCCCAGCGAATCTGTCTTTTCTTACAGAGGTCCTTATCAACTGAGAACTATGAAGAGTGGGGAGAAAATTATTTTTCTCCCTTGCAGCAGTTATCAGAAGGGACAGGTGTGGCCTGCACAGGACAGCCCCAGTAAGGATGCAAGTGCCAGCCAGCCTGGGGGCACCCCTCCCTCACGCCCTCCCTGGGATCTATCAGCTGCCAAGTTGGCCTTGTAAAAAACAGTCCTGTTTAGCCGGGCATGGTGGTGCATGCCTGTAATCCCAGAACTTGGGAGATGGAGACAGGAGGATCACAGGTATGAAGTCAGCCTCAGCAACATAGTGAGGTTCTCAGTAACTTAGCAAGATCCTGTTTCCAAATGAAAAATAAAGTAGGGCTGGAGGCATAGCCCGGAGGTAGAAGCCCCCTGGGTTTCACCCCCAGTACCCAAAACAAAAAAAAACACTCATGTTCTGTCTCCTCCCTGCTCCCCCTTCTTGGCCCTGTCTCCCTCTTTTCTGATAAACAATCTCATTGCCTCATCACTGAAGTCGCAAGAAGAGACTTGCTCAAGGTCACTCAGCTGGTCCAAGCGGGGCCACGGAGAGAGCCCAGGTGTCTGTCACACTCTCATGTGCTCTCACTGGTCCCCCACAGTCCCAAACATCCCCTGGGACTAAGGGTACCCAATGCTCCCCAAATTAGCTTGTCCCCAAAGTAAATGCTGCTGCCACCATCTGGAGCTCCAAGAGAAGCGGTCATGTCTGCGGCTGGACCTGCTCTGCCCCCTCCCTGGACCCAAGGACTCGTGGCTCCTCCACCTCACCAGCCTGCTTGCACAGGACACGGAGGACAGAGTCTGGTGTCTGGACTCTGCTGTGTGTCCTGGGAAGCCACTTCACCTCTTTGAGCCTCGATTTCCTCATCTGTAAAATGGGCCGACCCATTTCATTGGGCTATGGGGATCAAACAACAGAAAGCTCATAAAAATGTTTTTATAGCAGATGATGTTTCAAATGTAAAGAAGGTGAAAATTACAGCCTGAAGTCCCTCATCGCCAAATGAATTCCACCACCTTTTGGGGCGAGGGAACTCTTCCTTGGACAGAAAGGAGAGTGCGGGGAGGCCTAGTTCTGTGGTCCCGTTTCATCCTCTCCGGGGGTGCAAGAGGTTCAGTAACTTTACCACCATCCCAGCTCACAGTCGTGGGGCTAAGATTCACACTTTGGGCTTCGGGCCCCATCCTCTCCTGGGCCAGGGGCCTTGTGACAATTTAGGGTGCTGTTCCCCAGATTTGCCCCCTGGGGAAGCTTGGTGACAGGTCAGTTTCCAAGCCCTAGCCTCAAGGACTAATTGCATTCATTCATTGCTTACTGAACACTTATTTTTTATTTTTTATATTTTATATTCTTTTGCATATGTGTGGTACTAGGGATCAAACTCAGAGGCATTCTACCTCTGAGCTACAACCTTTTTAAATTTTTAATTTGAAACAGGGACTCACTAGGTTGCTGAGAGTCTGGCTAAATTGCTGAGGCTGGTATCAAACCTGTGATCCTCCCATTTCGGCCTCCCAAGTACTGGCATTACAGGTATGTACCACCGTACCCGGCTTTTACTGAATATTTAAATTTTAATTAGTTAATTTATTTATTGATACTGGGAATTGAACACAGAGACCTTCTACTTCTGAACTACACCCCCAGCCCCTTTCATTTACTTATTTATTTTTAAATTTTGAAACAGGGTCTCACTAAGTTGCTAAGGCTGGTCTTGACCCTGTCATCTTCCTGTTCTCAAGTACTGGTGTGTGTCACCACTCTCAGCTTTTAATGAACATTTATTATGTGCCCAGTGCTGGGTGAAATAAGGCACGCTGCCTCAGGGGGGAAGGGCCTTCTGGAGAGGGGCCCTGGAATTTGGTACAAGCCAAGACTTCAACGGTTAGAGGCCAGTGTTAGGGAGGTAAGGACATGATGAGACTCTCGGGGGCACTGTAGTGGGGCAGCACGATACCTTCTGTGGGTCCTTGGCCTCTGTGGTGAAAAGAATTTCAACATGTGCCAGTTAGGGACAAAGACAGGAGTTTTATTTAGGAAAATAAGGGACTCGGGGGAGAAGACAAGTGAGAGATCATCCGGGCCAAGAGAGTCTTTGCAGCCTTTTCAGTCCTTATATAAAACTCCCAAGAAGGGGTGGGCACAGCGGAGGTCTGGACCTCCTCTTCGTCAGGTTTCAACGAACTGTGGTGGTGGCTGAGTGAGGTCTGACCTTGTCTTCTTGGATCTCAGGAATCTCAGGTGGGGCGAGGGGACTTGAGATTAAGGGTGTGGGCCCATTGAGGCTTCCGCCTAAGATCCAACACACCCTATAGGGTGGAGTTAGAGATTATTGGTGAAGTAGAATAGAAGAATAAAATTTAGGTAGGAAGGAGACACTGGGAGGAAAAGGAAAAATACAGTTTTAAAATCTGGAGAGTTTTAAGCCAACTCCACCCCTTGGAAGTTTCTTAGGAGGTCCCATACCCTAATCTCCTGAAGCCCTGCCCCCATCTGAGATTCAGGGCCAAGGACACCTGAGATTCAAGCCCAAGATCAGATCTACCTTGAAACCTGAGGAAGAGGAGGGTTTAACTTGGAATGCCCACCTATCGCCAACCTATACCTGAAAAATGAGGAGGTCCAGACTGCTTCTGTGCCCACCCCTCTTAAAAGTTTATAAAAAAGCCCCTTCCTCTCTCCCTTGCCCGCCTGGTCCGGAAGATCTCCGCTTACCTGTTTCCCCGAGTCCCTTACTTTCCTGAATAAATACCTGCCTTTTGTTCCTGACTGGCATGTGTTAAAATTCTTTTCATCATAGAGGCCAAGGACCCACAAGTGGGACCGTGTTATCCCATGACATTACCAACTCTGCAGATTTTAAAACTATATTTTTCCTTTTCCTTCCCAATCTGTCTCCTTTCTGCCTAAAATATTTATTCCTTCTATTCTACCTCATCAGCACCATTGTGCCTCTGAGTCCTGGGGTAGCCACTGCAAGGACAGGCTGTTGATGGCCACAACTTTAGGCTCCACCACCTCCTCCAGATCCACAGGGCCAGGACCGGGGTCAGGAATGTTCTAGCTTCCTTACCATGCACATTTGATTTTCCTGTGAAAATAAAAGGATAGATCATGATAAATGCAGGCTGGGGTGCAGCTCAGTGGTAGAGTTCTTGCCTAGCATGTGCAAGGCCCTGGGATCCGCACCACCACAATGAAAACAAAACACACCTCACTGAGAAAACAACACTGAAAGAACTTTTCAAAATGCAGCCAGGAAATCATTAAGAAAAAGGGATTGGGTGATCCTGTGAGTCAGCAGACGCCTCAAAAGCGAACCTTGGTCACCTCCACCCTCTGACTGCAGCCTCCCTCGGGTACACCCCGACAATGGTCCTGTGTCCTGAGGCCCAAGGTGCACATCAGAGGGGATCCCTCAGCCCAGGCCCTGTGGCACACACCTATAATCCTAGACAGAAGGATTGCAGGCTTGAAGCTGGCCTCGATAATCTAGTGAGACGCTAGGAAAAAAATTAAATTAAAAAGGCTGGGGATGTAGCTCAGGTAGAATGTCCCTGGGTTCAATCTGGGTACCCCCCGACCCCCCACACACGTTATCTCTGCTTGGTGTTTTGAAGGTAGAGAACTCCCTTACCTCCTGTCCCCCACCCAGCCCATTCTGCACTTCAAAAGCAGCTCCCCAGGAGGGAATTCCCCCCCCCCACCTTCCTTGCCTTCTTTGGCACACTATGTGGAGCAGTTTAAATCTGTGTTTCCCAATTGCACTTCTTAAGACCTCAAATTATGTCCTTTCCATTTCTGTGGGTTGAGTTTGGACTGAGCCTTCCGGTTCCTGCCCTGGTCACATGATCACATGCAGGGGGTGGGGGGCTGGGATCAGGTGGCTGGACTTGCTGGCTGCTACCAGGGGCACTTCAAGCTCTGAATCTACTGAAAACTTCTGCCCAGTCCACAGGCCAAGTTCATCCTAGGGTGGGTCCTGTTCTAGAGATGGGGGCGGGGGGTTCTGCTGGAGCCCGGGGAGAGGTGAGCTCTTCCCGGTCCTGGAGCGCGGGGCTGTGGGAGCTTCTGGGGAGGCCGCCACGCGGGGCTGGCTCTGGGTGGGGAAGCGGCTGCAGCGCTTCGCGGCTTCTCTTCTCCTGCACCTGCAAAATGGGCGCACTGCACTCTGGCCCCAACTCGGCGCCGAGCGGGGGCGCCTGGGAGCTCGGGGAGGGGACCCGGGCCGAAGAGCGAGTTTGTAAACAGGGAAGGGCCAGCGTGGGCGGGGCTGGAGGCGGAGCCGCGCCGGGGGCCGCCCAGCCCAGTCCCGGTGGCCGTGCGGCCCGAGGCGGCGGCGGCGCGGCGGCGACAGTAAGTGAGGGCCAGGTCGGCGGCAGCCCAGCCTGGACTGGGACGAGCTCGCTCGCCCGCTCGGGGTCTCGGCCGACCCAGGCCCGTCCTGCGGGCGCCTCTCTCGGTTTCTCCTCCCCTTCCCGCCTCCTCTGCTCGCCATGCACCTCGCTTCTCACTCTGGGTCTCCATCTTCTCTCCTCCTCGGCCTCTGCCCTGCTCCTCCCTGGGATTGGCCGGCGCGGTCCGATGGTCCGATGGCCCGATGCCGGGGCCTGAGTGTGGAAGGGACCGCCCCGGCCCTACATAGGAGGCTACGGCTCTGTGGGTCCACATCGGGGGCTGTGGCCGGCTGTCCACAGCTGCCCAGCCATGCGGCCACTGGGTGGTGCTTCCCAACACTGCTGTCCCCTGGGGCAGCACCACCAGCCCCCTCGCCTGTTTCCCCAGGGAGGACAAGGGTCCCAGAGGGGAGATTGACTTAGAGCCAGGAACCTCGCTGAAACTGGCACACAGGCTCCCCAGCCCAGGTGGAATCTCTAGCAGCCTCGACCACACAAGTTTCTGCTGCCCTGTGCAGGGGCTTCCCAGGGAGGAGCAGGGCCACCCCCTGCCGTGGACAAGGAACACAGGCCAGCCTGCCCTGGGGAAGCTTGGGGGCTTCCTGACCTTCCTTTGTCTCTTTCTTTCCTTCCTTCCTTCCTTCTTTCTTTTAAATACCAAAGCCAGTAGCCAGCTTTTATAAAAAGTAATGACTTTGCTCACTCCAGTGCCCTGACTGGTGACCCGGGTTAGAGAAAATTCCTGGCTCCTTCAGATGCTTGGCCAAGGTTGAATGATCCTTAACAAACAAACATCAGGAACTGAGAAGGGGCCCTGACCAAGTCCGCCCTGAGCAACTCCCACCCCCCACATTGGTCCCTGTACCTGCCCCACAAGCTGGCACATCTGGGGACCATCCACCTGCCAGTTCTCTGTTACCTTCTCCAGGATATAATTGTTACATTTTTAACCCTATTTGTGTGTGTGTGTGTGTGTGTGTGTGTGTGTGTGTGGCACTAGGGATTGAACCCAGGGATATTCTACCTACAAGTTACATCCCCAGCCCTACTTTATTTTTATTTTGAAACAGGGTCTTGCTAAGTTGAAAGTCTCACTATTTGCTGAGGCTGTCCTCAAACCTGCAATTCTCCTGTCTCTGTTTCCCAAGTATTAGGATTACAATCGTGCACCACCATGCCTGGCTTAACTCTTAATTTTAAGTGTGCATGAGAATGTGTGTGTGTGTGTGTGTGTGTGTGTACGTACGTATGTACATGCACAGCCTGTCTGGTGAGATTGTTAATGTCTGTCTCCTGTGTAGATCGGAAGGGGCTCTGCTCCACCCAGGGAGTTTAAAGTAGACTCCTGGCTGGGTGCTCTGGGTTGGGCTGCCACAGCCTTCCTCCTGCTGACTCCAGGCTACATTTGGCCCAGTAGGGGGCGGTATCCTGCTCGTGTGGAGCCTATTCCTTCAGCAACTATTGTGCGGTGTGCTCTCCACAGTACCTTTGCCTCTGCTCACTGCTCACTGGCTGTGAGGCCTTCAGGAGGGAGATCTAGACAGGAAGGTCCCTGTCCCCAGCCCACCCTCCCAGGGAAGCCAGGGCTTTAGCATGGGCCCCAGACTGCTTGGCTTTGTAACTGTGCTGTCACTGTGTGGGAACCCTGAGGCCCTGGTCACTTTACTCAGTCTTTCTGAGCCTCAGACCCCGCATCTGCAGAACGGGTCTTTGAGTAGAACCTAATGTATCAGTCTGTCACCAGGCCCAAGTGTTAGTCATGACCTTGGCATGCATGAGTAAGGGACTTAAGTTTTGCTGTTGGGAATTCTTTCCATTTGAAAGTAGGACAAAGAAAGTGCCTTCAAGGTCTCTGTTTTTCCATCTGCAGAAGGGGGCAATCATTTCAGCCCTGCTTAATTATAAGGGGTGCCCTGAGATTCTCCTGGGATAGCATTGAAGGTTCTGCTCCTGTGTCAGGAGATGTTCCCATCCTGCCAGAGCACAGAGGCATCACTCTTCCTGGTTTGATGCTCTGGGTCAGGCTCAGCCTCCCTTAGGAGCCGGGTCACATTTATTTATTTGCTCATTGGGCTGGGACTCTGGCCTGTCTCTCCTCAGTGTTGTGGAAATATTTCACATTGATCAGGCTGTTGCCATGTCCTCTAGAGCATACAAGTAGGATGTCATCTCGCAGCTACTCAGCTGACAAGCCTGGGATGCCAGGGAGGATGCTGATGTTTGTTCAATCACTGCTTCCATGGCCAGACATTACCAGCTGGTTGCAATTACATAACTCTTATTTTTTAAAAAAAAAGGCTTCCCTCGCCTCACAAATGGGGAAATTGAGGCTTAGAAGCACGGGGACACACCCAAGGCTGCACAGGTAGCAATTACCAGTAGCACAGTCTGCCATCTTCTTTGATGCCACCACAGGCTGAGCGTGGCTGGCTCCTGGCAGGATGTGATCAAAGGTCGGGACCCCTGACAGGATCTGCAAACCTCAGCCTGGCCATTTACCTATCCTATGACCTTCTGTGCTTTGGGCCTGTGTATCCTCATGAATAAAATGAGGAATGGACTATTAGAGGTTACACCACCTTCTGGAGGAAGCTCTAGACACATGGGTTTAAAAAAATTATTATTCAATGCCTTTTATTTTTATTTATAGTTTTAATTTATTTTTGAACAGCTAATAACTTCACATAATTCAAAAATTCAAAAAGCACAAAAAATGAATAAGCACTGAAGTCCCCCTCCCTGTCCCAATCTTCCTCCTCAGAGACAACCACTGTTAGAAATTTCTTAGACTTTCCAGAGATATCCTATGCATGTACAAATGCACACATATGTGTCTAGTCTCTCTCCCCACATGCCTTTTTATACACATAGGCTATCTACATGCTGAGCTGCTCCTTACTTTTTGAAAAAAAAGTCATAAAGCATTTAGAGATCATTCTTTGCTCATCAAGGGTCCTGATTCCTTTTCGTTAGCTGTGTAGAATCAGAATGCTCTAGACCAGGTGTGCCTTTCTGGATTGCATGCCACAGGCTCCACTATGCCGCAGTGCTTTACACCCAGCCTGTCCCTCGCTCCTGTGTGGGGTGTGTGTGTGTGTGTGTGTGTGTGTGTGTGTGTGTGTGTGTGTTGCCTTTGTGTGGTCAGGGTAACCTCTGAGGTTGTTCACAGTTCTGACAGCCTGTCCTTCTCCAAGTTTGATTTTGTCTTTCTTTCTGACTCTTTAACCAGAAGCTCCCAAGCAGGCTCTGATGACTTGGGGACGCAGCGTGGGGTCCAGCTGTGTGGGGCAGGCAAGTCCCCCACTGTGCCCAGCTTTGGTGGCTGCTCATCTTCCCTGTGTCTTTTCCTGCTCCACAGTGGCCACTGTCCCAGAGGAAGCTGTGCATCACAGTTCCAACTCCACCTATAGACCCAAGGGCAGCTCCCCACGAGCTGACCAGGAGGCGCTGCTTGAGAAGCAGCTGGACCGCCCGCCCCCTGGCCTGCAGAGGCCCAAGGACCACTTCAATGGTGCCTACATCATCTTCTTCAGCCTGGGCGTAGGCGGTCTATTGCCATGGAACTTCTTTGTCACTGCCAAGGAGTACTGGGCATTCAAACTTCGCAACTGCTCCAGTGGAGCCGCGGGGAAGGACCCTGAGGACTCTGACATCCTGGTAAGGGCATTTCTCCCTGGAGGCGGAAGAGTGAGCAGCCTCAGGCGCTGTACCTGGGTGTGCCATTCCAGGGAGGTGTGTGGCATGCTGACAATAAGGAGGTGGATGCAGAAGCTGTGTGGAGTGTAGGAGAAAGAATTCCGTTCAGGGCTGAGACTTGCTTTGTGTCCTGCGTGAGGCCTCGGGTAGCAGGGGGAGATGGACGTGGAAAGGACAATCCCCGAGTTCGGATTGCTCACTGTTTAACTTGGAAGGGAGATGCAAATGAGGAGTCTAAGCCCAAGAATCCAAAGTCTGTGAATTTGGAAGTGTGGATCCAACAGCATTAAGTTCAGCTGTAAGTGAAAAAAAGAACAGTGGCTAAACAAGATGAGGTCATTTCCCTCTCACATTCAAGTCTGGGGTAGGGGGTTCAGCTTAAGGCTTGTATGATGTTCTGTGGTGTCAGGAAACCAGTGTTAGCTCTTATGTCCAAATGGCTGTTGGAACTCCAGCTGTTACTTCAGTAGGAATAAGGAAGATGAAAATGGGGGAATGCCAATTGCATTCCTAGAAATAACACATTGCTTCTGTGTGCATTGCCATGGTCAGAACTCAGTCACAAGACCATGCCAGCTGCAGTAGAGGCTGGGAAATGTAGTCTACTATTTTGGGGGCGGGGGGTGCTGGGACCTGAACCCAGGGCCTCGCACATGCTAAGCCTGGGCTGTACTACAGAGCTACATCCTCAGCCTTGAAATATAGTCTTCAAATGTAGTTTTAATCCAGAAAACCATGTCCCCATTAAAATGGAGCTTCTACAGTTAGTGAAGACAGGAGTGGATTAGTGGATTAGTCCATTTTCTGTGCCCAGTAACACGCTAACACAGGCCTGTGTTATGAAGAAAGGAGGTTTATTTTGGCTCATAGCTCTGGGAGGTCAAGGTCAAGAAGCTGAAACTCATGATGACTTTCTTGCTGTCACAGTTCCGAGGTGGTTGGTGCCAGGTGTCACTTGGGTGGAAGCAGGGAGAGCACCAGTGTGAGTCTGGTCTCTCTTCTTTTTATAAAGCCACGAGACCAGGCACGGTGGCACACACCTGTAATTCCAGTTCTTGGGAAGCTGAGACAGGAGGATCACAGGTTCGAAGCCAGCCTCAGTTCGCAGCCAACTTAGTGAGGCCCTCTGCAACTTAGTGAGACCCTGTTTCAATATAAAAGAATAAAATAAGCCGGGTGTGGTGGCGCACGCTTGTAATCCCAGTACTTGGGAGGCTGAGACAAGAGGATCTGGTTCCCAGCCAGCCTCAGCTATATAGTGAGGCCCTCTGCAACTTAGTGAGACCCTGTTTCAAAATAAAGAATACAAAATAGGGCTGGGGGTATAGCTTGGAAGTAGAATACCCCTGGGTTCCATCCCCAGTACCACAAATAAATAGCCACCAGGATGTAATCCTGAGACTCCACCCCGATGACTTTATCTTATCCTAATTATCTCCTAGTCATCCCTAAACACAGTAGTCGGATTGAGTTTCCACTCTCTTAGTACCTCACTTTGGGGATCACTTTTCAACACAGTAAGCCTTGGGGGACACTCTAAAGGTTACATTTGGAGACTACATTCCAGGGCTGTGGTGTATCCAGTTCAGTGGTAGAGCATGTGCTTAGCCTATGCAGGGCAGTGGGTTCAAATGCCCACACCAAAGATGAAAAAGACTACATTTCCCAGCCTCCACTGCAGTGGGCATGGTCATGTGACTGGGTTCTGACCAACACAATGTAAACAGAAGCACTGTGGATGGAGTCCAAACAATTGCACAAGGCTTCGTAAAAGAAACCTTAGGGACCAGAAGTCTCACCCCAGGGGAGAGGTTGCTGTGACCTGGGGTGAGTGGATTTGAAGAATGGGGGCAGACATTCCAGGTTGAAGAGTTTGGCAAAGATAGACAGTGAAGAAATAGGGTTGTTGCTATAGGGGATGGGCCAAGAACCCAGGGGCTGCCGATCCTACCCAGGCCTGAACCTCAGGGGAGAAGTCTGAACCAAGCTGCCCCTCCTCAACCCAGGGCTGCACACTTTATCCAGGACTTTTCCAGGGAGCAGGGGAGAAAATGATCTGACTGACCTCATGAAACAGCAAGGAAGGTTTGAGACTGTTGCAATAGGAGGGATGATGGAGCTCAACTCTGAAAAGGACGAGTGGGTATTTATCACCAAGGAGCGGGGTGAGGAGTCAGTGGATGGAAAATGACTAAGAGGGAACATCAGGTAGAGGATCCTTGCTAACCTGGCCTAACAGGGTTCTCTCTGGAAGGCGAGGGTGAGGAACTTGGGCAGGTGCCATGGGTGATCAGATATCCAGTGTGGGGGATTCTGACTCCACAGGCTGAAGGGGGGCAGTGAGGCAAGAGGAGAAGAGAGGGCTCAGAGGAGCAGCTGCAGCACTGGGGAGGGGCCCACAGCAGGGCCTGTTCTCACTGGGAAGCGGGTATCTGGGACACAAAGCCAGCTCTGCAGGTGTCCCAGGATGGGGTATTGCCAGATGCCCAGCTGGGTGCCTCTCTTCCAGGAGGTCTCCCAGTGACAAGAAGGGGTATGCTAGCAGACCCCAGCATATCCCCCCAAATGGCCCAGGAGGCGGGTCATCTCCCCATGCACCTCTGAGCCCCTGACCTCATTCCAGGATCTTCCAGGCTTTGTGGGTATGAGTGTGACATTTGAATGGACGTGTCCAAGCAAAGCCTCTGCCTGGCTGCACACCTGGATCACCAGGGAGCTCTGCACAAAGTGCCAGTCAGGCCCACCCCGGGATTCTGGTTGAACTAACCTGAGCTGTGGTGTGGGCATTGGTATTTTCAAAGACTTTACTACTTCCTCCCCCATGCCTCCCCTCCATGTTTCTGACACCTTAGGGGGCCTTTTGTGTGAACCAAGGAATCCACAGATTCCTCCAGCAGCCAGAGCGCTGTGCTCTGAGCCCCTTGGTGCCAATGAAGACAAAACTCTTCATCGCTCACTCCCGGCTATGGGGCCCTGGACAGCACCCTGGGAGCTGCTGGTGATGCAGTCTCTGCTGTCACCCAGACCCCTGAGTCCGATCTACATGTTCCCAAGACCCCCAAGTGGTTGAGGGGCTTGGTGGCCTTTGAAAAGCGCTGGCCAGGGTGTGGCTCTGGGTCTGGGTTGGCCTCTGAGGACATACTACCACCACCTTCTTAGGGTTGTTGTGACAATTAAGTCCCTTCCCATGTATCACCAGCCCAGGTGCTCTATAAACATTAGTTCTGATCATGAGGGGCTGGGGCCCTGGTGTATTTCCAGAGGCACTGGCTTAGCTGGGTGCTTTATGATCCACTTTTATTTACCAGTGACTCAAGCATCCCAGCCTTCGGTAAATCACACAGCCCATTGGGCATCCTCCAAAAGGCCACTGCCTGTCGTGCTGCCCCTGCCCCAGGCTGTCACGGGAGGGAGGGTGTCTGGGAGCAGCCCTGCTCCTTGGCTGAGAGCCGCTCTCAGGGCGATCCCTTCCCAGCTGCAAGCACTTAGCATTCCAGGCCCTGCTATGATGCTTTATCGCCTCTTTCCTGGCGCTGGCAGGTGCGGGTGTAGTACCTGTGACTGCCTAGAGCTCCTGGCTCTTGGCATCAGAGATGAGAGACCTGTCACCCCTCGATTCATGGGCCGGGGCTGGGAGCAAGCATGCTGGGTGTTTCTGCGTTTTTCGGGCCATTTTTCTTTGCTTCATCCCTCATCCCTGCCACTCACCTCCCCAGCTTCTTCCTCTCTCTTCCTGATTTCCCTGAAAGAGGTGTGGATCCGTGCCTCATCCAGAGGGCCACTTTGGGGGGAGGGAGAGAGTGGAATGGAGCTGTCTCTGTCTGCCACCTGCAGCCCTATTAGCTGAGGGTCTCCATGTTTGCTTCTGTACCCCTTTCCTTATGTGGCTGGGATGATGTCATTTTGGGGGGGAGTTTGACCTGGTAGGAATGTTTAAACATCCTCCCCAAATAACTTCACTTTCAAGGTCACCTCCCACTCTAGGCTCATTTCTTTCTGCCCCGAACAGTTTGGGGATGGTTTAGAAAGCATTCTGCTCCCCCTGCCTTCTCATCTTTGTTCTCTGGAATAAAAACCTCAAATAAAAACACCACAGGCCTATCGACCCAGGGCCAAAAAAAAAATTTAGAACACAAAAATGAGGAATAATTGATATGAAAAGATGGTGCAGGGGGGAGCTGCCACTGTTGCCATTTTCTGGGCCCACCGTGCTGGAAGGGATATAACATAGATTTCCCCTTGTCAGTCCTGCAAGGGAGGTCTCAGTAACCCTGTTTTTGAGATAAAGAGCCAGAGGCTCAGAGAGGTTAAAGAACTTGTGCAAGGTCACACAGCTAGGGTGGGCTGTAGAGAGTTTCAGGGAGAATTTTGGAGGACAGATGCTTATAAAATTGGTCATATGCAGAGAATAGTGTGTAGGAGATCGTTCAGGGATGGGCCAGCCCACACCCTGACTCTACCAGGCATAGTTTTTCCCTACTGTGAGACATGTGCCCTTGGTCTGGCCTTATTTTCTAACCTGAAGCCCTAGCACATAAACTTGGTCTCTGGGTCCAAAGCTATGGGCTCCTGTGCCTTCCCTACCCCACCTTCCCTGGCTCTGGTCTGTCAGCTGTCCTTCCTGTGGGTGACTGCACAGCTGCCCTGGACCAGGGACAGCAGGGTGAGCCCACAGGCCCCTTTCTGCCCTAGACAAAGCTTCCCACATGTTCCTCCATGTGCCCTGGGCTCCTCTGAGGAGGCCGGGGATGTGGCCAGGCTGTGTGGTGTCAGCAGGGCCGGCCTAGGCCTGGCCATCTCATGTTGCCCCCTCCGTCTCCTGAGCAGGAGACTGCAAAAGCTCAGCCCTGGGAGTGGGCAAGAGACAGAGCGCCTGACCCTCCCCAGGACACCCCTCTGGGGCAGGAGTGCTCAGGACCCCTCCTGCTTCTTATCTGTTCTCACTACACAGCTGGTAGGTACTGAGCACTGGGGTGGCGTAGCTGCTGCGCCCCACTCCATCCCACAGAGCCTCACAGCACCCCTGTAAGGCAGCAACCTATGGTCCAGGATGATGGGGTAGGGGTCTCTCTGCCTATTGGGAGGCAGTGAGCTCACTTCCTGAACATCCCTCTGCCCCCGGCACTCCTGGCATGGTGCCCAGCTCATAGCTGCACATCATAAATGTTTGTGGCATTAGTTACCAAATGGCTGGGGAGCAAGGCACCAGCATTTCAATCTAAGATAGGGATGTGCACACGTAACTCCAGCATCTCTGGAGGCTGAGGTAGGAGGATCTCAAGTTCAAGGCCAGCCTGGGCAACATGCATAGGGAGACCCTGTCTCAAAATAAAAGGCCTGGGGATGTGGCTCCTGGGTTCCATTCCTTGTTCCACAAAACAAAAATAAGAGACATAGGGATGACATGATTCTGCAAAGGAAAAGATCTAGGGGTCACAGGGGCCACACCAGAGGAGTTAGAATCTTTCCTGGGTTAGCATAGACATGAAGTAGGGTTTCTGCCACAGGGAAGGAGGCCAGATTGGCCTGGTTTAGCAGGTGGGGGCCTAGGGTGTCCCCTTCCCTTCTATCCTTTCCCTCAGTCCCGACCCAATCGCCCAGCCACCCAAAGAAGCAAGATAGCATGACTCAGGAGTGGTCTGCGTGACTAAGGTAGACATCCCAGTGCAGTGAAAAAGTTTGAAAGAAACCAGGGTGAGCCAATTTGGAGAAGAGGAAACTGGAGGACCGGGTGTCAGAGGTCTCCACAATAGCTGCTGTCTTTACCAAATCCTGGTGGTATCACCCAACACTTGGCCTACCTCCATCCACACATGATCTGGTGAGTCATTACCACTCTCTCCCATTTCCAGATGGGGAAATTTTTTTTTGTGGTACTGTGGATTGAACACGAGGGCATTCTGCCTCTGAGCTATTTGCTCAGCCCTATTTTCTGTTTTTAAAACAGTCTCACTAGATTTCTGAGAAGCTCACTACTTGCTGAGGCTGTCCTTGAACCTGTGATCCTCCTGTCTCAGCCTCCCAAGTACTGGGATTACAGGCATGTGCCACCATGCCTAGCATCAGATAAGGGAAATTGAGGTGCACAAATTTTAGGCCACTGACCCATGGTCATGTGCAAGTGAATAGCAGAACCGAGATTTAGAGCCAGCTGGAAGTCAGCAGAGCCTGTGCTATAGCCAGCAGGAGGTCTGCTACTTTAGTGGTCCAGCCCTGGCTGCGCATTGGAGTCTCCTGGAAGCTTTGCAAATATATCCTCTGCCCCACCCACCACGTTCTCACTCATTCAGGCTGAGGCGGGGCACAAGCCTGCCCGGTACGCCAGGTGAGGCCCACATGCAGCCCATGGAGAACCATGATCCACGGCAAAGGTTAGCACAGCATGAGTTAAAAAGAAGCTATCATTAAACGGGCTTTGGCTACATCATAAGAGATTCAGGTGAGCTGTCATCAAACTTGGCAGTGGAGGGGCAGGTGTTGTCCTGGAGAACCAAAGCAACAACCCTATGAGAGGTTTTTGTTTTTGCAGTACTGGGGATTGAACCTAGGGGCATTTTATCTCTAAACTATGCTCCCGGCCCTATTTTATTCTTTATTTGAAACAGGGTCTCACTAGGTTCCAGAAGGCCTCACAAGTTGCTGAGGCTAGCCGCGAACCTGCTATCGTCCTGTCTCAGCCTCCCAAGTACTGGGTCTATAAGCATGAGCCACCAAGTCTGACCCGTATGAGAGTTTTAAGGATCAACGTCATCTGCTGCAGAGAGCATGGGGCTCCTCGTGGGCACCTCACAAATCTAGGTGTCTGGAGGGTTTGGGGCACATGACTAACCTGAATGCTTTGAGCATGATTAATTCCTCAGTATGGCTGAACTGTCCCCCTAAGCTGACACTCATGTATCAGCCAGTGATGGCCCTGAGGGGATTCTTCACCTTCCTCTGGGCAAATGCCCCCTTCCATGGGACTAGGGAGCCAAGCAGGTGTGCTTAGGGATGGAGGACTCTGGGGCCACCTTCCTCTCCCTTCCCTTTGCCCGGGCTCAGAAGCTGAAGGGCCACCTGGGCCTGAAGATGGGTGTCCTTGAACCTGGCTTGACACGGGCAAGTGTGTGCGAGATCCAGAGAAGGGAAGAGAGGCCACCCCAGCCTCCACCCCTCAGTGCTGCTGAGCCATTGTGTGGCCCTGGATCAGCCCAGTACCTCTCTGTACTGTACCCGGAGTAGAGGTTACTTTGCCCAGGAGTTTGAAGAGTTTGAGATCATTTATGTTGCAAAAGCTCTGTACCTAGGAGAAAGCTCAGGGCACCACAGAGGACCTGGAAGGAACCCAGATTTGGCCACAGGGTTCCAGTCCTAGCAGTGTCCCCACCTGCCGTCTGGCTCGGGGCAGACTCTGTGACCCCCTAGGTCCTGTGGGCCTGTGGCATGGACAGAGTGCCCAGATACCATGAGAGAGGAAAGGCTTGAGATTTACCTTGCACCTCCCATACGGTGACTACTTAACTGCTGAATCCTAGCAACGTCGCTGCCTTTACTGAGACCTCCCCGCAGGCGGCCACTGCTCTGGGGGCTAAGGCCCATTAACTCAGCAGTATTTATCTCACAACTATTGCATGCCAGAGGCTTTGTTTCCATGATCTCTCTTGGCCCCAAGTCATCGATATATTAGATCTATTCTAGAGAGAACAGAACTGAGGCTGAGCAAGTTTAAGTAACATGCTCCCAAGTACAAGGCAAATGACAACTGGGACTCGGATCTACCCCGCTGAGCCTAGTCATCCTAACCCTGTGGTCTGTGTCTGTGTTCTCAAATGTTTCCATACTTCTTTTGATCATGATACACGTTGCACCTGACAAGTCATCTGTCTGCGATGCAAGCTGTGGTCTCAGGAAGCCACGTCTACATTTAAAATACCCCCTCTCTGATGGTGGCTATCATGGAGGGCAAGTGGCCTGCTAAGAGCTATGAAGGAGGACGGAGAGCTCGCCTTGCAGTTTACCCTTGTGCAGGTCCTTGGAGCCCTTGGGAGCCGCATGGTGGCGGGCAGGGGCAGCAGCTGGCCAGTGTAGGAGGGAGGGTAGGGGTGGGGTGACAGTGGAGATGACATCTAGAGAACCAACTCTGGAACTGCTGTGAGCAGAAACAGCGCCATGAGGTGAGGGTACAGGGACCTGTGTGTGGTCAAGAAGGCTGTGGGTCTTCTGTTCTTTTGTCATGATATGGGAGAAATAGCTGGCAGTTTTTGTGCTATTGTGAGTAGTCCAGCAGAAGGGGGAAGATGGGGCTGAGGAAGAGGAGGGGGTGTAGCTGAGTGGGTCGAGAGCAGGGTCAGAGGATTCAGGAGCTGCCCCCAGAGGACAAGGTCCCAGAAAATACACACACACACACACACACACACACACACACACACACACACACACAGCTCACCTTCTGTAAGAGGAAAGAAGGCAGCAAAAGATAAAGTAGAAGAAAATACAGTTCTGGCCATCACTCATCAAATGCATTTCTTATCCTTTAATGGGCTGCAGCCTATCAAAACCACTGCTCTGCCTGTCTACAGCCGTGAGGGAGGTTGAACCACATTCTCCTTCTACAGAAGGGGAAAGTGGAGACAAGTAACTTGTTCCTGCCCTCTGGCTTCTCTGATGGGAGCAGAGGCTGCAGCCCTGGGTGCTCTGAGTCAGCATTAGATTTCCTGGGTGCTGAGTGAATCCCCGGGTTCCAGACCCTGCCCTGCAGGCTGGTTTCCCAGGCAGTCCTGCTGTGGCCAGCTGGTGGGGGAGCCCTTGCCCTCCCCACCCTCTCCTCAGTGCTGCAGGCTGCTACTTGTAAAGCAGGTGCTATCCCTGATGTAGAATGATCGTGGTGCCCTGCAGGCCAATCTGAGAACAACTCAGCTCTCTCTGGGTGAAAAAGATGTAGAGATTCCATTTATCAGTCTACTTTCTTTTCTGTGGTACTGGGGATTGAATGCAGGGACATCCTACCACTGAGCTACACACCTAGCCCTTCTTGATTTTTTGAAACAGGGTCTTCCTAAGTTGCTGAGGCTGACCTGGAACCTGTGATCCTCCTGTCTCAGCCTCTCAAGTACTGGGATTACAGGTATGTACCACTGCACCCAGCTGGGAATTCACTTCTTTCTTTTTGGTGGTACTGAGGATTTAACCCAGGGGCTACCTCCCAGCTACAGCCCAGCCCTATCTTATTGTTTTGCTTTGAAACAGGATCTCAATTAGTTGTGGAGGGCCTCACCTTGAACCTGTGATCCTCCTGTCTCAGCCTCCCAGGACTGGGATTACAAGCATGTGCCACAAAGCCTGACTGGGAATTCACTCTGTGTGTGTGTGTGTGTGTGTGTGTGTGTGTGTGGCACTAGGGATTAAATTCAAGGATAATCTACCTCTGAGCTACACCCTCAGCCCTATTTTATTTTTATTTTTATTTTTGAAACAAGGTCTCTCTAGGTTGAAGAGAGTCTTGCTACTTGCTGAGGCTGTCCTCGAACCTGTGATCCTCCTGTCTCAGCCTCCCAAGTACTAGGATTACAGGTGTGTGCCACCATGCCCAGTTGGGAATTCACTTTTTAAGAGCTGAATTCCAAAGAATGGTGTTGGGTGATCCTCCTTCCCCATCAAAATAAGTTAAGGCAAAGTCTTGCCTGAACCTGTCACCATAGAAAAGGAGATGTTAGGGACAGTCTGAGGTCAGGTGGGTTGACAGTGGCTCTGGGCTTGCTGCCACAGATACCAGTGAGCGGCTGCAGGTGCAGAGGGCAGTGCCTCCCTCCCACCAACTGCCTGGTCACTTGGGCTGGCATGGAAGGCTATTCTAAACCATTTTAAAAAATCAAAGCCAAAAGTGAATCTTTTTTTTATTCCCTTGTCTGCCCTCGGATTTTAGCGGCAGATCCAGCCAGCGTGCCATTCCCAGTAAATGTCCCTGTGATGGCTTTTTCTTGTGTTTAGCCCTTGCCACATCCTACAGAGGGAGAGAAAACTCACTTGAAAGGCTGTCATCCATGCCTGTGGTGGCCCTGACTGCGCTAATTCTCTTTTTATTTTCTCCTGGCGTGCTCACGGCCCCTTTTCCCCACCTGTACCACGTTCTCCAGCCCTCCTGGGCTATCGATCGCTTGTTCTCTGCCTTCGATTTTATTTCTTCCCACACATGTCCTTAGAATCCAGAGGCTATTTCCTCAACAAATGAGATGGCCTGGGCCTCGAGTGTTCTGGTGTCTTTTTAACATGATTGATCATCACAAGTGACCAGGGAGCAGAACCTGGATTAGAGTCTTTGTATGAGAAGCCAAGCACCTTCACACAGGCAGTCCCATCTGTGAAGGGGTCTGTGGTGACTCAGTGACAGTGGGGGCCTGGGGGTGCTGCTGGACTCTTCTCTGTCCTGTGATTGTGTGTGTGTGACAGAGAGAGAGAGAGAGAGAGAGAGAGAGAGAGAGAGAGAGAGAGAGAGAATGAGAACAGACCCCCAGCCTGTAGTTTTGAGCCCACATTGCAGAGAAGCCACCTCCCCACCACAGAGATGGCTTGTTGGGGGACTAAGCACTTGCTGGAGTCAGTGAAAGACCGCCTCCGCATGGTGCCTCTCCTGGATTTCCTGCTAAGAGAATAGCTCCAGACCACCTCCTGGTCACCACCATGTTGCAGGCCTGACCCTTGTCCCCAAATATCAGCCTGTGTCCCCGATGCTCTGGGCTCTCTGTGGTCTGTAGAAACTGTCTGGTCAGATAGGGCTGGTGGGTAGTAGCTTGGAGTTTCCTAGGACTGCCTTCTTCCTTCTTTTCCTGATCACATGGCAGAGAACAGGCGACAGAAGAGGAAGGACGGGTCTCGGGGAGTCAGCAGTAGCAGAGCTTTGAGTCAGCTCACCCTCGGGGATCTCGAGGTCACCCGTGGGCTCTCCAGGCACCCGGTTTCTCTGACCCTTCCTGCTATGTGTCTCAGAGCCCTTCCTCCACCCTTGAAGGGCACGGAGGGAATGGACAAATGAAAACCCAGGAAGCCAGCTTGGCCTCTTTTGGGGCCTAGCAAGGGCCCGACAGAGGGCGTGCAAGAGTTGATTTAAGTGTCACTGTTCCCTCCCTCTCCTGCATGGGGGAGAGACACCCCACCCCCACCCCGCATCAGGACAGCTGGCCTCTGTTCCTGAGATTAGAGTAAAATGGGGCTAGCAAACTTATTCTGCAGAGTGCCAGAGAGAAAATATTTGTGGGCCACACATTTGTGGCAGCTCCTGGGCCCTGGGAGTGAAAGTTGCCATGACAACATGTGGGCCGGCGAGTGCAACTGTGTCCCGGTGTTTACAAGAAGGTGGTGGCCAGATTTGGCCCCAGGGACAATCCCCTGCCCACCCTGGACAGCTCGCTCTCTTGTCCTGAGTGAGCCTTGGTCCATCACAGAGGTGCCACCCTGCTTACTGCTTAGTTTTTCTTCCTAACGTTTGCCACTGCCTGACATACTACTTTCTACTTTTTGCATTTGCCAGCTATTCCCTTGACTAGATCAGCAGTTCCAGGAGGGCAGGAACTAGGGCCAGATCCATGTGCCTAGAATACCTACACAGCCCAGCAAGGGCTGTATTTGTGGAAGGATGAATTCACCTGTGAGTGTGTGTGGAGAGCCTGCCATTCGTCAGGGCTGGGAGGGGGCGGGATGAAGACCCACCATAGCAAGATTAGATTATGCACTCTGGTCCCTGTTCTGGGGTTTGGTCTTATCATGGAGTCCTGGTGTAGCCCACATGCACAAATTACACTACTTGGACTCCCTCTCCAGTCCACAGCACACCCTGCCCAAGTCGGTGGAGCCTGAACCTCGGGGCTTACCCATTATTTCCTCTGACCTTCTGTCCCCGCATTCAGTCCATCAAGTCCTGTCAGTCGTGTCTCCCAGGTGTCTTAGATCCCTCCAATTCCCCGTCTGTGGCCATTGCCACAGCCTCAGTCTCTCTGGCCAACCGCGCCCCCTCGAATTGTCTCTCCATGGAATCTACAGAAGTGAGATGTTTAAGACACAGAGAGGCCTCCCACTGCCCCAGACAAAAGGGCCCAAGCTTTGGGGACAGAAGGCTAAGTTTGAGCTGTGTGTGACTTTGGGCAAACTACCTGACCTCTTTGAGCTTCAGTTTTCTCATCTGGACCTAGAGGCAGCAAAGTCAAAGTACATTTCTTTGTAGCCAGAGGGAGACCTTAAGAGTGCCTCCTGGCTGTCAAAGAAGGTACTGCGAGCAGTGAAGGAGAGAAAATGCAGGTGGAAATTAACGGTGGTGCAGTCTCTAAGCAGTCAGCTGAGGCTGGAGGAAGAGCTCTTCTTGTGGAAAGAAGAGAAGGCACACCCAGACACATACACCAACTGAGAGGGCTAGGAAACTCATTCCAGAAGACCTCAGGAACTTTGCTTTCTTCTGGCAGGAGGTGTGGAACAAGATGGGGGCTGGGGAGGACCGCCGAGATCTTGAGAGCAAGATTTCAGTGGCTCCGTGAGCCCAGGCCTGGAGATGGCCCGGGAGGCTGAGGGACAAAGGACTGAGGCTGGAGCCGCCGTGTGCAGATGTCTGAGGGAACTCCCCATCCTCGGGGGGCCATGGTGGCTCAGCCTATGTGGCAGAGCCTCTCCAGGCTTACCTGCCCAGTTCTGGCCCCAGCTTTGTCCTGCCCTAGGGGCCCCAGCCTCTCCATCCGGCCTCACTGACCTGGGCTCCAGAAGCAGCTCAGCTCTCTCCCTGCCCAGCCAGCCCTCCCAGCTGCTCCATGCCCATGGCTACACACCCATCCTCTCCTGGACCAATGCCCCCAACACTGGGCCGAGGAACCCTTGGAAGGGACCCCAGCACCACCCCTGTGGCAGCACCTGCTCCCCACCCACCTCTAGCCTACCCAGGAATGCTTCATGCTGTGCCCCAGGTGAGGGCACCTCCAACGCAGCGTCCCAGGCCACAGAACTTGACTATCCAAAGGCACAAGTTTGCAATGGCGAACTAACTATTCTTGGCTCCAGCCTGCTCGCTGCTGCTAATTTCATGCCCCTGTGATCCAGGTAACGCTCTGCTGCCTTGAGCTGCCACCCCCAGGCCAGAATCGCTTTTGCTCGCCCCGCAGGAGCCCAGCTGCTTCTGCCGCTGCCTTCTGGAGGTGGGGGCTGCGCAAAGCCGCCTGGCGGAGCCGTGGGTGTCGGCTCTGGGTCTGCAGCAGCTCGTGACTAATTTGCTGCACTTATTTCAAAGTGCCCAAATGGCATTCGGGGAAGAGGAAGCTTAACCAGGGCCTGCCAGAGATTAAACGGGCTCATTTCAGGGCCTCCCTGCCCGAAGAAACCTCTCTACCTGGACTCCAAGCCTGGAATCAGATTCTTCCAGAAGAGCCACTTAGCTCGGAGCCTCTCAGCGTGGCAGAGCAGAAGAAATGCTCCCCGTCAGAAAATGGGCCGCGCATCTGGCCGGCTGGCTCGGCTGGGTTTTTAAATTGCATCTGAAGAGCAGCTCTCCCCTTTCCTGGTGTTCACACCGGGGCCAGAGTGTAGCAGATGAAATGACATTCCTTATCGCCATCGCTGGTCAGTTGAGTGCCCCCATGCCCTGGCCAGAAGTGGCTCATCGACAGTCATGGGCCGGCTGGGGGCTGCTGGCACTTGGCACCCTTGGGCCAACATCTGATCATACTCTGGGATTTGAGCCCTTACCACTGGGGACTTTGTGGGGATTTGCATAGTTGGGACAGAAGCTTGAACAAAATGCTACAGGCTTCGTGGCCTGTAACCACACATGTTGGCTACCTCAGGGTGTGTGTGGGCTAGGAGTCTGGGAGTGGTTGGGTGGGTGCCCTGCTCAGATTTCCTGGAGGCTGGGATCCAGGTGTCAGCCATCAGCTGGGGCTGCTGTCCCATGGAAGCTCCACCAGAGAAGATCACTTCCAGGCTCTCCCCAGCTGTGGGCAGAACGCAGTGCTCTGTGGTGGTAGAATGGAGGGCTCCAGTTTCTTGTAGGAGGCCACTCTCTGTAATTTAGGGCCACCTGCAATTCCTCGCCATGAGGATACCCCAACTGGCCACTTGCTTCCTTGAAGCCAGTACAGGAGAAAAAGGCCAACAAATGGGTGCTGCAGTCTTCCATGGCATTGTCATGAATGACATGCACATACTCATGTGCACCTGTCACCTGTGCTTTATTCACTTTCTTTCTCCTTTTTTCCCCCCTTTTCTTGGTAGTAGGGATTGAACCCAGGGGCATTCTACCTCCAAGCTATATCCCTAACCCTTTTTATTTTTAAATAGGGCCTTGCTAAGTTGCTAAAGCTGTCCTCAAATCTGGAATCCTCCTGTCCCAGCCTCCCAAGTTGCTGGGATAACAGGCGTGCACCACTACGCCTGGCACCTTTGCTTTGCTCTCTTGGTTGGATGGCCCCAGTTGGTGAGAGAATCCTACAGGGGTGTGGACACCAGGAGGTGGGTGTCCTGGGGCCATCTTGAGTCTGCTCACCACACTTCATTTTATTAGAACCCTGCATACATGCAGAAACAGCAGATAAGTAAAAATCACCATATGTGGCCAGGCACACACTTGAAATTCCAATACTTTGGTGGCTTAGATAGGAGGATCACAGGTTAGAGGTCAGCCTCAGCAACTTAGGTCCTCTTTCAAAATAAAAAGTACTAGCCGGGCGTGATGGCACACCCTTGTAATCTCAGTACTTGGAAGGCTGAGATGGGAGGATCTGGTTTCGGGGCCAACCTCAGCTATTTAGTGAGGCCCTCTGCAACTTAGTGAGACTCTGTTTCAAAAACAAAGAATAAAAAATAGGACTGGAGGTGTAGCTTGGAGCTGGGGGTATAGCTCAGAAGTAGAATGCCCCTGGGTAAGTAAGTAAGTAAATAAATAAATAAATAGTGTTAGGGATGTAGCTTGGAGGTAGAACGTCCCTGGGTTCAATCCCCAGTACAAAACACACACACACACAATTTTCATAGCAGGACTTTTGGGATGTGCCAAGCCAACTTACATCACCTTCTGCAGCTCCCTAATGGTGTTGTTCAAACGATGATCTAGCTACTCACTGGCACATTCTTTGTAAAGCAGAGAAATTGGCTCAGTCAATAGGAAGGAACTTAGAGTTTTATTAAGTTGTCAAAATTTCAAAAGCTTTCCAGCATTTACAAGCTTTACAACATAGTTTTCTGATTAATTAATCAACAAACAAGAACATTCAGTTACTTGGAAAATCCTCATCCCTAAAACATTCAGGGAACCCAAGCCTGTTTGGACAAGTAACAACAAAGATTGTCCATCTGAGTGAGAGTCATCGAGGGACCCACTGCCCGGGAATATGGCTGGAGCAAGAGGCCTCGCTAGGGCCTGGACCCAGGGCATCCCAGCCCCCTGCAGCCCTCTGCCTAATGACCTCATCCACTGCTTCCACGATGGCCTTCCAGCCTCACACAGGCCCAGTGCCTGTCTCAGCACAGAATTGAGGCTGCCCCTGACCAGTCCAGGCTCTGCTGAGCCCATCAGGTCAAGAACAATGGGGTGGCACCTCAAAAGCAGAGGCTCTTTCTAAGTCTCATGGTTAAAGGACCACACTAGCTGCGATTATCATTTTAATTGCAAGGCCACTGTGACCTGATATTCAGGGTGCAGATTTCAAAGACCACAAAGCCCTCTGCAAGCTTAAAAGGGGCTGTGGGACAGTCTGCTCAGGCTAGGAGGGGCCATCACCACATCTTTCTTTCTTGGTCTCCAGGTTGCAATCATACTTGTCCCCCAAAGAGAATCCACTTTCCATTTGAAGGTCTGATTGCAGGCCCACCTCCCAGAACCTTTCCTCTAACCCATGCCTATTCCTTTTCTCGGTGGCTCCACCCCACTTGCCCCCCCCTCCCCCGTCCTACCTGGAGCTCCTTCAAGCATACTGCTCCTTCCTCTGATTTTTTTTTTGGGGGGGGCATGGAATTCTGACATCTCTTCTTGCTGTTTTGAGCTATTAAAAAGCCTTTATACTCTATCTTATACTCCCAGTGGGACACAGGACCTTTCTTTCCTTTCCCTTCCTTCCTTCCTTCCTTCCTTCCTTCCTTCCTTCCTTCCTTCCTTCCTTCCTTCCTCTTTTTTTGTGTGATATTGGAGGTAGAACCCAGGGGCCTTCTACCCCTGGGCTATGCTGCTATGACCCCAGCCCTCTTTTATTTTTTATTTGGAAACAGGGTCTCACTAAGTTGCTGAGGCTGGACATAGGACATTCCTAATGGGCAAGAAGTGTGTCCTTTGCTCTTTAGCACCCCTAGTTTGGCAGGGCCTCTGGATATTGGCAAGTGTTCCACATAGGTTTTTCCTCGCACTTGGCGAGTGGCTCTTTCAGATGTTTCCTCAGTTAAATTTCTTAAGCTTTCCAGAGTAGAATACCTACACTGCTTCTTTTTTTTTTTAACTTATTTGTTTGCTTGTTTTGTGGTACTGGGGGTTGAACCCAAGAGCATTCTACCTCTGAGCTAAACCCCCAGCCTTATTTTATTATTTTATTTTGAAACAGCGTCTTACTAAGTTGCAGAGGGCCTCACTGAGACTGGCTGCAAATCTGCTATCCTGTCTCAGCCTCCCAGGTACTGGGATTACAAGCGTAAGCCACCACTCCGGCCCGTGTTTGTTTTTTTAAATAATATAATTCCTATAAATCCTGGACACACACTTCTAATCCTAGTACTTGGGAGGCTGAGACAAGAGTATCACAGGTTCATGGCCTACCTCAGCTATTTAGTGAGGCCCTCTACAACTTAGTGAGACCCTGTTTCAAAATAAAGAATAAAAAATAGGGCTGGGGGTATAGCTCAGAGGTAGAATGCCCCTGGGTTTAATTCCCAGTACCACCAAAAAAAAAAAAAAAAAAAAAAAACCAACAAAGTCCTTTGTATTTGTCACACAGTAAATGCTTAATAGGAGAAGGTTCTTATCTCACAACTTATCACCCACCTGGGATTTGTGGTTTAACCTATAGTGACCAAAGCCAAGATGGTCAGTCCTTTCCAGTGATGGTTTTGTTTTGGGGGTTGGGTTGTTTTTGCAGTGCTAGGGACCAAGCCCAGGTCCTCAAGCATACTACAGAAGCACTCTTCCACTGAGCTCCCCTCACAACCCCCTCTGGTGTTTTGATCTTAAAGACAGGTATAGTAAGGGGTGGTTGCACACACAGTGAAATCCATCCTAATGAGCCAGCAGTTCTCAGAGTTTTGACAAACACTTCTGCTGTTCACACAACATCCTTAGCTGTGAGTTCTAGTGTGTAATAATTAGGAAATTCTCCATCCTTCTGTGGGCTCATGTGGTCTCCATCATATCCCAGAGGTGCTGCCAGGAAAATGCCCCTTCCCCTCATCCTGGCCAGTCTAGGAGCCACTTCCCAAAAGGGCTTTGACCTCCCATAGTGGCTCTGTAGAGGCAGCAAGTCCAGAGCAGGACTGGAGTCTCCCTGCAGGGCAGGGCCTCCTGCATTTATAAGGGGTTTCCCTTGACTTCCAGAAGGGGAGAGTGTGGTTGAGTCAGAATAAAGCCCGGGTGGGTGATTCTGCATTTTGGCAATGGATGAGAAGGCTAACAGGGCAAAGCTTTTATTTTTAGACACACATCAAGTCCTGGCCCCAGTGCTCTGGTTTGCAGATGGGACAGGTGGAGTGGGTGGGATTGTGGGCCTCCCTAGGGACAGAGACAACATCAGATCCTTTCCTATGACCCAGCGTACAGCAACTGATAATAGCCTCTGTTGTTTGAGTGACTGAGTGTCTTAGGTTGTGGTGGGGGTAGAACCATGTGAACTTGGGTGAATAGTCAGGAAGCCCAGCAGGGGGCCTGTGTGTGCTCTGGGGTGGGGGGTGGTTCACCTCCATCCCTGAGTGACCGAAGCAGCCTCCTCACTTGTGTACTTCCAGAACTATTTTGAGAGCTACCTTAACATCGCCTCCACCGTGCCCTCCTTGCTGTGCCTCGTGGCCAACTTCCTGCTGGTCAACAGGTAGGCCTCCTTCCTTCCTCCCAGGCACTGCCCTCGGACCCTGTCTTCTCCTCTCCCTTCTGTCCACGGTGGCCGCCAAAGCAGGAGGCAGACACCTCAAACTCGTGCACGCATCTGCAGAGCCAGGCCAGGGCCCCAGGGAGGCCCAGCCAGGCAGCTGGATTTCCACCTTCTGGCTACACTTGATGACATCAGCCAGCAGCCAGAGGCACGTGGGGACACATGGGCTTCCTCCCATCTCCTCTCCAGGGTGTCGGGGCTCAGGACTTGCAGCTAAGGGGTGCCACTGCAGCTGGGTCTCTGTGTGGGAATGGGTTGCCTCACTGTGCAGAGCAGAGCTGGCAGCAGGCTGCTGTGTCAGCTGCTCGGTAGGGGGCAGTGGGGCTCCTGACATCATGTTGGTAAGGGTTGGGAGAGGCTCCATCTGGGTACACCATGGAAGAAGGAAATCTTTAGGAGATTAGCAAGTTAGCATGACCCAAAGACCCTACCAGGTGACTCTACTGACCAGGCCTAGTTTGAGCTTACAAGGACGAGAGCACTGGCTACTTTACCTGCATTGCCCTCACACTGCCAGCCAGTGATAACTCTGGCCTCATTGTAGTCTGGACACTGGAGCTTCTCTTGGGCGTGGCCTGCTGGAACCTTCCATCACTGATGGCAAATCTGTTGTACCCAGCTCTGGTCAGTTTGCAGTGACTCCCTGGATCTCTGGCTGGAGGTGGTTCTAAGGCAGAAGTGGCCTCAGGGAGTGTGCTGTGATGGTTAGTGATGTCTGCTCTGGGTACAGAAGGAGAGAGGGCAGCAAGAGGGTCCTTGTATGTGCTAAGCATGAACAGAACAGTCTTTCCAAACACATCATGCCACAGGGAAGTTCCAGTGATCCCTAAGCACAGTCATTCAGAATAATAGCAGTAATTCATTTCTCTAATATTATGAGGATCAACAAGGCTCAGCTAGAGGCTCCGGCTTAGTGGCCCTCATAGAGTTACAGGCAGATAGCAGCTGGGGCTAGAACCCATTCATTCTGTTCCTCTTTCTCCCCTCATCTCCCCTTTCTCCTCATCTCCCACATGTATGCTCAGATTCTAGCCAAAGAGCAGGTGTTTCAGCAAAGCCAGAGAGATGCTGTGTGGTGTTGAGAGCCACATAGTGTCACTTTACCACACTCAACTGCCAAGGTCATCTGAGAGCCCACTCTGTGTCAGGGGGACCTCGACTCCACCTCCCCCTGGAAGGAATGTCAAAGAATTTGCACCCCTTTGAAAACCAATGTGCAGTCTGAAGAGTGAAAAAAGATGCTTGGATGAGGCTGAGGGCCACCATCCCCCATAGCAAGGTTCTGGTCCTTCTCGTGCCTCACCTCCTCTGCTCACAGGGTCACCGTGAGTGTCCTTGCAGGGGGTACAGCCTGCAGAGACTCTGCCCCAGGAGGAGGGAGAAATGAGCACCGGGCTCCCTCAACACTGCAACTCCAGAGGGCAGAGAAAGAGAGGGGTGGCAGACCTGGCACTGGGGAAGCCCCAGCCTCGTACTGTCCACTAGCTCCGTGGCCCCAGGGACAGGGGGGTTTGTCCAGCTGGGGCAGCCCAGACTCGAATGATGAGAGCTCCCATCCCCTGCTGGATGTGGAGCCACCATCGGAATGGTAGCAAGAGTGCGATGCCCTGTAACCCCGTGGTACACCACTCAAGATGTGCGGCAAGCCAGGAGGGTCCATGATGTTACCTTGCTTCCTATCAAGGTCAGGGAGTGTGCAGAGACCCCAGGGCTAGCATGGGGTGACCTAAGAGCGCATCTCTCCCAGTACTGTCTCCTCCGTGGTTGGGGAGGTCCAGCAGGCCAGAAGCCAACAGATCCAGGGCCAGGATCAGCAGTGGCAGTGAAGGCCCAGCCACGAGGCCTGGAGGAAAGATGTCCAATAAGGATAGCCCTTCTGAGCGTCCTGTAGGTACAGCATCACCTTCCACCCGCACAGCAGCCCCCAAGAGCTTCCTGTGGTGCTGCTTTCAGAGGGGAAACAGGCCCACAGAGGTTACCAGCCCCAGGTCTTGTGCATTAAGGGTGGAGACAGGGTCTGTCCACACTGGAACCTTCCCACCCCACGCCTGTGCTTGGAACCTCTGGGCCGTCTGCCTCCCAGCCTCCCACTTTGACAGATCCTCCTCCCCAAGGATTTGGGCTGCTGGAAGGAAGAACCTTCTCTGGAAGAATCTAGCCCACCTGGGGCCTGTCCTGGCCTTGCCCGGGCACCAGGAGAGGGGCCAGGACAGTGTGGGAAAATGCTCCTGGGCCACCGTCTGTTTCCAGGCTATGAGAGGATGGTTTGGGGCTAAGCTGTTTTTTTATTTAATGTGTGAGATTGAAATGTCTCCATTTCTCCCCTCCTGGAGCACCCTGGCTTTCTCTGACTGGCTCATCCATAATCGCCAAGTGTTTTATTATGTTAAATCTGCAGCATCATAAATACTTATGAGGAGGATTTACATTTTGGAAACTTATGAAGAAGCCAGTCCCCTGCGGACCTTGAGCCCTCACTTGCAAGGGGGTGGTGCCGGCAGCCTGGGCACCAGTGGTAGCCCTCTCCAAATGTCTTCACAGTAGCATGGCCTGCCCTGAGGCTGCGGCCCTGAGCTGTCCCCTGGCCTGTGCCCTGTCCCCAAGTACAACCCTGACCACTTGCCTAGATTTTCCTTAAATCCCAGAGCATCCCTGTCCCCGAGCCACTCCCCCAACCCTAGAGGAAGAAGAAGCAGAGATGGAAGCCAGTGTGCCTGGGGCAGACTTGAGCAGTATGTTTCATAAAGCTCTGTGAGTACTGGAAACAGCCTCAGGGGCATCCCTGGGGGCCTGGAGCTCAGGATCGAGGCTCTGTGCAGAGAGGCTCAGGCAGCAGGTAGAAGGTGCTAAGGAAGCCTTTGCAGATGACAATGCTCACTGGAGCAGGGCCAGGGGTCCAAACCAGGCTGCCTTTGTTAGATGCATTTGGCACTGACCTCTTTACCCTCCCTGAGGGGCTGAGTAAGAAGTCCCCTAGTTCTCGGCAAAGCCACCTTGTTGTTCAAGCTGCTAATTTCCTTGTAGTGACAGGTATCTAAGAGCTCCATGACATGGGGCACTCCTGCCGGACTTTTTCCTCACTGGTCCATGAGGAGGTGCCGAAGGCAGAGGCCATTGGATGCTGGCGGGTGTGCACAGCGCGCTCCCTGCCATTCGGAAGGGCTCGAGAAGCGAGTAGAGGCTGGGAGATTTTAGGTCAGTGTGAGAAACGGCCCTGTGCTCCTGACCTCCCTCACTCATCAGTCTGTGCTTCCAGCTGATACTTGCCAGACTTCAAGAACTGGCTAAAACTTCTTGGCATTTGTCCTCAACCTCTGTCTCCAGAATGATCAGTTGTTAGGAGCCTTAATATTATTTATCCCAGCCTCTTCTTTTTAGAGATAAGAAGGAGGAGGCCCAGAGAGGTTGAATATTTGCCTAGAGTCAGGCAGTAGGTTGATGGCCAAACTGGGCAGTATTGCTGGCTCTTACCTTGTGGGTAGTTTGGGCAACTCC
This sequence comes from Graphiurus murinus, assembly GCA_004027655.1. Taxonomy (NCBI): domain Eukaryota; kingdom Metazoa; phylum Chordata; class Mammalia; order Rodentia; family Gliridae; genus Graphiurus; species Graphiurus murinus. The sequence goes on from PVLC010000060.1 coordinate 321,028, forward strand.
AGCTGCCAAGAGAGGGAAGGGGCCCTGTGTGACAGGGTTGAGTGTGTAGGGTCACCCTGAGCACCAGGGCAAAAGCTTGGCTGTCAGCTTCCAGGGTTCTTGGCGTGCACTTCCAGTAGACACCCGGGGCCCCCAGGAATTGTCAGTGCCCTGAACACACTCCTGTGCAGTGTTTTCCAAGGTGTGTTCATGTACACCAGGTGTGCTGCCCATTCATGTTTATAGTCCAGCTTAGGTGCCGCCTCTGCATAGCTGCCCATGACTCCCAGGGAGAGCGCTGTGCCCCCAGTGTGCCCACACTGCCCTGCGCCTCCCGCCTGAGCACTTAGCACAGGAGGACTCAGTACCTGCTGCTGCTCTGCCCGGTGCCCCTCGTACCTTGTGCAGTACCAGGCACACCAGTTGTTCAGCGCAGATCTGCAGAATGAGCATCCCAGCAGGACGCAGGTCTGCAGGCTGAGCAATGGGCCGGGCTTGGCACTCCTGGGTTCCCATCCCAGCACCCCTGGGAATCTCTCTGCAACTCAGCCTGCCCCTTCTCTTCCTCGGACTTCCGCCTGCCCCTTGAAAGCAGAGGCAGCACCTGCTCTCCCTTCCACCATGAGGACCAGGAGCCTCAGACTAGCCCAGGGCCACAAAAGCACTTTGAAAACCTCCTTTCTTCTCGTGCTCTTCACTTCAGACCTCTTGATGTACACATATCTGTATGGTTTTTTTTCTGCCTTTCAAGTTTGTCTTTTTTTCATCTGGGAAAATCTGTGTATATCTAATCTAACTTTCTCTCAGCCCCCCTCCCTTCTACTGGTTAGTGGGAAAATGAACTAAATACCCAATCCGGTTTACAGCTTAGTCTAATCTGATGATTTAAGCAGCCCTTGAGATGGTTCTTTCTCTCCTAGAATAAAAATGTGCACTTTCTCCTACAGCCTCCCTCCTCCTCCTCCCTGGGCGGCGGGGTTGGGGGAGTGACAAGTCCGGTGCAGTGTGGCTGTCTGGTGTAAGGGGCTGTGGGGCCCCTGGCCCTGACCACGCAAGCATGACCTCAGCTGCCACCATCCCAACTGAGACCACCCTAGGAGAGACCCCCAGCCTGGCCCTCTGTGCTGCCACCCAGATTTCCTTTATCCCTGCGGAGGCTGTCGAGCATCGTTTTGAGGGCACAGAGTGGAGCCAGGCCTCCGGGGTCACAGCCAAGTGACCGTGAGCAAGTTCCTTAACCTCTGACCTCAGCTTCCTTAGCCAAATGCATGGGATAGGGAAGAGCAGCTATCCCAAAGAGCTGGTGTGAGGGACTTAGAATACTGCCCAGCACAAAGTGTGCTGCGATGATGACATCAACTTTCTTCCTCCTCCCCTTCCTTCCTTCTTCCCACTGCCCAGCTTGGGACAAGAAACCCAGGGATGGTTGCTCTGTTCAAACACTAGACAGCAGTGGGGAGGAGCAGGGGGCTTGCCTGTCTTCCTGCCCTTGACCCTCACAGCAGTGTCCACTGAGTGCCCTGACTGCTAACGCCCTCTGAGCTATACCCAGCTGGCCTCCTGTAGCCCCACCACAGCCCAGAGACAATCAGCTCTCTTCCCCTACAGCTGCGCCCAGAACTCAAGGGAACTCCTAGGGCCACACAGTGGTGAGCAGGAAGGCAGGGTTCAAGCCCACACTCCTAGTGGCAGAGTGGACAGTCCTGATGCCCAGCTTACTCGCTTCCCTTAACACAGTTCAGGAGCCAGCCACGTGGAAGCCCAAGGCCATGGCTAATACTCCCGGTGTCTTTGCCCCAGGGTTCCTGTCCACATCCGTGTCCTGGCCTCGCTGATCATCCAGCTGGCCGTCTTTGTGGTGATGATAGCGCTGGTGAAGGTGGACACCTCCTCCTGGACCCACGGCTTCTTCACTATCACCATCGTCTGCATGGCCATCGTCAGTGGCGCCTCCACCATCTTCAGCAGCAGTGTCTATGGCATGACCGGCTCCTTCCCCATGAGGAATGCCCAGGCGTTGATAGCAGGTGAGCCGTGTTCAAGGTGGAGTGTTTACCTGGCTGGTAAACCGAGGGGCTTCAGTTCCTCTCTGCATGGACCTCCCTGTTGCTGCTTGGGCTTCCTCCTGGCATGGTGCCCAGGTCGCAGAGCAAGCATCCCAGCGGCCTCACCTAGACTCAAGGAGACCCAGACCCACTCACCTGTGTGGGGAGATCATGGAGTTCACCCTGGAAGACTGGGTGGGAAAGGTATAGACATAGTTGCAGCCATTTCTAAATCAGCCTTCCTTTCTGTCCTTCCCTCCGTTTTCTCCCTCTTCCTTCCCCTTTATTTTGCCTTCTTCTTACCTCTCCCCCCTCCTCTCCTTTCCTCTTCTCTGCCTTCTCTTTCTTTCCAGTTTTATAGAGGAGCAAGCTCTGTCCCCTCAGAGCTGATAGCCTAATGAATAAGCCCCTCTGTCACCTGGGCTCTGACATCCTGTCAGCCTGCACACGCCCGACTCAGGCTGACCCCTCCAGCTGAAGTTTTGATGCAGATGCTAAGCCTGTTGTCGGGACCTTGGCTGTTTTCTCTCTGACCCCGATGACCCTTCAAGGTAAAATGGAGCTGGGTCAGTCAGCACCTGTGCTTTCCTGGGAGACCACTGTTCCCTAAAGCAAGACTGTAGGCTCAGCCACTCAGTGTCCCCACACATTCCTGTCATGTATAGGAGCGTTATAAACATTTGCCTGCTTGAGAAGAACAACACAAAAAAACCTACACTGTGCCCATTAGTTAATAATGCCAGGTAGTGCGTGCAGGATGACAAGTACCCTGACAAGCACCCCCTCCCCACTCCACGCCAGCACCAGACATCACTAATAGATCTCTATCTGTCCTGAGCCTCTAAATCCTTCTCAACACAGCACTTGAGGCAATTACTCTCGACAGATCAGAGTCGAGATGTGAGCTCCCGTCTGTTTGCCATTTTTGATATAGGATTAGGCTTCTGGCTCTATCCTGGGAAACCCTTGGGCATAAAATAAAATGAAAATGAACTCATTGCTCAGTTTCCAGATTATAGCCAATACTCCTATAGCAGTGCTTCAAGAATGGCGGGTCTGAAATGGCCTTCAAACAATCCCTGCTGTCACCCCAGGCCTCAGAGAAAGACCCTTAGTCCTTTCTCCCTCCACCCTACTAAAGGAGGACTTTCCAACATGACCTCGCTGGCTGCCTCCCCAGAAGCCAGGGACCCAGCAGACCACTTATGTTGGCAGGTGGCTCTTCCTATCTGTCCTCCACCCGTGAATCTTCTAGGGATGGGAGTCTCCTGTGGATCCTTCAGAAAGTCCGTTTTAGAAACTGGGTGTGGTGGTGCATGCTTGTAATCCTAGTACGGGGGAGGCTGAGACTAGAGTATCGCAGGTTCAAGGACAGCCTCAGCAATTTAGTGAGGTTCCTAGCAACCTAGTGAGACCCTGTTTCCAAATAAGAAATAAAATCGGTCTGGGGATGTAGCTCGGAGGTAAAATGCCTCTGGGTTCAATTCCCAGTACCACAAAGAAAAAAGAAAAGGTGGAGACATTTAGGGCTTTGGCTTCAACATTAATGATCCTGGGCCCTAAGCTCTTTTCCTTACTGGGTGCAGCCTCTGTGGGTTCCCTACACTGGAACATCTGAGGTGTCCTGATGCCCCCCCCCCCCTTGTTTTTTGTCCAGAGGAGCCCATCTGTGAATTCTGGGCATGTTGGCATCTGAGGAACAATTCATTTGTTTTGTACTGGTGTTTTTTTAAAGCCCTCATTTGCATGTATTTCCATAACTGATGAGATAAAAGTAGGAAGTCATGAAGGATGAGCTCCCGGAGGCCTGGTTTGCTGTTGATGATAAAATTGTAAATTCTCTACAAGTTGGAAAGGGAGAGGGAAGATTCAATAGCAGGGGTGTTAAGATCTCCTCCGCAGGGCAGCTGCTGAGCGGCTCACTGAGCAGAACCCCAGTTCTCTCGGAACGTCCAGGTGGGATTATACTTCTCAGAAGTGGGCATCCTCTCAGCAAAGGGTTTACCCCGTTGTCTCTGCTTTGATGTGGAAAGGACAGAAATAGCCAAAACCTAATTGAGAATCAAGAGGATTTAATTGGAATCGGGCACTTTTTTGCCCTGTTCTGAGCACCTCACAAGTAATAATTCTTTTACTCTTCATAACAGCCCTGAGAGGTGGCTGTGTGATTAGACAAGAGACAGAGACCCAGAGAGGTTCAATGACTTGCCAGAGGTCACACAGCTAGAAGCAGTGGAGCGAGACGGGCAGAGCCTGAGGTTCTGGTTCCAGAGTGTTGTTGTTTTGTTTTTGTTTTTTTCTTGCTGTACTGGGGATGGAACCTGGGGGCATTCTACCTCCGAGCTACAGCCCAAGCCCTATTTTTTATTCTTTATTTTGAAATAGGGTCTCACTAAGTTTCGGAAGGCCTCACTAAGTAGCTGAGTGCGAACCCGGATCCTCCAGTCTCAGCCTCCCAAATGCTAGGATTACAAGCATGCGCCACCAGGCCCAGCTCTTCCAGGGTGTTTTTGATCACTATACAAATTTGTGTCTCCTTGCCTTTGCTCCAGCCCCACATTCCGGCCCCCACCCAGGTTGGTGGGAGAATCCTATCCAGGGCCAAGGCTGTTCCTGCCAGCACCCTTGGGTGAGAGAGGCGGTGACAAGGGCCTCAACCGTCCCACCTCCCTCAGCCACCCCCCCAGCAGTGGGCAGCACAGGACACTCAGCAAGAGCCACTGGGAGATGACCCAGCAGTGCGGGCCCACGAGGACAGTTAGCTCTTTTCGGTGGGCCTTCTTCTTGCCTCTTGGAGAATAAAGCCCTGATGCCAGGTCAGTCACCTGCGGGACTGATAATGACCTCCTGTCCTTGTCCTAGGCCCTTCCACCTCACTGTGGTCCAGGATGAATAGGAAAAGTGTCTGCCCTGCTTTCCGGGCAAGTCGAGGCAGGGAGAGTCCATGGTCTACGTGCCTAGCAGGACCGTCTAGCCCAGCTCTTGGCAGGCAGGTTGACTCCCCGTGGCCATGAGGGCCCCAGAGAAAAGAAAGAAGCACCCTGCCTCCCAGAAGCAGCCGGGTGACTGTGCAGGAGGAACAAGCGATGTCGATAGTCTACCCTGTGCCGGGCCCTTTCCCAACACGGTCTCATTCAGTCTTCAGAGCAGCCGTGGCAGGCATGTGTTATACTCATTTTACAGATGAGCATACTGTGCCTCAGAGACGTCATTTTAGCCTCCAGGGTCACAGCTAGCGCAGGCAGAGTCAAGGTTAGATGTACATCCACTTGACTCTGGGACCCACGATTGTTAGGTAGCCGTGAGAATGTGAGGAGTGGTGGCCACAGGGTCATGACATGGGAAGATGTGTGTCGAAGTTCTTGATTAAAAAAAATTATATATATATTAATATATGATATAATATAATATAAAAATATATATGCGCATCTGGAGGCTTTGGGGTACAGAGGTGCACACCTGTAATCTCAGCCTTGGGAGGCTAAGACAGGAACCTTTGCAGGTTCAAAGCCAGCCTCCTCAACTTAGCAAAGCCCTTGGCAACTTAGTAAGACCCTTTTCAAAAGAAAAAATAGGGCTAGGGATATAGCTCAGAAGTAGAATACCCCTGAGTTTAAAAGAATAAAACCTATGGCAAGGAGAGCATTCCGCGCTGGTGTGCTTGCTTATGTAGGTGTGTGCATGAGTGTGTAAGAGTGTACATGCAGGGGTGTGTGTGAGTGTGAGTACTGTGTGCACGTGCAAGTGTTCACATCTGTATAGTGCTCCAGTTAGTTTGGGGTGCAGGAGAAGTTCTGTGAGCTGAGCTCGGGGGTACGGGATGGCGGGGTCAGTAGCCAGGAGCAACTTCCCTAGGTGGGATGGCCGGAGGCAGCGATGAACCTGCTTTAGGATGTCCCGGGTTCCTTCCTGGTTTGGTTGGTGGCTGAGGGCAGAACAAAGGAAATCCAAAACTCTCTGAGATTTCTCGCCTTAAATCTAAAATTTCAGTTACTACTGGAAGGGCAGGAAAGAGAGACGGAGGCCAGGGTCCAGAGGTGAAACCTGGCTAGCAAACAAACAGATGGGGTCTCCTTGGAGGCCAAGTCTGACAGTGAGGAGGGACTGGGCTGGGGATGCCGAGAAGCCACGCCCTCTGAATCTCCCTGCTGTCTGCCAGGCTTTGGGTTATTGTGAGATCTGCAGCACTTTCCACATTGGGGTATTCTCATTTCGGTCTTCCCTGTGCCCGCTGACCATCTTCACGGTGTCCTCTGCTCCCTGCAGGAGGAGCCATGGGAGGGACCGTCAGTGCTATGGCCTCACTGGTGGACCTGGTGGTGTCCAGGGATGTGACGAACAGCACCCTGGCCTTCTTCCTGACAGCGGCTGTGTTCCTCGGGCTGTGTATGGGGCTGTACCTGCTGCTGCCCAGGCTGGAGTACACCAGGTGAAGACCGTCCCGCCCCATCCCTCCTGTCTGTTTTGTGGATCATTAGAGCTTTACAGTGTTGGATCCTATGTCCATTTCCTTCTTATTGCCGTCCCCTTGGAGTGCGAGGTCCACCAGGGCAGACACTTGTGTGAGTTTTGTTCACCTCTTACCCCAGGGACTCACAGCAGTTTTTCAGTAAATTGTCCTGGCCTTGGGTGTGTGATGCTGGCTCTGGGCCACACCCACAAACAGCTGGAGTCTCCAAGTTTGGTGGCCCGGAAGGCAAGTGGTAGAAGTGGGGCCTAAGCAATAATAATAACAACACTTCCCATTCGCTGAGCACTCCCCAGCCCCAGCAGTGTGCTCAGCTTGTCTGAGTGTGTCCTATCTCATTTAATGCTCACACACCCTGTTCCTCTTAGGGTTACTATTGTTTATTATTTTTCCCATGCACAAATTTTATTTTATTTTATTTTTTTGGCAGTACTGGGGATTAAAAATTAATCCATAAAACTGAAATGGGATGGAATGAAAGGTAGGACAGGTGCTAAGGAGAGAGGAGGGGGGCTCCAGGCCTGAGTCAGGATGCTGAGCTAGGGCTCCCCCACCCCTGTCCCCAAAGTGGGTTGTCCTGTACTTTGTGTGAAGTCTGACTGTTTTCAGTGAGTTGGCCATTCAACTCATCGATTTCTTTTTTTTTTTTTTTTTTGAGGTACTGGGGATTGAACTCAGGGGTGTTCTACCTTCGAGCTACACCCCCAGCCCTATTTTTTATTCTTTATTTTGAAACCGGGTCTCACTAAGTTGTGGAGTGCCTCACTAGGTAGCTGAGGCTGGCTGCGAACCCGGATCCTCCAGTCTCAGCCTCCCAAATGCTGGGATTACAAGTCCCAGCAGGTGGCAGAGCCAGGATTCAAGCATGTGCTCCCAATCCTGGGCTTGTAACCACTTGCTGCCCAGTGGACTTCTTGTGTTTTGAGTCTCTCTTGCTTTCTCTCTCCAGTTCCTCCTTTCCCTTTCTTGCTTCTTTCTGCTCTTTAGAAGCCAGCCTTTGACTTTCTCTCATGTTTTTTTCTTTTCAAGGCCCTTCCTTCCTTCCTCCCTCCCTCCCTTCCTCCCTCCCTCCCTTCCTTCCATACTAGGGATTGAACCCACGGGCATTCCACCGCCGATCTACACCCCCAGCCCTTTTTATTTGGAAACAATGTCTTGTTGAGTCGCTGAGGGTCTTGCTAAATTGCTGAGGCTGGCCTTGAACCTATGATCCCCTGTCTCAGCCTCCAAGTTCTGGGATTACAGGTATGTGCCACCACACCTGGCTTCAAAGCATTTTCTAAATCATTTTCTTACTTGATGTAGGGAAGGTAGGAGTTGTCCTCATTTGATAGGCGAGGATGACGCTGAATCTAAGAGTAGGCTGGTGGTCTGCCTGTGCCCCGTGGTGTGAGCTGGCAGGGCAGAGAGCTCCCCCTTTTCCACAGGTGCTGTTCTCTGTGGCGGCACCGACCTGAGCAGTTTTTGTTTATTATTTATGACAACTCATGTAGTTATCATTGTATTTCCCCCCTTTATAGATGTGCCCCCAGCTGGCTCACCTGGGCAGGGACTGACCCGGGGTCTGTTTCTGGGGACAGGGATGTTGTGCAGCATCCCTGGCTGGTGACCTTGTGGGTTCCACCTCCTACTTCATTCCGCCTGTCCCTGTGAGGGGCATCACCTCCTTAATCCCCAGAACCCCCTGCTTCCACAGAACCCCAATTCTACCTGGGGGTGTTGCTTTCCCCACTTACAGAGTTTCCGTCACTTTAGCAGCTTCAGGATAAAAAAGAGGACTAATCTATGGGACACTTTGGCATCTCAATGTCCCAGGCACGTACAGACCTGTAAGCCGAAAATCGCCCCGCAGTGGCTCTGCAACAGCATCTCTGTGATTCCTGGGGTCTGGCTGCTCACTCTCCCCCCAGGATCCCCTACCCTGCCTGGTCTCTTGTTGTGCTTATAAAATTATTTTTGAGTCCCCAGATGAACCGAGGGGCAGGAGAGTCCCCCTCCTGCCGCGTCCCTGTCTCCTGTTTCAGGATGCTTTGGTGGGTCCATTTCCAGGAGGTGGCTGACCTCCCTTCTCTGCTTGGGACTCTTAGTGCTACGGCCAGGACAGTCTCGTGACAAGCAGGATGGTTGGTCAGTGTGGGTTCTGGCCCAGCGAGACTGGCCTGCAGGGCCGTGCCGCCCCGGGCCACCCTGTGCGGGCTTCTGCTTCTTTGCTGATTAAAACTTAGGCCAAGAGAGCCGTGCTCCCGGGCTGCTCACACTAAATCTGACTTGAAAGGGAGCCCAGCCACGCTGGGGTTGGGCAGTGGGATGAAGCCGTAGAGTTTGGAAGAACGTATGGGGAAGAGCTGCCAGCAGAGGAACTTAGTGAGTAAATTCCTCAGACTGGAGGCAAGACCTGGTGCTGAGCAGAGAGGGCGACAGGACCATTCCTTCCCACATAGTCACTGCAAAAGGAGGCCGTTGAAGGCCAAAGCCCTTGCTCAGCATCACACAGAAGAATGACTCAGAACAACCTGCCTGCCAACCCGCTTGCCAACTATAGGCTCTCAGGATGGGAAGACTGTCAGGGACTTTAGAACCTCATGGGGCCCAAGGTCACACAGGCAAGCAGGAGCAGGGCTGAAACCAGAACTTGGCTATCATCAAGCTGCAGTTTCCTCCACAGATGTACCTCAACCCCTTGTTTTGAACTGTGTTAATACAGGCAGCCTTTATCTCCTGGCTTTCAGATACCTAAGGCTCAGAGAGGTTGAATGGCTCTGGCAAGGTCACACAGCAAGACAAAGTGACCCAAGCAGAAGTTTAGAAGATTGATGATATCCAGCACTGGGGATGTGGGGACAAGGCACTTTTATGGGCTACTTATCAGTTCTTTCAGTAATTATGTTTTGAGGACTACTGCCTAGGCATTTAGCTAGAAACAATCAACAGGGAGCTGTCTACAGGAAGCGGTCTCCTATAGGAGATAGGTGATAAGGCAGTAAACTAATGTAATGATTATAGATTGTGGTCAGGTTTTTTAAATAAATAGGTACTCTGATAAAGATTAATAGGTCAAGTCACTTAGGGTGGGTAAGTAAGACAGAGACTAGATAAATTGGTACATCCAGTCTAAAGAATGGTTTATCACTCAAAATTTAAAGTTGCAGACAGGGGTGTGTGTGTGTGTGTGTGTGTGTGTGTGTGTGTGTGTGTGTGTTACTGGGGATTGAACCCAGGGCATTCTACCTCTGAACTACACTCCCAGCCCTATTTGTTTGTTTGTTTGTTTGTTTTTTCTTATTTTATTTTTGCTGTACTTGGGATTGAACCCAGGGGCTTTCTACCACGAAGCTACACCCCCCCAGCCCTATTTTTATTCTTTTATTTTGAAATGAGGTCTCACTAAGTTGTAGAGGGCCTCACTAAGTAGCTGAGGCCAGCCATGAACCTGCAATCCTCCTGTCTCAGTCTCCCAAGTACTGGAATTACAAGCATATGTCACCATGCCCGGCTTGATGCAACCTTTTAATCTAGTGATCTCCTGTTCTAGAAATCTACCCCATGTATAGAGGTATTCATTGCAGTATGACTTGTAGTAGTGAAAAATTGGAGTCAAGCTAAATGTCCATCTGTAGGGGAGCAGTTAAATTACACATGCAAACCCTGAGCCATTATGCTGCAGCACAACAGAGCAGAGACATACAGAGCCAGGTGTCTCTGTGAAAGGATGGCCACAGGATATTGTTCTTTAGGCAATTATGCATATGCATTTATGAATAATAGTTATGCATGACTTAGGCAGTTATATAATGTATATATTATTTGTCTAACACATTTAGGCTTTATTGTCGCAGAAAGTTTTACAATATATACAGTTTGACTCCACATAACTTGTGAGAGTGAATGTGTGTGTGCGGTTTTTACACATGCAGGTTGTACCATTCAGAGATCTGAGAGGGGAGGAGGTAAAAGTTCTCTTTTTCTTTTTTTTTTTTTTTTTTGATGCTGAGGATTGAACCGAGGGGAATTCTACCTCTGGGCCATACCCCTAGCACTTTATCTTTTTAATTTTTTGTTTTGAAACAGGGTCTTGCTAGGTTGCTGAAGTTGTTATCGAACCTGCAATCCTCCTATTTTATTTTTTATTTGGGAACAAGGTCTTGCTGAGCTGCTGAGAACCTTTCTGAGTTGCTGAGCCTGGCTTTGAACCTGTGATCCTCTTGTCTCACTGTCTCAGCTTCTCAAGTACAAGGATTACAGGTGTATGCCACCACGCCCAGCTGAGAGTTCTTTTTTTTTTTTTTTGGTACTGGGGATTGAACCCAGGGGCATTCTACCTCTGAGCTACACCCCTAGTCCTATTTTTATTCTTTATTTTGAAACAGGGTCTCACTAAGTAGTTGTGGAATACCTCACTAGATAGCTGAGGCTGGCCTCGAACTTGGATCCTCCGATCTCAGCCTCCCAAATGCTGGGATTACAAGCGTGCACCACCACGCCTGGCTAAGCTTTACTTTTAAAATTCTATTTTAAAATGCTATTTTATCTCTACCTCTCCACTCCAAACAAAACAAAACAAAACTAAAGCTGATGAACCAGGACAGGAGCACCAGCTTACCACTTAGTGGTCAGCACTGCCTTCCTCTCTCCCTTTTTGTGGCACAGTCACCTTCACCGGTCAAGGGAATGGAGTCCATCCTGCAGGCCTCCTCTGGCCACCACACTAGCATCTGTCATCTCAGGGACTCCTAGTAGGGCCAGTGGGTCCTACTGGACTTAGTCTTTGTGTGCTGGGCCTATGGGTGCACTTCTGGGCATACATCATGACTGTGCAGCTCTGGGGTCTCCTGCTCCTGTCCCTAGAAATCCCAAGTGACATGTTCTGCAGTGGCCCGCTGACCACACACCTGCTCTCCTCCTGCAGGTACTACATGAGGCCTGTTTTCCCAGCCCGCGTGTTCTCTGATGAAGAGGAGCCACCGCAGGACTCCCCCAACAGTCCCTTGGGGGCACCAGGGCCCAGCAGGCCCCACACGCCACCCCTCCGCCCCATCCTGCAGAGCACCGCCAGCCTGGGCTTCTGCACCCTCTACGTCTTCTTCATCACCAGCCTTTTGTTCCCCGCCATCTGCACCAACATCGAGTCCCTCCACAAGGGCTCGGGCTCGCCATGGGCCACCAAGTTCTTTGTGCCCCTTACCACCTTCCTCCTATACAGCTTTGCTGACCTGTGTGGCCGGCAGGTCACAGCCTGGATCCAGGTGCCGGGCCCCAAGAGCAAGGTGCTCCCTGGCCTGGTGCTCCTGCGCACCTGCCTGGTCCCACTCTTCGTGCTCTGTAACTACCAGCCTCGGATCCACCTGACCACCGTGGTCTTCCAGTCTGACATCTACCCTGTGGTCTTCACCTGTCTGCTGGGGTTGAGCAACGGCTACCTCAGCACCCTGGCTCTCATCTATGGGCCGAAGATCGTGCCCAGGGAGCTGGCCGAGGCCACGAGTGTGGTGATGTCCTTTTACACGTCCATAGGCTTGGTGCTGGGCTCAGCCTGCTCGGCTCTGCTGGAGCACCTCATCTAGGAGGGATGGTGCTCCTGTGAGATAAGGAAGGAGGGCCAGGGGCTCAGATGGTGTCGAGGAAGGGGCTGCAAACTGCCCCCTTGCCCTCCTATCTCCTAAGATGCTGGTGAGCCACATCCTTACCCGTCCATTCAAGGGGACACATTCCAGACACTAACAGAACCCTGGGGATATGTGAAGACACTGCCATTACAAAGAGGGGGTTTCACCTTCGTAGCCGAAGGTCGCTCATACTCGGCTCTGAATGCTCACAAAGCCAGAACCCGGTTTGGCTATGTTCTCCCTACTGAAGCAAGATGGGAGAGTTCCCAGCTCTCTCCACATGGCCAGCCCCCTGGGATTGGAGGCCTCTCTGGGATGGCTAAGCCTCAGGCCCAAGGCCCAAGCCTGTGCAGCCCCCTGCTTTCTGTGGGGAGACAGCACCTAGCGCCAGACTGGAAACCCAGAAAGACTGGCCTTCCCGAGCCCTTCCTCTCCATCTGGGCTCCAGGGGCTCCCAAGCCAGGGACTGAGCATGCCAGGCCTCCATTTTCAAATGGGGGTCACTATGGCCTGGTGGTCTATATTCTGATCAGGTCTTTTAATTGTTTACAATGTGTCAAAGCCTTTGGTTCAAAGGCACAATAAATAACACAGGATTCAATGTGAGTCCTATTGATATCTATACTAGTGAGTCTTGGCTGCATACTAAGATTGGGTCACATGGGGCTATGTTAAGAGCAGGGTTGTGCACACTGTCCAAGAACTAGTAACCATGAGGCCCTTCCACCCTGGGCTGAGGGGAAGGGGAAGCCAGTCCTTCTAGAACCTAGACATGTAACCTTGCTTGGGAGTGAGGAAGGGACATCCAGACCACTGTCACCTGCAGTGGGGAGCTGAAGGCGAGAGCTCCCTCCGTTCCTTCTCCAACTCCTCCATGTATCTACCAGGAGCAGGTGGCCAGGGTGGAGGGTGGACTGGGGGCAGGAGATGTCCGGCCTGGGGTCTGGCACCTTTGCTTTTGTGGGTTTACTATTTTCTTTTGTGATATTGGGGATTGAACCCAGGGGTATTCTACCTCCAAGCTACATCCCCAGCCCTTTTTTTTTGTTTTGAAATGGGGTCTTGCTAGGCTGCAATCCTGTCTCAACCTCCCAAGTACTGTGATTACAGGCATGCACCACCTTGCCCAGCTCATGGATTTACTGTTGACTAGTATTAGCAGAGCTCCAAAGCTTTGATCATCAGAGTCCAGTGTTGTTTTGTTCTGGTTTGGCACAGGTAGTTGCACATGTTGGAGTTCTTTAAAAAGACGACCCCAGGGGAGACTGGTCCCTCGTGTGCAGTGCCTGACACCAAGAGTCATTTCTGGTTTTCCAGGTACCTCAATGACTCTCATAAGACTTTCCTTGGGGAGAGAGGCTAGCTTGAAGATCAGAGAGACAGGAACCTGATGAGACTGGCATCCTTTCTCAAAATTCCTGCAGAAAGTGCATTGCTTGCCCCCAAGTAGAGGCAGCTGGGGAGCCAGGAATGAGCTGCCTCTGGAGGAGTGCTGCTCTGTGGTGTCCTGTGACAGCTAATTAACTGGGAAGCAATCCTAATCCACCCAGTGGCAGCATCTTCCCTTCCCTTCCCTTCCCGCTATTGTCTCAGACAGGCTCACACTCCCTCTCTGTGGCCAGAGAATTGAAGACAGTCTTGAAAGGTGCTCCAAACTTGATACCTATATATTTAAAAAAATAAAGAAAAAGAAAAGACCACCTTCCCTCCCCTCCCCTCACTGGAGCCCAAACCTCCCTCTTGCTTGTCCCCAGACTGGACGATTTGGGGTACAGGTCTTGCTGCACACTCATCTCAACCTCGGGTACTTTAGAAATGGGTGGTGTGTCTGTTTTTATAGTAGAGCAAGTCTCTGGGCCACCCTGGAGCTAATGGGAAGGGGTAGTGGGGGCCTTGCGTGATCTTATAAAGGGAGTCGCTTTCCACGTACAGGAGGCATCCATGTTAGACAGTGATTTATAGTTAGCATGGAGTGAGGGGGAGGAGGCAGCAGCTGAGATGAGGTTCAAAATCACCCATCTCGTGGGCCAGAGAAGAAGCCAGCTTAGGGAGGGCTGACATGCTTGGTAGAGGGGAGATTATCTCCTTTGTTACTCACCTGAATGGGCGTATCACAAAAGATCTTTCCTTCCCAGGGAGGGAGGAAGGGAAATAAAAAATGCATGTCCAGCTGGGTGTTTTAGCACGTGCCTGTAATCTCAGTACTTGGGAGGCTGAGACCAGAGGATCACAGGTTCTCAACCAGCCTCAGCAATTTAGTGAGACTCAGCAACCCAAAGAGACCCTGTTTCAAAAAAATAAATAAATAAAATAAGATAGGGCTGGGTGTGTAGCTCAGAGGTAAAATACTCCAGGGTTTAATCTCTACTACCACACACACAAATGCATGTCCAGGCAGAGGGGCAGACATGGAGTCCTGGTGTCCTTGACCCTTTCTTCTGTGAGAGCAACTCATGGGGTCTGGGCTGCTCTGGGTCTCAAGTCTCTCCTGGCCATAGTGAGCTTGTGACGGCAGCTCTGACGTGTGTGTGTGGGGGGGGGGGGTGAACACAACTTGCTAAAGAGAAGGGGACTTTTCAGTGTGGGAGGAGGAGGGGCCTGAGAACTTCTCTTTGTCTAACCATTCTCTAATCCCAAGTGATAGTTTTTAGAGCATGTCCTTGTGCACTCCCAGACCAGGCACATTTCCATGTTCCTCTTATTCATTGAAGAAAACTGTGTCCGTGGATCCCCAGCTAACACTTGGCGGCTGCTTCTGAGAGAATATTTGTTCCTCTGTACATGGAGACACAAGGGGACTCAAGCCAGGGTGTTACTGGCAAGGCCCTTCATTCCACTGCTGGCTGCCAGTGCTCCAGGGAGACTTGGGGGGCCCTGGCCAGCTGGGTGCAGTGTGCTGTGGGGGAGGCCTGCAATGGTAGGATCCTGGCTTCTGAGACCACGTGGACGCTGTCACAGCGGCCAGGAGAGGAAGGTGGGGCGAACTCTCTGACACGTTTTGTTGCAGTTGAGCTTGAGCATGACCCGTGGGCCATCTCCACACTGTGGGCCGCTGGGCAGGAGGCTCCACACTCTCTTTGCCAACCATCACATCTTTGGTACAGCACGATCTGTGCCAATTGTGCCCAAGGCCTGAGTCCTGTTGCCTGTCACCCATGGCCCAGGTCCTGGTCTACCTTTGACCCCAGCAGGATACCAGAAGGAATTTCAGCTCCACCAGCAGGTGGAAGCTAGAACTAGTCATGTGGCCACAGACTCGGGCCAGGACAGCTGTGCCACCCTGCTGCCCAGATTCGTGGCCCAGCCCTGGGCTGGGTGTTTCACCTCAACTATTACCTCATCTGTAGATGAACCCGTGAGGCTCAGAGAGGTGACATAACTTTCCCATGGTCACTCAGCTACCACAATGGGAGTCTAACCTAGGTGTTCCTAAACTTAGGAGTCCTCACTCACTGCCCTGGCCTCTTGTTCTTCTGGTTAAACCTGAACCTTTTTTTTTTTTTTTCAGTACTGGGGATGGAACCCAGGGGCATTCTACCTCTGAGCTATACCCCCAGCCCTATTTTTTATTCTTTATTTTGAAACAGGGTCTCACTAAGCTGTGGAGGGCCTCACTAAGTAGCTGAGGCTGGCTGTGAACCTGCGATCCTCCTGTCTCAGCCTCTCAAGTACTGGGATTACAGCATGCACCACCACGCCCAGCTTCTCCTTGGTTCTTGATGCCTGTTGCCCTTTTCCTCACTCCATGGCCTGGCTAGAATTTTGTGCCAAGTGGATGTATTGTTTGGTTTGGTTTGGTTTGGTACTGGGGATTGAACCCAGGAGCATTCAAACTCTGAGCTATACCCCCAGCCCTATTTTATTTTGAAACAGGGGCTTGCTAAGTTACTGAGGCTGGCCTTGAACCTACAATCCTCTTGTCTCAGACTCCCAAGTACTGAGATTATAGGCATGCACCACCACACCCAGCTCAAGTGGATGTATTGCCCAGACCCATGGCATTGATCCTGGTCTAAGTTAATTTGACCAATGTAGCTGGCTAGACCCCTGCTGGACGGGGCCCCATAAGACTCTGACCATTCCGATGAATCCTCAGGCAGAAATGAGAACATATTATAGTATGATGGAGAAAAGATGATACTGGTAATGGAGTGGACAAGAACTCTGCTGGGTCATATTTGTGTGCTAGTGGTCGGTGGGTCGTAGAACTTAGCAGCTGAGGAATTTCCAGGCAATGTGTGGAAGGTTGGCTCAGCTCCTGCTGCTTCTAGTAAAATGCAAGAAGAGAGGAATGACATAGATGCAATTGTTAAGCAAAAAGAAAGCAAAAACCTCAATCTATCAATATTACAAACAGTGAGAACACTAAGTGGGTGGCCAAGTGACTGATCAATAAGGAGAGTCATATGGATCTGTGATTGGACCTGGGCTGAGAGGTCTATGATCCTAAGGCTGTGCAGGTCCCTGCTGGCCTCTGAGCAGACCCCACTCCTGTAACAGAGGAGGGTGTTTTTCTCATTACAATGAAAGAATGTGCCCACAAATGAAAGAATGCACCTGCCTTGGCCAAGCTATGCTTACATACAATCTCACTGCCAGTTAGAATCTGTTATCCCTGTTTCACAGATGAGGAAACAGAGACTTGGAAGGGTGAAGTCAGTAAGAAGCTGTGCTGGAATTCAGCTCTGGGGCTCCCAAGCCCATATTCTTTCTTCTCCACCCTGCTGCCTCAGAAGACAGGGAGAGGCACTGCCTCTTACTCCATTGGAATGGTTTGCAGATCTGAGGATCCCAAGGTCACACACCAGTTGGGCAGAGTGGGGAGGGGGAGAGGCAGAGCCTGGATGAACTTGTCCTGTGTGAGTGACAGCGTTGCCCAGCATGCCCTTGGTGCACACTACTTCACAGGGTAACTGGTCACCAGTCACCAAGGCTGCATGAGGTTCTCCAAGGCAAGGGCAGCATCCACAGAGCATATGGCAAGGCAGAGAGCTTCCTTGCGTGGCCCTTATGTGCCAACAGCTTCTAGTGAGTCTTTTCCAGCATGCCAGGGAGCTGGGGGAAGGGCATTTTCCTGACAGAAGTATGAAGTCCCAGGATGACCACACCTCTCCTGACTTAAACAAGGAGGTCCCTGGGTGGGATGGGGGATTAATGGACTCCCCGAGATCGTAAGAGAAGTGTGTGTTTCCCCTGGCGTGAGGGGTTCTGGATTCCATTTGATTGTCAAAGGATCTTCGTCACAAGAAGGTTTCCGAGCTCCTAGGTGGCAAGCTACGATTCCCTGTCTCATGTCGATGGTGCCCCCACACAGGCACAGTGCTCAAGAATCAGGCTGCCTGGTTTTGAACCCTGACTTTCTTATTAGTCAGTGACCTCTAGCAAGTCTCTCAACCTCTCTGTGGTGCAACGGGGCAGGACAGTGCTGTCGTCATGGGGTGTTTGCAAAGATCAAATGAGTTAATCCACACAGTGCTTTACCCAGGTTGGAGGAGCCCCTTGTGAGGTTGGCAGGACAGAGTTGTCCTCAGCACTTTCATGATAAGGAAGAATGAGGGAAACCATAGCCCAATTCCAGACCCTCAGCCTTCAAGTAAAGCAGGTCCCACCCACTGTCAGGAGAGGTCCTGACAGAGAGAAAGTCTGCACATAGCTCTTAAAGGAGGGGGGATGCACTCCAGAGATGCAGGAGAGGAAACCAGATGGGCCCACAGTTTCAGTCCTAGGCATGTAGGGAGGACCAGTCATGGACCACAGGATGCAGGAGTAGCTTTGGGCATGAGTAAGAAGCCACACATCTAAAAGGGCTTGATAATTGACCTGTGAGCATCTTCCCCATGGCCTTCCCAGGTCCCTCTGTGTAACTGACGGAGCTGCTGCCTATGGAGAAGTGTGAAGCAGGCTATTAAGTAAGCAGAGTCTTACCTGCTCCATTCAACCACAGTGTGAGCCAGTGTTATTAGAGGAGCCAAAACTAAGACTCAGGCTCACAGCAGTACATGGTGGAACTGAGCTTCAAACCCAGTCCCCTGCTGCCAGGACTCCAGCTCCTCACCATAGGACAGCAGCAGGGCATCACAATCCCCCGGAAAGCTTGGTGGAACACAAAAGGAAGAATCTACTCCCAGTTTCCAATTGCATGGAACTGGGGTGAGACCCTAGTAGTTGCATTTCTGACAAGCTGCCAGGTGGTGCTGATGCTGCTGGTCTGAACCCCACTTCCAAGAACCTCTGTGCTCCCAAAGACTGATTAGGGGTTGTCAGGAGCTCACACCTGACTCCTGAAGACAGCTTCATCCTCTCCTGCTCCAGAGCTGGAGAGTCCTTACAGGAACTAGTGTGTTGTAGACACTCACTCAGCCTTCCTTAAGCATGATCAGCACTTTGGGCAGCCTCTGCATTTCAAGTGCCAAGGGGATGCTCGCCACCACCCACGGAGGCTGGCACCCAGCAGCTCTCCTCAGTTGCCTCTTTCCCACCCGATGCCTTCAGCTGAGGCCCACCCCCATAAATATTCAGGAGGGAGAGGGAGAGGGAAAGGGTGAGAAGGGGAGAGGGCTGAGGGGCAAGTCTGGGATGTGGAGTTGGAGGAGTTGCCGTCTCAGCTCCCTGCAGGCATTTGTGTAACTGGGGAGCTGGGGCGGGGGTGCAGGGCTGCTTCCTGCCAGGGGTGGGGGTCACACCTCCTACCTGTTCTCTGGAGCTCATTAGCTAGTGAGGTGGTGTTCACTGTTTTTTATTTTGCTGAGTCTTTGCTGAGACTCAAAAAGGGAAATGAGCCATTACCAAACAGCAACTTTTTTCAAAAAGAAACTTGAATTGACTGCATTTTCTAATAATGTTTTGTGAGCTAAGAATGCAGAAGTCTGGCCTTGACTTTTTATCGTTATCTTTCCAAAGAGAGCTGGGACTTGCCTTTTGCTTATATAGCTCCTGGAGAAGAAAATGTGTGTGTGTGTGTGTGTGTGTGTGTGTGTGTGTGTGTGTGTGTGTGTGTTGGGGGGAACAGTGCCAAAATGTGCCAGGCATCTTGGTGTCATGACAGTTGGTGTTTGACAACTGGCTCCTGGCCTGCAGCACAGAAATCAGAAAATTTTCCTTTCCTTTGTGCTGCTCAGGATCATCAGGCTCTGAGCTGCTGGGTAAGGACCAACTTTTTTTTTTTTTTTTTGTATTAGGGATTGAAGCCAGGAGAGGCATTCTGCCTCCTAGTTACATCCCCAGCCCTTTACTTTTTTTTTAAAAGTTTGAAATAGGATCTCACTAAGTTATTGGGGTTTGTTTGTTTATTTATTTATTTATTTATTTATTTATTTATTTATTTATTTTGCAGTTCTGAGGATTGAACCCAGGGGCATTCTACCTCCAAGCTACATCCCCAGTCCTATTTTTTATTCTTTATTTTGAAACAGGGTCACTAAGTTGCGGAGGGCCTCACTAAGTAGCTGAGGCTGGCTGGGAACCTGCAATCCTCCTGTCTCAACCTCCCAAGTACTGGGATTACAAGCATGCACTATCATGCCCAGCTCTTGTTGGGGTTCTTGTAGCTGAGGCTGGCCTTGAACCTGCAATCCATATGTCTCAGCTTCTCAAGTAGTGGGGTTTCAGGCATGCACCACAATGCCCAGAGCCACCTCAGTTCTTGAAATAGGGGAATATCAGGACACAGGGCTTAGAAATGGGGAACTTGGGGCAAGCCATTACTTCTCTGAACCTCATTACCTTGAAAGTGTTAATCTTACACAATTCAAAATTCTGGTCATGTCAGAGTGTCTCATAAACTGCGAAGGACATATAATATATTAGCTCTTGTTATGATTATACTGCTGCCCTTAGATCCATTCTCACTCCATCACCTGAACAAGGAGTCTGTAGGACCAAGAGGGCATGACATCCTGAAGTGTCTACCTTTTCCCCTCTGGTTCATGCTCCAGGGATACGGGACACCTGAATCTCTTGCCCAAATGGGCTTGGACATGTAATGAGGACCAGGTAGGTTTTCCCCCATCCATGTCCCCAAGAGCAGACTAGATGGCTCAAGGCACAAAGGATGGTTGGCTACAAGTGATGCAGCTTGGGACATAGGTGTTGAGACATCCACATGTGTACATGGGAGATGCCTTTGGATGTGGGATGGAGTAGAACTTAGGGTCAGAGAATATAGAGCCAAAGGTTCATTTCTAGGTTTTTATAAAGGTATGTGTCAAGGTAGAAGGAGTCGGGTGTGGTGGCCCACATCTGTAATCCCAGTACTTGGCGGGGCTGAGACAGAAGGAAGGAAGGTTTGAGGACAGCCTCAGCAACATAGCAAAACTCTTAGCAACCTAGTGAGACCCTGTTTCCAAACAAAATCTTTAGAAAAAGGGCTGGGAGTGTAGCTTGGAGGAAGAATGCCCCTGAGTTCAATCCTCACTACCAGAGGGGAAAGAAAGGAAAAGGTAGAAGGAAGCACATTTTTGTTTGTTTTTGGTACTGGGGGTTGAACCCAGGCCCAGAGGCATTCTACCAATCTATACCTGCAGCCATTTTACTTTTTATTTTAAAAAAAGGTCTCACCAAGTTGTTAAAGATCTCACTAAGTTACTGAGGCTGGCTTCAAACCTGTGATTCTCCTGTCTCAGCCTCCCAAGGACTGGGATTACAGGCATGTGCCACCATGCCCAGCTGAAAGCACCTATTTTAACTGTGTCATTGGATTTGTATCTTATGTATGAAGACACATGGCACAAGGGTGTCCATTCATACTTTTGTCCCAAGCCCATAAATATTCTTTTTCATTACTAGAAGTTTGAATTCCATTTCCTTGGAGCCAAGTAGACCTCTTACTTTCCTCTCAATCTGAACCCTCCTCCTATTTCTCTTTGTCGTCCTAAATATCTAAAGTTGTGTCTTATTAGGAAATGGAGCCCGGATTAGAAGAAACTAGTAGAGATTTCAGGAGCTCTGTTCTCTCCCTTAAATATTTCTCACCTTCTGGAAGCGTGTGGGGTAGACCATGGACAGAGACCTCCGTAGGCCTCTTTTTTGCCTCTTTGGGGCATCTTTGTTACATCCTACTGCTGTTGTGAAAACCCTAATACATGAGACGAAATGGCATTAAGGAAAGTCATACCAGCCTCCATGCTGGTATGGGTGTCTGTAGGGAGCAGGCCCTAGGAACTTAGATATTTGTTCAGGGAACTACTCCAGGAAGAGCAGTGATTCCTGCTCCCCCACCCCCAATCCTGCAGGTACTCAGCTGGCATGGGGAAAGTCAGTGGGTGAAAGGCGGTGGCCAATGGCTTTACCCCTGTGAGCCAGGAAGCCTGGATCTCCTACCACTTCCTTGGCTTGCTGCTCATGGCACCACTGTCCACTTTTTTTTGTGTGTGTGTGGTAGGAGGGATTGACCCTAGGGGCATTCTACCTCTGAGCTACACCCTCAACCCTATTTTGCTTTTATTTTGAAACAGGGTCTTGCGAGGTTGATGAGAGTCTATTTGTTGAGGATGTTCTTGAACCTGCAATCATCCTGTCTCAGCCTCCCAAGTACTGGGATTACAAGTGTGCACTACCAGACCAGACTATTTTTTTAATTAATCAATCAATTTATTTATTTATTTATTTATTTATTTATTTATTTATTTATTTATTTATTTATTTATTTATTTGAAACAGGGTCTCACTAGGATACTGAGAATCTCACTCTTTGCTGAGTCTGTCCTCAAACGTACCATCCTCCCGTGTCATTCCTCCTTGGAATTACAGGCTTGCACCACCAAGCTCAGCTTCATTTCTTTTTTAATATGTAAAGCCCTTCCCCAATATCACCATCCTATTCAGGTACCCTTTGGTGATGCAGAAGTGGAGTTGCCTGCCTCTGGATGTTAAGCTGCTCTCACCCCAGAAAATCAGACAGGAACTGTTCACTCAGCACGTGCTTCCTGGGAAGATGTAGTAATACCAGGCAACAGCTTTTGGTGCACATTAAATCCTGGTGACCAGTTCATCCCACCTGTGCCTGAGATGGCTATAATGTGTGTAGCGGGGGCATAAGAAGGAAGTAGAGAGCTTGTGATGGACCAACTAGGGTGTATTCCCTGCTCCCCTCCCATTTCACAAGTCCTAAGAGAACCAGAGCAAATGTTGGATATTAGACATGAGTACCAAAGGTTCGAAGGACCATCTTGGCCACTGTTTCTCCAAATGTGGAAAGTGAACTTCTGGCCCTGTGCTGGGTGCCTTCAGGTGCTGCCAGGCAAGTGTTAAATACAGGATCTCAGCATGTAGATGTCCTTCCCCTTTCAATTCTTTCAACCTGATTACCCACCACAGAAATTCTCAGCTTACTGCTTGAATTCATCAACATTGGCTAAAACTAGATATTCTCTGCTTTAACATGATATCAGGCCTCCCTTCAAGGCCTTGCCAACTAGAATCAAAAGCAATGCTCTTTATTTGTATTTCTTTCTAACTTTTTGTTTATGACCAGTGATATTGGCTTTCCATTCAAGTGATGCCCCTGGGTTCAAGCCCCAGTAACCCACACGCACGCACGCACGCGCGGGCGCGCAAGCACACACCAAAAAAAAGTTTTTTTTAAAAAATAGGTTTTTTAAAAAGTAAAGCAACCACCAGGTGTGGTGGTGCACGTTTGTAATCCCAGTACTTGGGAGGCTGAGACCAGAGGATTCAGGTTGGTGGCCAGACTTAGCTACTTAGTGAGGCACTCCGCAACTTAGTGAAACCCTGTTTCAAAGTAAAGAATAAAAATAGGACTGGAATGTAGCTTGGAGGTACAATGCCCCTGGGTTCAATCTCCAGTTCCACACACACAAAAAAAGTAAAGCAACTGAGTTTTGAAATATTCAATTTAAAAAATACAGGTGGTTCTTGGATATGGAAGACATTATTCAAGTTTATAGTAAGACCCAGGCAGGAACCCCAAACCCCAGAATGGTGTGTCTGACATTTAGAAAGAGCATAGACTAGATAAATTTACTCTTTCAAATTTAGAACCCAAAGCTGGGCATGGTGGTGCACACCTGTAATCCCCCTATTTGGGAGCAGGTTTGAGGCCAGCCTCAGAAACTTAGTGAGGCTCTCAGCTACTTAGAGATTTTCTTTCTTTCTTTCTTTCTTTTTTTTTTGATGTGTGCTTGCGCACCTGCGCGTGCGTGCATGTTACTGGGGCTTGAACCCAGGGGCATTCTATCTCCGAGCTATACCCTCAGCCCTATTTTTATTCTTTATTTTTGAAACAGGGCCTCACTAAGTAGCTGAGGCTGGCCTCACACCTGTGATCCTCCTGTCTCAAGCTTCCCAAATAGGGATTACAAGTGTGTGCCACCATGCCTGGAGAGAGACCCTGTTTCAAGATTAATAATAATAATAATAATAATAATAATAATAATAATAATAATAGGGCTGGAGATGTAGCTCAAATGTAGAACGCCCCTGGGTTCAATCTCCAGTGCCACTAAAAATTTAAAAATAGAACATTAAGAGTCCTCCATTTGTGGTTGATGGTTTCACTATTTCTACTGTAGCCAAAAAAAAAGTAAGAACTTTTGAGTTTCTGATTGTCCCCTTTAAACTTAGGGCAAAAGCTTGGCAAATTTTCAGAAGCAAAGGGCTTCACCCATGAAACTAGCTATGGCTGGTAGAGGGGACAGGAAAGGGTAAAAATAGAAGTAGAGAGAAGTGTAAGTAGGAAGTAGAGAACACAAGCCAAAGCCGCTTGGACATTCTTAAAGGACTTGAAACTTGGAGAAGTGGTGGAAATTAATTTCAGACTGTCCCCAACCTAAGTGGGCATAGCAGTGTCCCTGACATTGTGATGACCAAAGCCACTGGTTATGATTATTATTTGTTATGCCTAGTATGATGATCTGCCCACTAACCTCTCCTGCTCCTGGTTAAGCATGGACAGCTGCTCCTCAATCCTCACAGGCTTTAAGTTAAAATCGCCAGCCCTGCGGCTGCACTGCCTGGGATTGTAAACCTGGCCCAGTGGGGCTGAGTCTAGGCAAATTAAATTCTTCCCTGAGCCTCAGCTTCCTTATCTATGAAACGAGCATAATATCCCCTTCTTTCACTTCAACTTTCAAAGGGTTTCAAGGGAAAGAAACTATCAATAACAACGTCACTTATTATTATTCGCCATTGGTGTTAGTATCCAAAAGGCAAAGCAGCTTCGGGTCACTGTGCCCAAGGCCAGAGCTAAACCAGGTTGGCTGGGCTGGTGGGACAGTTCTGGAGCGCCCACATCTCCCGGCTCAAGGCCCACAATAAACGAGGGTGGGGAGGCAGGGATGCAAGGTAGGGGCCCAGGCCGCCAGCCGGTGCTCCCGGAAAACGCCTCAAGCTGCCGCTCTGTGCCTCGGGGCCTCGGCGTTGTCCCAAGAACTCGAGCTGGCTGGCGGCCCCAAGGGCGGTGACGCGCCAAGACCCACCCGTACAGCTCCTACTGCAGAGGCCGGCGGCCCACTTAGCCGAGCTACAGTCACCGGGTACCAAACCTCAGTTTCCGGGAGCCGCGGGGCATGCCGGGAGCCGGGTTGCACAGCCAATCCTGGAGCGGGGGCTGGAGGTGGTTACCAGGCAACGGGGCAGACGCGGAGGAGAGAGGCGGGGCCAGTGGAGTTCGGAGAACAGGTGCGGAAGCAGGAGGGGGAGGCGACCTGCCAATTCTGGAGGAAGCTTTTCTTCCTGTCTCCTGTTCCCTTGCTCCTGTCTGGCCTTGAGTAATGACAAGACCTTCAAGGCAAATGATAAAAAACAAGAATAAACCATGAAGGGCTGAGGCTGTAGCTCAGTTTAGAGTGCTTGTTTAACATATTCGAGGCCTGGGTTCCATCCCCAGCAAGAGGATGGGGGGCGCAGAGGTGGGGTCCCTGTGGAACAAATAAAGATAAAAGTGATATTCCTATTTCTGAGCATTTACTTAGGGCCTGGCTCTTTACAGGAAGTATTATTTGATACTCATCTGATTTTGTAAGGTAAGTACGATTACTGTTCCCATTTTGAAAATAAGTTAATGGGAGTTTAGACATATTAAGTATCTTAGCCTAACTACCTCAGCTAGAGAGGGAGGGGAGAGGGAGAGAGGGGGAAGACAGAGA
Source organism: Graphiurus murinus (assembly GCA_004027655.1). Classification (NCBI taxonomy): domain Eukaryota; kingdom Metazoa; phylum Chordata; class Mammalia; order Rodentia; family Gliridae; genus Graphiurus; species Graphiurus murinus. The sequence continues at coordinate 346,226 of PVLC010000060.1, forward strand.
AGCCAGGGACAAGCTATAGTCCCCACGGGCACACCCCCAGCGACCTACTTTCTCCAGCCATGCTCTACCTGCCTACAGTTCCCACCTCCTCCTAACGGTCCATTCAACTATCAATGGACTAGTCCACTGATGAGGTCAGAGCCCTGGTGATCCCGTCACCTCCCACCTCACTGGAGGCCAGACCTTCAACACATAGCTTTGGGGAGATGTTCCAGAACAAAACATAACTTTCCTACCCATGGGAGCAAACTTGGCCCGCCAGGTGAGAACGCTGGCGTAGCAGAGAGCTATGGCCCTTGGGAGCGGTCCTCATAGGCAAAGGGTTGGTGTATAAATACCCAGGCTTCCTCAGCCCTCAGGTGGATGCTGTGCAGACGGGCTCAGCACAGCAATTCTGAGGGTGTGGCCCCAGATCAGCAGCAATTTGCATCACTTGGAATTTGTTAGAAATACAAATTTTCAGCCGGGCGTGGTGGCGCACGCTTGTAATCCCAGCATTCGGGAGGCTGAGACCGGGGGATCCGGGTTCGCGGCCAGCCTCAGCTACTTAGTGAGGCCCTCCGCAACTTAGTGAGACTCGGTTTCAAAATAAAGAATAAAAAAAAATAGGGCTGGGGGTATAGCTCGGAGGTAGAAAGCCCCTGAGTTCAATCCCCAGTACCGCAAAAAAAAAAAAAAAAAAAAAAAAAATACAAATTTTCATACCACTCCAAACAGCATCCACTGAATTAGAAACTCTGGGAGGTGGGACCAGCTCTCAGGAGTCTGCAGTAGGATCTCATTTGAGAGCCACTGTCCTGTTATACATGGCATTGCTCCCCAGAGTTTGACTTCAGTTGTCTACCAAGGTAACCTGTTCAATAACACTATTTTTGGGGTGTCCTTCTTTTCCTTGTTTCACATCCTTAGTCTCCTCCAATAAGGGCTTCCTGGGATCACCTCCAAAACATACTTGCACCTGAGTCCTTGCCTCAGGTCCACTTCTAAGAAACCCCATCCTTGAGCTCTGCAGTGAGGGGCATCAGTGCCAAGGAGGAGATGGTGGCTGGTGAGGTTTGACAGCTCTGCTGGATCTTTTGCCTTTTCTGTCTGCTTCACTCTTGCCCTGCCTTGGGTGGTGAGGGGGGTTCTTCCTACCAAGAAACTGAGGTTTGAGATTTCGGTGGCTTACCTAAAGATTTGAACATGGTTCAGCCTGTGTGCACAGGGTAAGTGTGATCCTTAGCAGTGAGGACAAAAGGCCAGCCGCGTTTTGTTGTCTTGCCATTCCTGCTGTTATCAGGGCAAGCAGGAATCCAGTTTTATTGTGAGGGGTGTTACAGGCTGTGCCTTGTGGAAAAACCCAGGGTGTACACTGTTGATATTACTAGCTTGAAATGGTAGGACATGCTGATCCTAGAGATCCCCACTCCTGGTACCTGAGGTCCTTCACTCAGGGCTCCCCCAAGGCGTATCCTAACACCCTGCAGCCACAGCATCTGCCCCTCACCCAGGCTAGATGCCTTCCTTTCACAAATGCTTGTAAATCCAGCCAGATCTGCAGTGGAGGGGCATTGCTGGGGAGGAGAACTCACCCCTGAATTCTGCTCTCTCTCATGTTTGGAGGCCCAAGGTCACTTGGTTCTGCCTGTTTCTAGCAGACTACAGTCCTCATTCCCTTGTCACCTGCCCTTGCCCCTAGGTTTGTACCCTCAAGAGGAATGGCCCCCAGCACTGTGGTTGGAGGTCCTGTCTGTCTGTCTGTCTGTCTGTCTGTCTTGTTAACAATGCCTCTGCCACTCAGGAATAGTGGTTGTGTTAACTGGTGGTATATAAGAGGGGCACTCACAAGATCATAGCCTCGATCTCTGGCTCTGATGCAGACTTTAGGTGAGTCCTTTTTTACCTCTCAGATCCTTATTGTTCTCATCTGAAATGCGGGAGTCCTGTTTCCCTCCCCTGAGGTTGTCTAAGGATGCTGTGCTCATGGCAGGTAAGCAGTGCGCACACCTGACACGTGCATGAGGGTGGAGTCTGCAGTTAGGACCCCCTCTAATCCCTCCATCACTACTGACCAGGGAACTGGGGTGCTGATCTTGGGTTCTCCAGGACCCTAGTCTTCCAGAGACTGCTGGTAATGCCCCAAAGGGAGGACCCTCTCCCCAGGACACTGCCAGCCTTTCCCTGAGGGGGGCAGACTTCAGGATGCCCCAGTGTCTCACCCTGTGAAAACTGATCCCAATCCCTCAGTTGAAATGAGGCCCCTCTACAATAATAATCCCTCATCATGCCACTTACTTTTTCTTTTTGGTACTTATAATAAGTGGTAATTATTTATTTGCCTCTATAGTGTGTGTGTGTGTGTGTGTGTGTGTGTGTGTGTGTGTGTGTGTGTTACTGGAGAGTGAACTCAGGGGCATGATGGCACTATCTTGTGATCTCAGTACTTGCAAGGCTGAGACAGGAGGATCACAGGTTTTAAGCCAGCCTCAGCAACTTAAGTGGGGTTCTTAGCAACTTAGAGAGACCCTGTTTCCAAATA
>PVLC010000061.1:0-74752 GCA_004027655.1 Graphiurus murinus
GGGGGGGGGTCAGTCATGTCACACAAGCCTCACAGAATCTCTGCTTTTAGCCCTGGACATGGGGTGGTGACTGAGGAACGAGAGCCTAGTACAGATCACTGCATAGGGAACAGAACTCACAATTTAAGTGGATAATACCAAAGAGGCCCCAGAGCAAGAAAGCCATTAGTCTGGTAACAAATGGCCCACATGCTGTCAGAACATCCTTTCATTAAAGGAACTATTTGGGTATAACTTCATGAGAAGGAGATGCCAATCATATATCCACCACATAAGCATTACGCAATAACTTTGGTCAATTAAATGAAATTATGTCTCTGGATAAAAGACTTAAATCCTGGGAGAATCTAAGAAGCTCACCTGAAAGCCAAACTTAGCTGTGAGTGTTTGTTGCTGCTGTATTTAGCTGCTGAAGGAGAAAGAAAGAAATCAGGTGCCATAGAAACTGCAAGCTCGCAGACCCTGGGAAAAGACAAGCTCACTTCCTTTTTACCCCTCTGTCTATACCAGATGGAAGGAGAAAGAAATGCTTTTCTCTCTTTGCCATACTTCTCTCTCTAACCTCTCTCCTAAGTCTTGGAGGGTAAAATAAGAGGAGATTCCCTCCTCAGGGTTAAATCTACAGTCACACCGACAGGTACGTAACTCAAAGCTATTAAAAAAGTAAAATGCTCAAGAAATGACAACATGGAAGATCTGCCATGTGTTACACGGGGGCTGAACACTCTTAGTGGAGAGGTACTATGTGCATGGATACTTTCATTTATTTGTTTGCGTGAACAAAAAAAAATGGCCATCATAATACATCTTCTTTCATCAGTTAGCTTTCTCAAACCTGACCCTTCCCTCTGCTTATCAAACATGAACAAATGGAGAATAGCAGATGGAAAAGAAGAAAGCATTACAGACACAATCCTGACTTAACGCATCGGTGGCCATTACTACAAGCGCTTACAGGTTTCTAGGGCACTACGGTGGTCTAGGTTTGGAATGTCTCTCCAAAAGCTCATGTATTGAAATCTGGTCTCCTGTGCAGCAAAGTTCAGGGGTGAGGCATACCTGGAGGAGTTGGATCATTGGGCGTGTGGCCTGGTGGACAATATCTATCCCTGGGGGAGCTCGCTCTCTTCTCTCCTCTCTTCTCTCCTCTCTCCTCTCCTCTCTCCTCTCCTCTTTCCTCTCCTCTCCTCTCCTCTCCTCCCTCCTCCCTCCTCCCTCCTCTCTCTCTCTCTCTCTCTCTCTCTCCCTCTCTCTCTCTCTCTTTCTCTCCCTCTCTCTCTCTCTCTTCCTCTTCTCCCCTCTCTCTCTGCTCCAGACGCCATGAGTTGCTCAGCTTTTCTGCCACCACACCCTGCTGCCATGAGGTTTGTGTCTTACAGCTGGCCGACTCTGGACTGAACCTCTGAAATCGTGACCCAAACAAATCTTTCCTCCTCTAAGCTATTCTTCTCAGGTATTCTTGGTCACAATGATATAAAAGCTAACTAATACAGGCACCTTTTAACTGCTACCGGTTATGTAGGTGTAACTTTGGATCTTCTGAACAGCTGTTTATGTTAAATATGACAGAAAGTGAGCAAAGGAAGGACACCAACAGACTGAAAATGTTATTAAAGAACAGGCATGCACCACACTATAATAGGCTGCATGTAGATTAGTAGTACTACATCGTAATCACGTTGAAATTTTTCTACTGCCTCGTGATAGCAGAGCCATCATAAGGGCATTGTGCAACGTATTACTTGTGTGTTTGTGGTGACATTTGTGTAAAAAAATCCTACTGCACTTCCAGTCATACAAAAGTGGTTCAGTTTCTGAGCAGAAATACTCTGAGCTTGTTTTCGTACTTTTTCTGTTTGTGTTTAAGATAGAAGGGGGGAAGGACTGCACAGGAACTTGATCATGAACGGACACAGAGACACAGCATGTGAGCACATCCTCCTAAGTGAGAAACAGCAGTGCAGTGAGATTCACCCCACCAAAACCCCCATTTCATCGCAAGTGTAAAAATAATAAAAAGAGCTGCTTGGAAACACTGCTTATCTCCAGCTATTAAGAGTGCTTAGCTTTGATTTCTGTCTCATAACAGCTGAATGCTAAGGCAATATTCCATAACATCATATATCTTGGATGAGTCACCACTGAATTCAGACCTGTATCCCTTTGACCGTAATGAAAGAAATAGAAGTCAGGCTCCCTGCTGAGAAACACTGGTGACCAAACAATGATAATAGAGTAAAATAAAGTACACACACACATACACGCACAACACACACAACATACATCAACACACAACACACACATACATACAACACACACATACATGCACAACACACACATATACACAATACACACATATATATAACATACACACAACACACACATACACACACACACATACTCTATTTTAGGATTCTGCAGAGGAATCTTGCTTGTTGAAACTTACACTGATCAATAAAAAAAAAATAAAATAATGAAAAAAATAAAAATTTGGGACAAAGAGAAAATTTGTCTTTTTTTCATAAATGAAGTGATTGCGAAGATAGTTTAATCTCATCCCATGCAAAATCTCTGAACTTAATTACTTCTGTGTAAGTAGAGGAACTCAGTAGAAAATATTAATGTTTTGTTTCTGGATTATATAGTATCCCCGAAAAGTTCACATTTACCTGGAATGTGAACGTGACCTTCTTTGGAAAGAGGGTCTTTGCAAATGCACTCTAGTTAAGATGAGATCATGCTGGGTTAGCACGGGCCCTGACCAAATGTCTACTGTCCTAAGAAGGGGGGAGTTTAAGCAGACACACAGAGAAAAGGAAGCGGTGAAGATGAGAAGGCAGAGGACAGAGTGATGCTGCCACAAGCCAAGAGATGCCAAGGACTACAGGCGGCCACCCACAGCTAGGAGGGATGCTCGAGACTCTGCCTCCCACAGAGCCTGCAGGTACAGTCTGATCCAGCTGACACCTGCATTGGAATTGTAACCTCCAGAAGCATGGAGAATAGATTTCTATTTTTTAAAGTTTTATTACAGTAGCTTTTGAAAACTAATAAAGTGGTCCTCATGACCTCCAAATTAAACATGTAAATATTAACTCCACACTAATATGGTTAAGGAACTACCCATTTCTCTCCCATAAGATTGAAATAAAGAAAACACGTATAAAAGTGTCTCACAGTCTTTAAGAACACATAATATTCAATGCAACCAACTTTGATTTATAAAGTGTCTACCCCATACCCTCTTATCTTGTGAGAGGCCCAAATGTAATATTTAACACCTACTCTTTAAGCAATGTTTAATTATGAATACAGTGGTGAATGAGGTGACATTTTCAAGTGCTCTATCTAAATAATATTCTGGATTCTTGTAGGAAGAAATTAAGGTGATGGAAGAAGGTAAATGTATTTTTTAAATTATTATTTATTTAATTTTTTTGTGTGTGTGGTTCTGGGGATTGAATCTAGGAGCATTCTATTCTACCTCTGAGCTACACCCCCAGCCCTACGTTTATTTTTTATTTGGAAACAGGGTCTCACTAAGTTGCTGAGGCTGGCTTCGAACCTGTAATCCTCCTTTCTCGGGCTCCCGAGTACTTAAATTTACAGGCATGTGCCGTCGCACCCAGCAGGTAAATGTATTTTAGAAAATAAAAAGAAATTATTAAGCCCCAGAATCAGGTCAACAGCGCATAATAGCCTTTTGCAAAGAATAGCTGCTTCATAAATGTTTAATGAATTAGTTAATTTTTAATTAGAAATACATCAAGATTATTAATGTTTATACCTTTTGCGTCTTAGTAGCCATAGTTTTAAATAAGTCTGCATATCCAGTTAACCTGTAACTGTATTAACTCAGCATTTTTAAACTCAATGAGTTAAATACATGTATCCTGGCAAGAATTTATTCATTTACTTGACAAATATTAAGTACTGCACGAGCACGAAATTAGGTTTCCAACAATGGAGAACACAGACATGGTCCTTGGCTTACTGGAACTTCAAAGTTAAGCAAAAAGGGATGGATGTTGCACAAGGAATTACACAGATTATTACACGAGAGTATGGCAGACCAGGCTGCTACGAGGGCTTCTAACAGAGACCCAAGTTCATCTGGGCTGGGAATAGAGAGCGTCCAGGGTCCCGGGGAAGGATTCCTTTAGAGAATTTATATTGGAGCTTGGAGGATGAGCAGGAACTTAACAGAGAGAACAAAACAGGCAGAAAGGGCTTCTGAAGAACATTACAAAGGGCAGCGTGGAGGCAACCTGCTACACTGACCGAGACCCGTCACTACACAAGACTGCAGAGAGAAGCCCCGAGGGGCCACGCAGGCTCTGCTGGTCCTAAGAGGATGCAGATTTATTTTGCTCTAGTCCAAACAAGAGTTTTTAAATGGCAGTCTCAGGTTAGGGTGTCATAAAGAACACACATTAATTTTATCTCTTCCTAAACTCTAACCAAAACTAAGGTAAACAATTTTTCTTTTTGGTACTGGGGATTGAACCCTGGGCATTCTACCTCAGAGCTATGCCCCCAGCCCTATTTTATTTTTTTATCTTGAAACAGGGTCTCACTAAGTTAAGCTGTTGAAGTTGGCCTTGGATGTGAAATCCTCTGTCTCAGCCTCCCAAGTGCTGGAATTACAAGCATGCACCACCACGCCCGCCTCAGTAAACAGATGAAGAAACAAAAATAGACACAACCCCACTCAACAGCAGCAAAGGTATAGAAGCCCAAACAGCTGATGAACAAGAAGTCACTAATTTAAGGTAGTCAGCAAAGCCCTCTGCAGAAAAGCTGAGAGTCAACCCAATTACCACTGCGGACTCCTCAAAAGGCCCTCGGGCTAGTTGCAGCAGCTATGTCTGCAACTGGGGGTGAACAGGAGCTCATCAAATAACTTTGGCGAATTGTGTGGAAACAGTCAAAATCTCTAGCCACTCTAAGAAACCAACAGCCCTCCTGGTCATCGCGAAAGAGATCGGAAGTCGGAAGCCTAATTTCCAAAGTGTTAAGAGTCTGGCTATCTGTTTCAGCTAAGGTCTGTTCCCTAAGCCTTTCATCTCTGGCTGAGCACCCAGCAGAAGACAGAGAATGTAGCAGATACTCAGAAGAGTTTCTTGAGCTAGCAAGAAACATCATTTTCTATGCTTTTTACCAAACGCACAGTAAAATTAGACTTGCTTTCTTTTTCTTTTTTCTTTTTTCTTTTTTTTTTTTGGGTAGGAAATAAGGTGATAAAAACGAGATTGACATTATGGAGGAAAAACTGGAACCTACAACACGTTTTAGCCAGTCGTCTTATAACACGGATATTTCAGAAGATTGTTTTTAAAAATGGCAAAATGGAATGGACGCAATTTTAAACACTTAAAATGGGAACGAGTCACGCAGGTCGCTTTGGTAGCAAGAGGAAAGGGTTTGGGACAGAGCACTCTTCCAACAGTTTAGGCTTGCAAAGAGTCACTAAATGGCTGAGGATTGAAAACTTACCTTAAATACTTCCATCGGAAGAGGAAACTCCGCAGCAACAACAAGGGATTTTTCCAGAGCACATTTCCACTCAGAGGTCATCTTCAAAGGATAGATTTCTGTATCGACAGCAAAAGCACAGCAGAGTTTAAGGACTCAAATGTTCCACTAGATGGTTCTTTTTTGAATTTTAATCTTTCTTTTCCCCCACTGGGGATTGAACCCAAGGGCGTTCTACTTTTAAGGTATATCTCTGGTCCTTTTTATTATTTTATTTTTGTTTTGAAACAGGGTCTTGCGATTTGTTGAAAGTCTCACTACATTCCTGAGGCTGGCCTCACACCTGCGACCCTCCTATCTCAGCCTCCCAAGTCCTGAGATTACAAGTGTGCACCACCATGCCGGGCTTGAACTTACTTTTTTCCATGCTTCCTTTAAACCCTAGCACATTCAGTAACCATCAGAGTGCACGCTCTACCCACCGTAAATGAACACCTTGCTAGAGGGTTTTTTTCTGAAATTAAATAGCAACTTGGGATTCTGCTTTCAGAAATGAAGAATCAACTTAATAGGGGTCTTCCTCAGGGAACATTTGGCTGCATTTTTGTGGGTATTCTGTAAGTAATTTAATGGTATTAATCGCATTACCAAAACCTTCAGTCATCCACGGCCCTAAATCCCGCGTATCACCTAAGATGTACTAACCACAGGTGAACTTATTACCTGATAAACTACAAACGACTCTTGCCTGGCATTTGCAGTTATTACAACATATTTGTCACTAAATCTCAAAGCCCTTGCCCGCTAAAAATAGTCCATAGAAGTCAGAAAATTATTAATAGGTAAATTAAAATTTACCAACCAAGTTTCATATTTACACTTGAAATGTTGCTAACACACCACATGTTGCCCGTATTTTTTTTTTTCCCCCAGATGGTGGGAGGGAAGAAAGATTTATGCAGGAAGGTTACACAGTCTGAATACAAAATTAAAAGGAAAAAAAAATTACCGAGCACTCTTTTTCCCTATTGCTGAAACTGCAGAGGAATTTTATGACCTGATCTCAATAGATTTAAGACCTTATCAAAATAGGATTTGTAGACGCGTGCACTGGGAGTAGATATGTTTATACCTTCGCTATATCAAACCACTTCAGACAGACAGTGAGGAGACGAATGTGAATTTAAGCACAGTTTAAAAAGGCAACATTAAACCTTTGGGCAATATTTTTAATTTCTTGCATGTCTGCTTTTTTAGCATGAAGCCATATATTTGGATCCTCACAGCTTTGGAACTCAACTTAAGCTTTAAGTCCCTTTGTTTCTGCTGTTTATTTCGTCTTTTCAGGACGTAATTACGGTAGGTGCAAGATGTTGCCAGAACTAGTCACGTTATCAACGCACCACCCGCTGTCAAGATTCATTACCCAGAGACGCACAAAAGGCGATTTGTGACAAAATTTCCCCTACTGGTGCACAGCGTCTACAATCCTCTCTAGCATTTTATGAGGACTCTCAACCTCTGGTGGCATCCCTCCCCTCCCCAATTTGGCATTTCTATGTCAGATCGAAAAAATGGATGTGATTCTTCTTAGTAGTATGTGACATATTTGGAGACACAATAGCGGAGCCTCAGTAAATACTTGTGCAGAGACTGAATGAACAGTTCCTCCGCAGGGGAGAGGGAGCATGAGGGGAACTCGACTTGTCACGGGGTGCCACAAACAGGCCAAGGGACCAGCTCGCAGAGCTCTGTAAATTGTCCCCCGAGGATGAAAAGGCCACCCTGGAACTAATAGTTCCAGCTTCGGAGGCCTGGGGCAGGCAGAGGCACCTCAGAGGACTTTAGAAATCAAATCCCAGAGGACACCGACACAGCCACTCAAAGAGGGTCCGGAGAGAAACTGCACAGAGATGCTGGCCCTCCCCAGGAGACAGGAGCCAGTTCCTTTTCCTGCCACCTGGACGTAGGCAGCTGGGGAGTGTGGTCTCCGTGCAGTCGGAAATGGACCAATGCTAAAAATGATGGCAATTTCCAAAGTCAAGAGTAAAGCAAGCCGGATGTGGTGGTGCATGCTTGTCATCCCCGTACTTGGGAGGCTAAGACAGGAGGATCCGGGTTCGAGGCCAGCCTCAGCTACTTAGTGAGGCCCTCCGCAAGTTAGTGAGACCCTGTTTCAAAATAAAGAATAAAAAATAGGGCTGGGGGTGTAGCTCAGAGATAGAATGCCCCTGAGTTCAGTCTGGACTGTGAGTTCAGAGCAGGGGACAGAGCCATGGAGACAGAAAAGGGAAGACAGTGGTTTAAAAACAAAAACCAAGCCAAAAAAACCCTCTGGGAAGCTGAGGTAGGAGAATCTCAGGTTCGCGGCCAGCCTCAACAACTTAAGGAGACACTCAGCAATTTAGTGAGACCCTGTTTCAAAACGAAAAATAAAAAGGGCTGGGGGTTGATGGGGCTCAGAGGTAGAATGACCCTGGGTTCAACCCCCAACACAATAAATAAATTAATTAATTAATTAATAATAAATAAATAAATAAATAAATACGCAAGGCCAGGAGAAATGGAGACCCAACATGGCCCGGGTTAGACGCAAACTGTCAGAACTCAGTGAGGGGCTGTGCAGACCCCGGCAGGGGTGCCGGAGCCCTCAAGACCCCGTTCTTACACACAGTGACACCAGAGGCCTGGCCGGGCACGTCACCCCGACAAGGATGACTTTTCCACCCACACAGCGCTACCTCTCTCCCTCCACAGACAGAAGAAACACACAAGCCAGGTTCCAGGCAGTTTCTGCTTCTGTCTTACAAGCCTAAGGTTCTCTGTCTTCTGTCTGAGGCTATTAAATCCTAAAGTGGACTGGAACCCCGCGACAAGGTCGCCTTCTTTTCTGAAAAGGTGACACTCAGCGGCAGTTCTGTGACCTGCTGGACCATCTGCAGAGCTGAACCTCTCAGAGATGTGAGAGGCACAGAACATCCCCCGAGCATGCTGCAGGAGACAAAGCCGTCCTGGTTATGCCGGCAAGTTTACGGAGAATAAATAGCTCCATTTAAAGAACATAAAACATGTTCCTAAAATGATCATGTTGCAGGTAATTTGGCCAGAGTGCATCTTCCCGGTTTGTTTTGTGGGGAAGTCATGAGCAATTAAAAATGGTCCTCATTCATCTATAACTAAAAATCTCTAAGGAAAAAAGGCGAGTTCCTTTTCGGCAAGGGTCTGGCAAGTTGTTTCTGAGTAAGTGCTGCTGGGAAGCAGGAATTCATAACACAACCAGAACTAAGTAAAGGATCATACATACACAAGGCCTCAAAAAGGGATCTGTCTTTCCTGTGCCCATCCTACCAAACCTCTGTTCCCTCTTTCTCTACCAGGTCCTTCCCAGCAAGGAAAGACCATTATATAGTTGTTAAGAGATAGTGAATATTGGAAAGGATTATCAACTGAATATTCGTGTTCCACATAGAAGCCCTCATCCCCCACATGACAGTATTTGGAGAGGGGTCTTCGGAAGGCGATCAGGGTTAGGAGTGGCCCTGCATGATTAGTGTCCTAATCAGAGAGAAAGAGCCAGTTGTGGTAATTTCATTGCTTTGGAGGCTGAGACAGGAGGATTACAGGTTTGAAGCCAGTCTCCACAATATAGGGAGACCCTTAGCAACTTAGTAAGACCATGTTTCAAACTAAGAAATAAAAAATGAAAAGGGCTGGGGGTGTATGTAGCTCAGAGGTAGAACATCATGGACTGGGAGGATCAGAAGAAGGATGAGAAGGAGGAGGAGGAAGAGATAGAAGTGGAGGAGGAGGAGGAAGAGGAGGAGGGTAGAACTCCCTCTAAATCTATTACAGGAGGACTTAGCTACCATGTGGCCATCTGCAGGTCAGAAAAAGCGCCCCCACCAGCCCCCAGCCACGCTGGAACTCTGCCCTTGGACTGCCAACCTCCAAAACTGTGAGAAAATAATTGTCTATCATTTAAGCTACCCCATCCCGGCCCTGGTATTTTGCTATGGCAGCTCAAGCAGACCAGTACTGAAAGCAACTACTCTCTTTGGACTAAAAAACAGTTTAGGCAAGAAGCATTTTAAGTTATATTCAGAAACTTCCTTAATATAAACTATTTACAACAAGAACTTCTTAAAAGGTGGAGAAGGTTCCCCTTAAAAGTTTCCTCTTAAAAAGTTCCCCTTCGGGGAAGAGGAAAGATATGGAGAAAAATTCTAAAACCAGACAAGAAAAAAAAAAAAAAAAAAGCTCAAAAAGTTTCATTTCCTTAGCTTCCATGAGAACATCTAAAACTCTAGCTTGCTTTCTAAACATCCAGAAATAGGAAAGTAAGTGAGGCATCTTAAATGATCCCTGATTTTGTGTGTGTGTGTGTGTGTGTGTGTGTGTGTGAGAGAGAGAGAGAGAGATACTGGGGACTGAACCCAGAGGCATTCTACCTCCAAGCTACACCCCCAGCCCTATTTTATTTTTTATTTGGAAACAGAGCTTCACTAAGTTATGGAGGGTCTTGCTAAGTTGCTGAGGCTGGCCTTGAACCTGTGATCCTCTTGTCCCAGCCTCACAAGTACTGAGATTATAGGTGTGTACCACCAAGTCCAGCTGACCTCTGATTCTAATGATCTACTTAAACTTCCTGGAGAACCAAAGTATAACCTTCTGATCACGCTTTGAATCTCTAGGAAATGCTGATCATTTGATATACTTAATACCACTCAGCAGCCCAGCCCAGCAAATGAATCATCGCCACCACTTTACAGGGTGAAGTAGCATCTTTCACTCGGGCTTCTCCTATCCCAAACACCAGAACACCATTTCCCCTGATTCAGGACAGATATCAAAATGATCACCTCAATGACTGCATATCCTCAGAGGTGGATAGCCTAAAATCCAGTACTTTTTCCTAGAGTTTCTAAAGAATAACCTCCCAGCTACATTCTATTGCCAATTTCTATTACCTATTACCTCTATCTGTAGTGAATAGTTGAGAAATATTGTTCCCTTTAAAAAGAAAAAAAAAAAAAAAGCCAGGCATGGTGACACACGCTTGTAATCCCAGTACTTAGGAGGCTGAGACAGGAGGATCCAGGTTCGAGGCCAGCTTCAGCTATATAGTGAGACCCTCTGCAACTTAGTGAGACTCTGTTTCCAAATAAAGAATAAAAAATAGGGCTAGGAGTGTAGCTTGGAGGTGGAATACCCCTGGGTTCAATCCCCAGTACTGAAAAAAAAAAGGTAAAACTAAAGGTAGGATGATTTTTTAACAGTGGTGATGCTACCAGTGGAAATGCACAGTGAGGAGGGTTTGGAGAGCAGGGGTCAGGGGTCAGCTCACACAGTCTTATTCTCCAAGCATACACACAGTACCTACTACCTGCCCCTACCATAATTCTCCCAACTCCTCTCACCGTCAGTTAACACTGGATATTTTCATTAATTTAGTAGTGTTTGGGAATCAGAACACTGGCCTACTCTTTTATATGCAAGCCTGAGATTTTAATCCCATTCATATCTTAGCCAGAAAATGGTGCGACCATGTAAGTTGTACAAGTCACATTGGGACTTGAAATTAATTGACACACATTCCAACCATTGTGTTCTGGCGTAAAACCTAGGCAATAATTGACTCTCTTCCCAAGGGGGTGTTTCACTGAATGAGGCAACAGAAGCCAGTTTTCATCTTGTAAATGCTGTGTGTCAGGAAATAAAAGTCACATTTTGTGTGTGTCTTTCCACCTTTTATTTTCTTACTCCCATATATTATCTTTCTTGCCAACAATTTAAATGTTGGGTAAGTAAGCTTTTGATGATAAATGTCTTTTCCAAAGTCTTCAGGGACCTGCATGAACTCTTCAGTGAAATAGACAACTCGTGTCCAGAAAATTCTAATACAAATAAGCACAATTTATTTTTCTTTTTTTCGGACTGGGGATTGAACCCAGGGGCATGCAACCTCTGAGCTACATCTTCAGCCCTTTTATCATTTTTATTTCGAAACAGGGTCTCACTAGGTTGCTAAGAATCTCGACAAGTTGCTGAGGCTAGCCTTGAACCTGCGATCTTCCTGTCTCAGCCTCCCAAGTACGCCCAACTACAATTTACTCTCTTATTATAAAGACACAAAAATACCTAAAGAGGATGAGAGCTCTTAAGCAAATATTTCCCAAGTTTCTCCAAGGAAACTTCCCTATCTTTTAAGTTCCAGGATCTCCTGGGAAAAGAATATAACAGAACATATAAGAAGCTACTAGAAACTCTTCGCTTTGTGATAAACGTTTACAATGGCAAGTGTATGTTTGTCCTAAAACTTATAAAGCAATTAGGCACTAAGCTGAGATTTATGTCTCACCTATTGCCACAACGTCAATTTTTCCTGCCTGTTTACATATCCCAAGGCAAACCTGAGCTCAGATCTTTTCTCAGGACATGCCCAGGCCCTCTATCTGTCATCATGCCAAATTGCTGAGGGGATAAAAACGATTTCATAGCTGCTTCTCCAAACGTTGACAACAATATGAATATAATAAAATACCAGGTAACATGTCTATACACCTGTCAGACTGAACACAGATGCAAACACATGGGATTCAGAACCAGGAATGTTTTGCTTTTTTTTTTTTCAATTAAAGATCTTGAGTAACAGAAAAGATGAATGTGAACTCCTCGCCACCATATATTCAAGACTAACACTGGTGACTAACATAGGAGGACTGTTCTCTGCAATTCTGCGAAAGCAAAGAGTTCACTCAGGACTTGCGCCGAGCATTCCTGTAAAACTGATCAGATGAGGGATCAGCAATTTCTCAAAAAAATGAATATGTCTTCCTTGGCATCTTTAATTCTACAAGATTTCAACATTTTTGTTCTGAGGTTTCCCATCAAAAGGTTAGTAAGACCAATACGGGTCAGCATGGGCAATGTGGAGGGGGAGAACGTAGGACCAGGGGATTTGAATCGCAGTACCTGCTCCCTGTGGGCAGGGGAGCCTCAGGGGACTAGCTCAGCCCCAGACTCAATTTTCTCTGCTGTGAAATGAAATTCACACCAAACACGCAGCACTGTTTTTGGAATCAAAATAAACAACACAGCAGATGTAAAATCACCTGGCATATAGTAAACATTCAGGAATGGTTATTTTGTAAACACTGAGATTTTTGACTAGTTAGGTAAGTGGGAAAGCATAATGTACTCTTCTATCCAACTGAGCCCATTCAAAGTCATTGGACAGCGCATGTGAAGCCATCTAAAACTGATGATGTGCCCAGGAAAGGAAGCATGGCGATCTTCTTGGTGCCATTTCCTGGTCAGACTGGATTATATGATAAACGACTGGTTTGACCATTTGGATGGACAGATAAATGGAGGAAGGACAGATGCAGAGTTATGAATGGACAAATAGATTGATTGAGACAAACAGGTAGATACATGGGTGGTTGGATAGGTAAGTGGTTGACTGGATGGATGGATGATGGATGGATGATGGATTGACTGACAGATCTGGATGGATAAATCGATGGGTTGATATGAATTGATGAATGGATAGTAGGATGGGTGGGTGGTTGGCTGGATGGATGAATGGATGGATAGATATAGATGGATAAATAGATGGACAGATGGATAAATATGAACAGAGAGATGAATGGATAGTTGTATAGGTGGGTGGCTGGATAGACAGAGAGATATAGATAGATGTATACATAGATATATGGATATAGAGATGGATAGATATGGATGGAGAGATGACAGATGATCAGGAGGTAGGTAGGTAGGTAGATAGATAGATAGATAGATAGATAGATAGATAGATAGATAGAAATAAATAAATAAATAAATAAATAAATAAATAAATAAATAAATAAATAAATAAATAAATAAATAAATAAATAAATTTTGGAACCTACTTGCAAGCCCATGAAAATCTCTAAAGAAAAAAAAAAAAAGGAGAACATATGCTTAGGTCCCAACCTATTGTGTCTTTTATTTATGAACCAATGACTCAAAGGAACTAAATCAACTCCCTTCAGGTTTCTAATATTCCTTTGAGAATGCTGCTTATTGAGGTCTTGGGTTTTAGTCTCTATAGAAACTAAGATGCTTAATATTCACATACCCAGAGCTTGACATTCTTAATAGTCACATACCCAGACACAGACGATACCATGGAGCTAATAAATATCCCAAGGCGCATCCAGGAAAACAGCACACCTTTTTCAAAAACGCTTTCCATGAGCAGAAGCGCTGGCCCTTACCTGAAGGTGGATCCATTCTGTATTTATTCTCTTGACACCAACCAACTGGTCGAAGTCTGTAATCCAAGTAAAACAACCACTGGTCATAGGATTCAGTGTCCTCCAATCCCACATAGCGAAGGCGTAATCTTCCTCCAACATTTTCAATCACACTAACTATCCAGTACTGAAAAGGGTTCTGAGAATCCTGAAGTTCTATTAAGGAATCAACTGTAATGAGGTCTATAGGGCCTTTCCCTCGCAGAGGCTGTTTAAACAGAAGCAAAACTCCATATTTTAAACTTTATTTTAAGGTTCTCATGGAAACAGATGACAGCAGAAGATAATATTTTTTCACACCATCATCCAAGCTATTGGCAAACAATCTGGTGTTTCCCACCACCCCCCTCTTCTGCACAGCCCCTACCCCGCCCGCTTCCCTTTCCTCCCTCACATGCACCCATGTACCCGACGCTGTGCCCAACAACAAAAACCACAAGTAAACAAAAAACAACAGTGTGTTGTGTGCCTGGGTTTCGCCAAACAAATCACCCTTCCCAGATAAAATCACATTCGTGAAAAATTAGTATGCTTTTAAGAAGAGTTATACCCCAATTTTCCTGGAGCTAAAACACATAGGGTAGCAAAATTTCTACTTTTCAAATAGACAAGTGTATCTAATACCAGATTATAAGTTTATGCACTTATAAGCTTATTTTACAGTTGCTACTATTCGGGGGGAGGGGGTAACTGGGAATTTCTTTTCTTCTCTTTTCATTTCCTTTCTTCCCTTCTCTTTCTTTCTTTCTTCTTTTTTTTTTTTTTTTTTTTTTTGTGGTGCTGGAGATTGAACACAGAGGCATCTTCCTCAACCCTTTTCTTCTTTTTTTTTTTGAAACAGGGTCTTGGTAGGTTGTTGAGGCTGTCCTCAAACTCGTGATCCTCCTGTCTCAGCCTCCCAAGCACTAGTATTACAGGCATGTGCCACCATGCTTGGCTCAGTGACTATTATTTTAATAGCCAAGACCCTCTAATACTTTGATTAGCTGAGCAAAGATTGACTATGAGTAGGGTATATGTCCAGCACACATCCATGGTCAGCTAAATTCAACTATTAATATCAAGTTATTTCTACACTTAACCACTTAACCTGATAATTGGTTAGGAAAATATATAATTACTGCTCCTTCTAGGGAACCTTCTTAGCATACATTAGCATATGAAAAGGGTATTTGTTCAGCCACCCTCTAGGCAAATATGCTTAAAAAAATTTACATAGTAAGACAATTTGTCCCTTTGAAAGGGTGAGCAGTTAGCACCTTGATTTGTTAACCCCACAATTAAAATAGCAGCTATTGAAATAAGCAAATACAACAGGCAGGACTGTCACAAAACAAACCCTGTGAACCGTATATCAGACAATGGTGCCACCATTTTTGAGAAGGGGGAAGTTAAGATTAAAATAATAACAATGTCAAAGTCCACCTTATTTCCAGTTGTTCATTAAGTTTCTCCCTTTTGGGGAGACTCTTAGGACAGATTTAGTCATTCAATAATGATTTATAACACAATATCTTTCTCTTCCTGTTCTATTACACATGGTAAGTATTAACATTTTACCATAAAATTATTCTCACATGAACCATCAGCATTTCACATTAAACTCTTTTTTTTTCTTCAGTACCTTAAAATTGTCTTAACTATGTTTAAATATAGTTAGCCATGTCTCCTCTTGTTTGTACAAGGGAAGCTAATTCAATTATTAGCTAACATATGAGTTCAAATCTTGGAGTTATACACCGGAAGTGGAATAGTTAGTGGAACTACTTATCAATGTATTCCAAGAGGCATCACCAGTGCATATATGTGCTTAGTTATCACCAGTTAAAAGTTATTCTGTGAGATTTTATTTATAACCACTAACATAGGAGAAAAATCTTAAACTTATAGGGAAGTGGGAAGACATCAGAATATAAAATTTTAAAATGTATTCACATAGAGCAAATTTCCAGGGATGATTAGCCAATGCCATTTGAATCCATCACCTAAATAATTCAGTACAAAACAGGAAGTTGGGCTATTTGGATAAAGATATCTGTGTGTACACATGTATCTGTCGAAGGATATATGCACAGGTGCCATTGGTCTGAGCTCACAGGACTGGGCTGCTTCAGAGACATAATAGATGTATAATAACAATACATACACCTTCCAGTAGGTTGGCAGGTGCTGTCCGCGAGCCTGTCAAATCACGTATGAGGAATTCTGTCCAGTCCGTATACTTTTCTTTGATTGCTGGCAAGACAAGGGAGAAAAAAAGAAAAAGAAAAAAGAAAACACTTCAACACATGAGAAAAATATCAAATGCATTTAAAAGCACTGCAGTTTTCTGTAAGTTGGTATTAATATTTTTTCTTCATTTTAAGCACCATGGTTGGGTAAATAGAACTTCTATTGAGACAATAAATATTGTTGACGAGTATTGACTTTACACCTACCAGACACACGGCTGAACACCTAGAAGATAAAAGAGCCCGAGGTTCTGAAGTCTTAGAACCTCACTAGAAACCTTTTAACTAGCCATGCAGATATCACTACGTGTCTAACTCAGGAGGTTCCAAGAAGAAAGAGTCAATGAGGGTTAGAGGAATTAAGAGAAAAAAAGTTTCAGTGGGAAAATAAAAGCAGGTCCTCCTGCATCACATAAAAGGTTTATGTAGTAGGAAAAATTGAGACTTTCTTTTTTTCAGACTGAGAGGAAACAATATATGCAAATAAGAGTGATGCACAGAAGGGGAAATGGGGAAAGAAAGTACAGTCATTGACCAGGCTAAGGCGCAATCCAAGCATACTGCCCCAGGAAACCAGGTTTTGGAAACAGTCAAGGAGTCAACACATTTAATAAACAGAAGATCTCTGCGTAAAACAAACTTGGCAGTCGGGTAAAAGTCTGAGTGGAATGAAAGCGTCTAAGAGCAGGGAAACTGAGGCTGCTGCAGTTATCTAAGTATAAAAGTTACAGGGTCCAAAACAGAGGAGGATAAACCGCGTGAACAAGAAAGGAATGTATTTGAGACATCTTTGGAAAAACATGTCACACCCTGGGAGCAACACCTCACAAGCGCTTAGAACCCAAGACCTGAGGACAATGAACCTTCTCGATGACTGTCACGCTACAGGGTTCTAAAGGCTCCGGAAGGTTTACCCAAGTCCCCCAGGGCCTGAGCCTTCCCAGGGAGGCAAGGCCTGTGGGTGTCAGCAAAAAGGGGCAACAAAACTGCCCAGATTCCACCGGCACATCCACCCCGGAGTCAACAGTCCGGGACTCCGGTGTCTCATGCCCAGTGTAGGTTCTTGAAAGGCTCCATGCAACCCTGTCCAGCTCACACATGTAGAAACTGAGTTATTACGAGAGGGAAACAGGCCCTAAGAGGCGGGGCAGAGCCCAACTCCAACGCACGTCCTGCCATCCCTCGATGTACCACTGAGAAACGGACTCAGTTTCTCTCCCCAATAAAATAGTGCTTATAGTGGTTAAGGATTAAAGAAGAAACATAGATGGACAAAATCAAAGCAAGCCCAGATGCAATTAGTAACTATTCTGTCATGCTTTATTATAAGTATGTATTAGATAATTACAGACTCCCAACTGTTATTTATTCCCACAATTCTCAACTGAAATTTTCAACAAACCTCAGCAGAACTGTCAGAATGAAAGGCAGTGACAGATTGTACCTACTGGCTTTTCCTCTCCTCTCCTCTCCTCTCCCTTCTCCTTCCCTTTCTTTCCCTCTCTCTCTCTCAGTTTGTATTGAACCCAGGGGCATTCTACCTTCCAACTATACCCCAAGTCCTATTTTATTTATTTTTTTTATTTTTAAACAGAGTCTCACTAAGTTGATAAGGGTCTTGCTAAGTTGCTTAGGCTGGCCTCGAACCTGCAATCCTCCTGTCTCAGACTCCCACATACTGGGATTACAGGCATGCATTACTGCCCCTGCCTAGCCCCTGCTTTTCAATCATCAATATGCAGCTCAAATAATATCCACCCATTACTCCGCAATGATCAAGAGTCTGAGAGAAATATCAACACAAAGCACTCTAGCAAATAAGGTTGGAAGATGGAGTTTTGGGGTTCCACAACTCACCCATTCATCCTCTTTTATCTCTAGGGTTTTTCTTCAAATAAAATACCACTTTCTTTATTGCACACATTCATACTCCCATGAAAATACACATATGGGGAGCAAAAACTTCGTCTGTTGCTCTCTCCCATCAGTAGCAAATATAGGAATCATTTCTGTTTTTAAAAGTCAGCCCTCTCGCATGGTTAAGGTATGAAGACCCCAAGCAAAGACTGCAAGATAAATTCATTAAAGACCTTTCACTTACTTTATCTGTTTTGATCCTACAAACAATGCTACAGGATCTCAACTAACTCTTGCCCAAGTTCACTGAAAAAAAAAAAAAAAATTGGAATGGAGCTGGCCTCAAACCTCCAATCTTGCATGGAGTTCTTCCATTAGAATCTGTGACTTTCCAAAGGAGTGTGTGTGTGTGTGTGTGTGTGTGTGTGTGTGTGTGTGTGTGTGTTTTACTGGGGATCGAACCCAGGGGGATTCTACCTCTGAGCTATACCCCTATTTAATTTTATTTATTTATTTATTTATTTATTTATTTATTTATTTATTTATTTATTTATTTTGCAACAGGGCCTCACTAGATTGTTGAGAGTCTCACTAAGTTGCTAAGGCTGATCCCAAACTTTCGATCCTCTCGTCTCCGCCTCCCACCTGTACGGGGATTACAGGTGCATGCTTCCACACCCGGCTCCTCTCCAAAGTTTTTGCAAACAGATACATCAAAAACTCATACTGTAGGCATAATGGAGATAATATGAAAACGGCTGTCCAACGACAAACTTTCGAAATTAGGACAAAATATACAGTTGTACCCGATAAATCTGCATTTCACATCTTATTACAAAAGTACAAATCCAGCACTACGTCATGCTGTGCTTGACAGAATTTATGTCTATATCCAGCATGAGGAAATCAATTTTCCCCTTAATGGTCATTCTAATATGCATACAATCCAAGTTACCATTTAAGTTAAATTTTTTTTAAATATGCAAGCACCCTACAAAGACAGGATGCAATGCTGAAATTTAAATTGTCAGAGTCCTAGCAAGAAAGCATGGGAGGTGACTCTGAAATTTACACCTTGTGGACCCTGCATTCCAGAGGCCCCATAACTTTCCTTTAAGATGTTTCTGCACAAGACTCTAAAGTGATCTTTCATGTGCCACAGAATATCTAGATAAAATGTTCTTCTCGAAAAACCTATCTATAAAGCTATAAAAGTGCACAGACCATTTTAGGTTAAGAAATTGAGATGAAACAATTCTCAGAAATTTTGCTCAAGTTTACAGGGAAAAAAATCTGTTTCAGTCACTGTTGCGTTCTCCAAGCTCTAAACTTTCTAACATATGACAAATCTATTAGAATAAATATTGTGCTAAAATAAAAACAAAGTATGATAAATTTTACCATTCCCAAGTGACGGATTTATTTTAATCAATATTCAATTTGGTTAAATCCTAATACAATTAAAGGTTGCCTGGCAATTCCTTAGAAGTCGTTGCATTAGAAGTTGAGCAATATTTTTCCATGTGTCCATTTAAACTTTTAAGTAGTAAACTTTTAATTCTGTATTTAATTAATTTTAATTCTATATATGATTTATTTGGGGGGAGTGGTTGTAGGGATTGAACTCAAGGGTATTCTACTTCTGAGCTATATCGTGGCTCTATTTTATTTTATTTTATTTTATTTTATTTTATTTTATTTTATTTTATTTTTATTTTGAAACAGGGTCTCACTAAGTGGCTGAGGACCTTGCTAAATTGCTGAGGCTGGCCTTGAACCTCCGATGCTCCTGTCTCAGGCTTCCAAGTACTGGGATTACAGGCGTGTGCCACCATACCCAGTGTTAATTAATTTATTTTTTAATCTCTCTTCAAAGTCTCAAAATCAGAGGTGTGTGGACACAAGAATAATCTTCAAATGGAAAACAAATCCTTCCCTCATGGTCGTTCTCTTTCTTCAAACTGATGTAACACTCCACACATTATGTTAGAAAATCCACAACCTACCCTGTGCTGTCTACACCATCCGATGCGAACTCTCCTCCCTGTCCCACACGGGTTGTCGAGACTGGTATTGGGAATGTCATATATGTACATAGCATTAGTTGAATGCTTTCCTTCATTGAGGGAATGGGGCGGGATCTGGAGACCAACACAAGCGCCGTGAGCACATGTGTTCCCATGGCTCTGAACCTCAGTATGACGTATAATTGAAATGCAGCAATAAACGTATATTTTTTAAAAAAAGAAAAAAAAAAGGTGAACTTCATGGCAGGAAGAAATGGATGAAGGGGGAATTCTGTGCAATTCTAGTTGGAGGAAAGTTGATCCACAACATGGTAATCACTGTTCCATGTGTTCAGTTTCTAGAAACTTCTGGAAACCCATTAGAATTACACGATCTTTTCAAACTTTCCCATGGACATCTTTGAAAGTTCTATTCAGTTACATAAATACTCAACTCAATATATACATTGAGTTTTATTCAGTTACATAAATATTCAAATATATGTATTTGAATATGTATACATGTATTCATATATGTACATATATATATGTAGTATGTATGTATGTATATAATGGGGATTGAATCCAGAGGCATTCTACCTCCAAGCCACACCCTCAGTCCTTTTTATTTTTTTGTTTTGAAAAACAGTCTCACTAGATTGCTGAGGCTGGTCTTGAACCTGCAATCCTCCTGTCTCAGCTTCCCAAGTACTGGGATTACCAGTGTGTGTCACCACGCTTGCCTCAAATTAATATTTTTACAAATCCAAGCTGCCAGGTACAATGATTCATGCCTATATTCCCAACAATTGGAAGATTGAGACAGGAAGATCGCAGGTTCGAGGTCAGCCTTGGGAATTTAGGGAGACCCTGTTTCAGAATAAAAAATAAAAAGGGTTGGAGGTGTAACTCAGAGGTAGAATGCTCCTGGGTTCAATCCCTAATAACCACTGCCAAAAAAAATCCAAGTTATATTCCACTAATGCCTCAATTTAGGCAGAACCCACATCACACTGAAGGAAGCACTCGTGACCTTGAGGTTCAGAAAAAGAAAATATACACATACACTTTTTGGGAGGACATTTAGAGGTGGCTCCAAATCCCATGATAACTGTTTTTGGAATAGAAAGCTAGAACAAATCTCAAATAGAAAGCTAGAAGATTACTACCGTATTTCAGAATTGGGAAACACACCGCTAATGTTAGATTTTCGAGCCCCATCAAGTCAGTCTCAATGAAAAGAGTCCCATGTCATGTCACGTCTCAAGGATGTCACCTTCTGTGGCGATGGGCCTGGGAGTACAAAGCCCTTCAGGATGGCCATTCAAGCGATGGTGAACAACGAGACCGGTGCTGGGGTCATGCAGTCCCACGACGCCAGCCCAGGGCCCTCAACTCCTCCCCAGGTCCCCGGAGGAACAGACCAAGCACCTCGTACCTTTCCACTCCCTTGGAAGACGAGGAGAAAAGTCACAAGGAAGAGAAAGGTGATTTTCATTCCAAACACTTTGGGCAACAGAGGAGGGGTGTAGTCTACTCCTACTCTAGAGCTTAAACACGCTGGGTTTTTCTGTTGTTGCTTTTCTCTCTGGGCAATTTTCTCAACTCTCTTTCCACTCACATTTCTCTGAATTTATCTCCTGGGTCACAGTTTTAGTGTGTAGTAGTTCTTTCCTACTCTCTGGTGGATTCTTCTTCCCAGGACCTTTTTCTTAACAGATGTCATTTTCAAAACCTCTTAGGATGATAATCTGAGGTTTCCTCTCCTCTCCTATTCCCTGGGATCTGTTCTGACTCCTGTTTTGTTGTTTGCTGTTTTTTTGTTTCTTGATGGCCATCCTTCTCTCTGCTATCAAGGCTTTCCTGGGGTGTCTCATGATCCCTGGTCTTAAATTTGAAACAACAGAAAATGTGAAGGAGAGACTGGTGGCCAGAAACAGAGGCTCTTAACTCAGAGAGGAGGCCGCAGTGTAACTCCCCTTCCATGAAGCTAACTACCAAACTAGATCAGTGGTTCTCTCTAGAAAATTCTGCTTATTTCTTCACAGGTCAGCTTGAGGGGTAAACACCTAGCTTTTCGTCCTTGGTCGTACCAATGAAAGTGACAAGGGCTCAAGAATAAAGTCTAAGAAACACTGACCACCGGCGTCCCATGAAACCCTGCCATATTGAGCCTATACGGGACTCCCACCCACCAGACACTCAAAGTCACAAGCCTTAACAGATTCCAACGTGCCCCCAAAACATGGCAATAATTTAACAGTCACCCAGTCTTTATCTGCTTTCAAGCTGCCATTTGTTCGTTCATTCGTTCATTCATACATTCATTCATTCATTATCTCATTCATTCATTGTGAAACAGGGTCTCACTAAAGTGCTAAGGCTGGCTGCAAACCTCCAATCCTCCTGCATCAGCCTCCCAGGTACTGGGATTACAGGTGTGCACCACTGTGCCCAGCTCAAGTGTCACATCTTAATAAAAGTGATTCCTTCTAACAATGTTGCCTGTTTTGGCCTGTTTTAATAAGGCCAGGACCTCAACACCTGTCTATTTGCAGCAACGTGTGCTTGAGGGGATTCGGGGGACTTGTGTGGCATTTTTGGCCAGCCATTCAGTGCTGCGGGTCATGCTTTCTCCGGGAGCAGCAGCAGAGGGTGGCCCCACGCCCAGATACAGAGGGGAGGTCGAGTGGCTTTTCTGGCACTTGGCAGGGTCAGCATCTGACGTTTTAGACATCCTCACGGCAATCCGCTGGGAAGTCCACAGAAGCACTTCCGCAGTTATCAGAGCACAAGGGTGAGCGACCGGAGGGTTAAAACAGAATGAAGTAAAGCTGTGAACGGACAGTTCTGAGCACAGCGTTATTATCTGACTAGATTCATGCAGGAGAAGCAGGAAACCCAGCAAGGAGGCCACCGAAATAACTCAGTGAAGAGACCAGCACACTTGGTGACGGAGGAGACGAGAGGTGCTTGGATTCTGTATTTAACTCCATACCATACCACAAGCCTTTAAAAATGCATTGCCCATTCTTTTTGTTTTTGCTTTGCATTTGCTGGTTTTTAACTGCTTACATGTAAAATAAACTATCAGTTACAATTTTAGTTTCAGCCCTTATAACCTAGAAATCCAGGAATTGGTCCATTTAACTAATTTGGCACTTAATACCTTTTTTGTATGTTTATTTGTTTGTTTTGATGCTGGGGATTGTACCCCTAAGCTACAGCCCCAACTGTTTTTTGTTTGTATTTTGTTTTTTGAAACAGGGTCTTGCTAAGTTGCTGAGACTGGCCTCAAACCTACAATCCTCCTATCTCAACCTTCCAAGTGCTGGGATTACAGGTGTGCACCACCACACCCAAATAGTACTTAATATCTTATCATACACAGACATCTAACATTTGTCCGCTTGCTTTCTATATGATTAACACTGGGAGCCCGTTAGGTTTACACCGATTCTGTTCATTTCCAACAAGGCAAACACAGAGGTCAAAGAAATTCAAGGTGCTAACAATACCTTAAGTCCAAGGGACCACGTTCATCCTCCTCTAAAGTTCCCAAGAAACTCTTAGCACTAACAATAACCAAAATTTGCAACAAGGAAGCAATAAAGATAGAGACTGTTTACGACCTATCAAAGTATAACCCCTGTGTTTCCGCAGAACATCTCTGAGAGCTTAGAAGATAAGTAACCTCTAAAACTATTAGAAGAAATTTCAAGCCTCACCGTTGCTCACTGGTCAGATTTTTATCCAGTAAAATATGGAATTCCTGCCATGTTCACGCGTTTTCTCCACTCCTTCGCTAGCTGCCAATCTCTCTCTTTTATAGATATTTCTGCTACTGCTTTAAACATTTTCCTGCTTTTAAAGAACCCCTTTCCAAAGAGTCGACCACTTCTTTTCTCTTTGCTCTCTCTATAAGGAAAAATCCCCTCTGGGTCTTTTATTACTTCCCTCTGCAGAGAAGCTGTCAGAACTGAATTGACATATCACACAAGTCCAGGGATCCGGGTTCCATGGAAAGAGGCACTTACTTGTTAAAGATTTTATTCTCCTAAGTCGCTTTCATTCTTGACTTCATTCTGTAAAGTTATTTTCTATGTGAGAGCAAAAGAGCTTCTACTCAAAAATTTTCCCAGTGTTCCCTTTAGGTATATGTTTTAAAAAGAGTCAGGCTTGCAAAAAATTTCCACGAACATGCCCTTCGTGTGTTTATATATCTGATAATATATGTATGTATATATGATAATATATTACATATATATACATATATATCTGATAAAATGAGTCAGCCTATTGTTAACAGTTTTCGCATTACTCTCTGTGACCGTTAATTTTACATGTCCGCTTGGCTCTGAGACAGGTATGTGATCAAACATTATTCTGGATGCTTCTCTGAGGGTGTTTTTGATTAATATTTAAATCTGTGCACTTGGAGTAGAGCAGATTGCCCTCTGTAATGTGAGTGGGCCTCATCCAACTATCAGAAGGCCTGAATGAATAAAAAGAAAGAAAGAAAGAAAAAAAAAACAGGTTCCCAGAGCCAGAGAGCACCCCCTAGCAGCTGGCCTTGGGACTTCATCTGCAATGTTAGCTCTTCTTGGTTCCCCAGAACTGTCACTCATCTCCTGACCTCCTCCATTAGATATATGACCTGCCAAGTACCCACAATCACAAGTGTGTGTGTGTGTGTGTGTGTGTCTGTGTGTCTGTGTGTGTGTAAGAGAGAGAGACCCACAAAATCATACACACAACTTTGTATCCAATTTTTATGGGCTCAGGAACTACATGAAGCCCTTCACGGATGGCAATTTAAGGAGATTTACTTTAAAGGGCATAGTAACTGATCACTTAGACAAGCCTGTCTGGGACTAGGGTCGGCCTGGCTGTTGGGCTTGTGGTTAAGTGAAATTCCCGGCAGTTCAATATGGGAGGCCAAAGGGTGGAGAACCCCAGCAGGAGTTAGAGTCTCAGGTGAAGGGTAGCTCTTGATCTCTGTCTCCCTCTGAAGCGTGCTCAAGACACCGTTGGTGGCATCGCATTCAGGATTTGGAGCAAGACTCCAGGTAGAAACTAAAAGTATGGAGCATGTTGTACCAAGTACACACATACATCCTATTGGTTCCATTTTTCTGTAGAACTCTGGTTAATACACCATCTTATTAGTTCTATTCTCAATGCTCAGTGGACAAGAAGAACCATCAGACAACTCTTGCAAGGATGTGTCTTCGAGGGGGTAAGATAGGAAGCCTGGGATAAACTTGTACCCACTGAGAAGCTACCTGACACAGGAAACAACAGATTCCAGAGGGGGCCCGAACAGGAATCCCAACTCTATTTCCAGGGACGAGGTGACATTAGAAAAGTCATCTAAGTCAGACATGGTGGTGCACACTTGTAATCCCAGCATTCGGGAGGCTAAGACCCAAGGATCCAGATTCGCGGCCAGCCTCAGCTACCTAGTGAGGCACTCCACAACTTAGTGAGACCCTGTTTCAAAAAATAAAGAATAAAAAAATAGGGGTGCCCCTCAGTTCCATCCCCAGTACAGCAAGAAAAAAAAAGAAAAGTCATCTAGCTGAATGAGGGGTGAGGGGTGTGTCCTTACCTGTAGAATTACCTTAACAACAGTATTCACCTGGCGGGACGTTAGGAGCATCAAGAGAGATGCAAACAGGAGCTCAGTGCTAAATAAGAAGAGAGAGGAAGAAAGAGAAGGTGGACAGGGAGGACAGAGAGAGACAGGGAGAGAAAGGAGAACAGAGTTGAGGGTGGGGGAGAGAAGCAGAGGAGGACAAATTTGGCAACAAGGGTGGTGGCAGAATGACCCTGGGCCCTTGGTGTAACCCAAGGGGAAGTTCCTGAGCATAACAAACATGAGTTTCCATGATTATTTTGTAAGCAGAGAAACCTGGGCAATTATATGGCTTGATTTTGTGTTATTAATGAGAAGGAAGGCCTAGCAGAAGTGACTGATTATAAGAAACATTCAAAGACCTCAGATCGTGATTCGAAACCATAAATCAGGTTGTTATCAAAGGAAAACAGTTCAGAGAGAATGAAAATGATGGCATGTCCAAGTGAACATGAGGTAAGTAATGACTAGTACAGGTTGGTCAAAGGGCTCTTCTAATCGTTCAAGTTATGCTTCTATAGGTAACTAAAACAATAGTTACCTGTAGTTTGCAATGTCTAGTAATAATAAAGTATATTTGAGTGCATAGTTAACTATTTCTCTCTCTCCCTCTCCTCCCTCTCCCTCTCTCTCACATATATATGTATATGCATATATATACATATACATGTGTATATATATGTACATATATATATATCTTCTAAATAACTAACGAGACTTATTCAAGTCTCTAAGTTTTTTTTTTTTTCTCCATGTTCCTTCAAACACAGTGAAATGCTACAATCGTAAATCAAAAAACAGTTCAAAGAAAATTTTGCAAAAGGACTAGAAGATGCGAAAGAATATGCCACTCTGGTGCTGTCAGCAATCCATTTTGAGTGTTGACTATAAATTCTTTCTGCTTTATTACATAAACAGAATTCATTTGGATTATTGCATGTAGCAGTTTTTGAGCAAGCCTGCTGTAAACATAGCCTGGACAAATTCCCTGAATTTTCTTCTATCAATTACATGAGATCAAATTATGTTTGTAAAAATGAAGCTTTACTACTAACAATTATTTTTAAGCAATGAAATGTAACAGATATTAACTTATGGTTTTCTTCCTGTTAACACTAAGACCATATTAGATGAGATTTATAGTTGTTTAACAAAACGAAAACTATTATGTCAGCCTTGGAAGCAGTAATTCATCAACTTATGTGGAACAAACAATTCATACCAGATGAGTAGAGAGGAATAAATTTCCTACTCATTTTGCAACCATTATTCCTTCCAATCAGGGAAAGATTGGGCAATCTGATACTTTAAAAAAGAAGAAGAAGAAGAAGAAGAAGAAGAAGAAGAAGAAGAAGAAGAAGAAGAAGAAGAAAAATGCTCTAATAAAACAGGACCAGCCAGGCGTGGTGGCACATGCTTGTAATCCCAGCATTTGGGAGGCTGAGACCGAAGGATCCGGGTTCGCAGCCAGCCTCAGCTACCTAGTGAGCACTCCGAAACTTAGTGAGACCCCGTTTCAAAATAAAGAATAAAAACTAGGTGTGAGGGTGTAGCTCAGAGGTAGAGTGCCCCTGAGTTCAGCCCCCAGTACTACAAAAATAAATAAATAAATGAACAAACAAACAAACAGAACCTTATTTAAACATTGACTCTCCATATAATCTAAAATTTGCTTGCCAATCATCAGAAAACTTCTTAGTGACGTCCATCATCGATCCGGTATTTTCAAGAACCCCAGCACAATTAAACACTGAGATTTAAAACCAGCCTCAAATAGCATTAATATGGCAATGCGCCTCTTTCAGTAACTACTCTTTGTCAAAATTCTTATATATATTTTTAGCACACTTTCTTCATGGAAATAGTTCAAGTAATACCGTGGCAATATACGAAGGCATTACTACCAATTTCACTAACGCGATCGGGGAGGGAGGTGGAAGGAAATATTCCAAGAGCCGTGGGCGTGTATGTTAATACCACGTTGAACCTCTCTATGATGTACAGTTGCAATGGACTAATAAAAGGACAAATAAAAAAAAAAGATTATTTTCTTTTATTTTCTTCATGAATGAACAGGAAAAGAAATATTTTTAGTCCCACCTTAGGGTAACTTTATAAGCAGTGACATAAACATAGAGCTGCAGAAAAGCCGGGGAATATTATTTTGCAGAGGAACTTATCGACCAGGAACTTATAAGCCAGGAACTTATCTTGTTTGACGGCATTAAAAGAAATCAGATGGCATGGGATGAAGAAAATACAACTTTTGTACTCTTCCCTCACCTCTGTCCTCCTTTGCAATTGTTCGGGGGATTCTGTGTGGCTTAGGAGGAGGTGATGGCAGAATGGTGGACAGCCTGTGGTGAGCCCGTGTCCCTTCCATGGATAAATTGGAGCCACAGCAAACAGCTCTCCTCTCCGGGGGCAACAACGAGCAAAAAGGACCCAAGCAAATCACTCATTGATGGACTTGGGTTTTCTCCTTACAGTTACAAGGAGACCCTGACTTATACTCGTCTTGTTCCAAGGGAGCTTGAATAAATCAGTTTCCAAACTCCCTAACACGTTTCCAGGAGCAGTGATTGATATTACTGGATGGAATAGCCTGCCAGGCCGACCCCATCGATGGTACAGACACAAAAGATACAGGAGAGGGTTGTAACTGTGCCCACTTCTGCTGTGCATCCTGTCCATCAAGGAGAACACTTCTTTTCTGAAGTATTCATGTCAGAAAGAAATTCAGGAAAGGAGAATAAAATTCTCTTACAACACAGAGAAGAGGGATAGAAAACTCCAGGTACCAAAGAATTACTCATCTGCATTCGTGAATAAGGTGGTTCCCAATTTGTGCCGTATCAGTCATCCCCTAA
Source organism: Graphiurus murinus (assembly GCA_004027655.1). Taxonomy (NCBI): domain Eukaryota; kingdom Metazoa; phylum Chordata; class Mammalia; order Rodentia; family Gliridae; genus Graphiurus; species Graphiurus murinus. The sequence goes on from PVLC010000061.1 coordinate 28,375, forward strand.
TTATGTCAAAAGAAGAGTGGTCCACTGCATCCTTGGAAGAGGGGATCCAAGAGCAGCAAAGAAGGTGCATGGAAGAACAGAGTTATCTTCCTTGTTTTCTTTTTGTTAACTCCGAGTCTCACTCTTTCTATAAATCAAGTGTGTATATTCACGAGCAAAGTATTAAGTTGAAAGTTTGTTGTTGTTGTTGTTGTTTGTTGCTGTTATTTTTGTTGTGTGTGTAGTACTGGGGACCAAACCCAGGAGCATTCTACCTCTGAGCTACACCCTCAGCTCTATTTTTATTTTTTTATTTTGAAACTGGGCCTCACTAAGTCGTGGAAGGCCACGCTAAGTTGCTGAGGCTGGCTGCGAAACTGTGAACCTCCTGTCTCAGCCTCCTGAGTACTAGGATCACAAGCATGCACCCCCATGCCTGGCTTTGAAAGGGTTTTTTTTGTTTGTTTTTTGTTTTTTTAACAAAGAAATTGGTGATGGGTGGGACAAGTTGAAAGAAAAAAAAATCTACACATGTTAATCACTTGGATAATTACTAAATCTCAAAATTACAGCTTGAAAAATCAACCTAAAATTAAGGGTGACGATGTTTCCTGCAATGTTATCCCTTCAACATGGAAAGTACTAGAAAGTACTCGGCAGGATTAGCAGGTGCCAGCATTGCAGCCAATGCGCGATGTTCTGTAAGTGACACTTTCCCGTCTGCCACGTCCTCACTCACTGACTCAGCAGCACCTCCCTTCCAAGTGCCTGCATTCTTCTTAATCTTTTTAAGAAGCCGTTATAAACTACTGTGGGAAACTGGGATGGTATTTTATTGGTATCCACCTCTAGCACCTGCAAACAATCCATGTCTCCTAGGCACAGCATTCAATAAGTGCTTAGTAAAGAACTATTTCCTTCAATTGCTCCACTATTTCAGACATTGTATAGGAAAACAGAAAAACTGGCCCCCATCAGGATGACGCTCTCGGAGTACCATCCATGCACAGGTGAAGTTAACACAAGAAAACAAAAACCCACCAATAAATATCTAACTATAGTTTGGGGCAGCCATGGAAAGGGTGCACCACTGATTCCCCTATAAGGAAGCTCAAAGTGTGGATCTACAAGGAAAAGTAGGGACAGGACTGGATTGAGCTGGTTACATTCCAAGTTCTGCACCTGTCTAGCTTTGGGAGTCCAGTTAAATCATGGAGCCTTCCCAAATCCCAGTTTCCTCCTGTAGAAAAAGGTAGAGAAGGTGTGGGAAAGTCGAAGGGTAGCCATTACTGAAACATCATCCTAAATGGAACTGGAAAGAAATGAGCCCTCAGTATCATACACATTTCATGTATTTCATTTATTTGCTAAACTATAAGTATTCCAAAGCAGATTCAACTTGATTCATTTTCCAAGTAACATAGAGAGATGTCTATTGTTAAAACATATATAAGCTGGGTATGGTGGCGCATGTGTGTAACCCCAATACTTGGGAGGCTGAGACAGGAGAATCACAGGTTCGAGACTAGCCTCAGCAACTTAGCAAGATCTTTAGCAGCTTAATGAGACCCTGTCTCAAAATAAAACAAAAAAAAAAGGGGGCTGGGAGTATACCTCAAAGGGCGAATGCCCCTTGGTTCAATCCCCACTTCTAAAAATAAAACAAAACATATCTATATCTTAAGGTTACAAAGATCCAAGTTATGGTCATGGGGTTCCAGAAGAAGTCAGGAAACATACATTAGTCCCCAACAAGTTCATGGAATAAATCTCTGGCTCGAGGTTTACACAAGATGTTTTTGAGCAACTAGAGCTCATGCACCAAAGCCTTTCCACTTGCCTGTGCCTGCAGGGCCCAGAGGCTAAGAATGTCATTTACATCCTTAAATGGCTAGGAAATTGCTATTTCATGACATATGAAAATCACATGAAATTCAAATTTGAGTGTTCATAAATGAGTTTTATTGGAACGCGGCCTCACTCATTCATTTCTGGGCTGCTTATGACTGCTCTGATACTTCAACAGTGAACTGAGTGGCCACAACAGTGCCAGATGGCCCACAGAGCCACAAACATTTACTCTCTAGCCTTTTATGTGAAAAGTCTGCTAGCCCCTGCTATAGAATCCCCAGAAGAAGTCGGTATTAGAAGGTATTCAGGAAGTGGAGGGTCAGATACTGCCTATGACTCATCAAATTAAAGAATGCTTTAAAATAGTTAATCATACTCCTCTAATACGCAACAGGAATTGCAACTAATAGGAAAAAAAATCCCAAAACATAGCCAGGTATGGTGGTGCAAGCCTGTAATCTGAGTACTTGGAAGGCTGCTGAGATAGGAGGATCACAAGTTCGAGGCCAGCATTAGCCCTCAGCAACTTAGGGAGGCCCTGCTTCAAAAATTTTAAAAAAGTAATATAATAGGTCTGGGGGTGTAACTCAGGGGTAGAATGCCCCTGGATTCAAACCCCAGTACTACAAAAAAAAAAAAAAAAGAGGTGGGGTGGGAAGGAGAGGGTCAGGTGATGCTTATGAGTCATTAAGTTAACTAATGCTTTAATGCCAGGCATGATGGCACACACTTATAATCCCAGTACTTGAGAGGCTGAGGCAGGAGGATCACAAGTTAGATGCCAGCCTCGGCAACTTAGTGAGGCCTCCACAACTTAGTGGAACTCTGTTTCAAAATAAAATAAGGCTGAAGGTGTAGCTCAGAGGTAGGATGCCCCTGGGTTCACCCCCCAGTATCTCACACACACACACACACACGTGCTTTACAATAGTTAATCATAATCTTCCACTAGTATTTGCCAAGAATAGCAACAGAAAAAAAGAAAAGATAAAGTATGTGAAGCTAAAAATAAAGAAAAGAAAGAGAAATACTATCATTGCTCCAGTACTTTCTGCAGTGTTATAAATTGCTATGTTACCAGTTAGTATATTATTACCTTGGTTAAAATTAAAAGTGCATACATAACTTTTATTTTGTATGGGAAGAGGGCCAATAACTAAAATTACCAATTCTACCCCTTCATGCTAAAGTATCCCTAATAACAATGGGCAGTAAATATGGTATTTCCTAGCCAGTATTTCCTCGAAGTCTCACAATTTATATAAAAATACTCAACCAACACTTAGAAAATGCAAATTTGAAAAGATAGCATTTACGTTAACTTCAAAACACATAAAATATGAAGGAAGGAATCTTACAAAAGGTAACTGATCCACTCACACAGAAAACTACAATATTTCATAGAAAGAGATTATACAGGATGTAAACAAAGGGAATATATACCATGTTAATGGATCAGAAAACATTATAAAGATGTCAGCTGTCCTCAAAACACATTATAAAGATGTCAGCGGTCCTCAATGCCACATTAGTCCTGGCATATTTGTATTATAGAACTAGATGAGCCAATTTAAAAATTTATATGGAAGTAGAGTGTGTCAAAAAAAAGCCAAACTACTCTTAAAGAACACCAACAAATTAGGGAACTTGCCATGCAGACAAAACAGTAATGCTGAAATAATTTTAAAGATGTGGTATTGATATAGGGAACAGACAAACCAATGAGACAAAGTAGAAAAGCCAAAGAGACAGAAAAACTTGATGAATGGTTACAGCTAACACCCAAAATTAGTGGGGAAAGAACAGGCCTTCCAATAAATGGCACCAGGATAAGTGCTTACCCATATGAAGGACAAAGAAATGAGTCTTCCTCCACTTTCTTTGCACAAAAAAATCAATTCCTACAGCCTCTTACAGCCATAATATTATTTTTAGCAAATGGAGAAGAACTATCTATTAACAATGAGAAGCCTTGGCTAATTCAACCAAGAAAATCAATAAAGACCAAAAACCCTAAATAAGCCCTTATTAAGCCCAGAAATAGTGTCAATCACTTTCTCAATCTCAGCACTACAGATAGTTCTTTATTGTGCGGGGACTATTCTGGATGTTGTAGGTATACAGTAGTGTCCCCAGACCCTACTCATTAATGCCAGTAATGCACACACACACACACACACAGTTGTAACAACAGAAATTATTCCAGATACTGCCAAATGTAACCTGGGTGGCAAAAATCCTTCCCAGTGGGAGACCAGTGGCTTCGACAGAGCACCTGATCGATAGTTTCAAACATGTATGTTAATTTAATGACCTGACTGCTATCTAGCCAAATGCCAGGAGTTTATTTGAGCCACAAAATGACCTCTCCAACAAGCATGCATCATGCCGTTCCACGGCAGAGGAGAAATGCCCCAGCTAGAACAAGATGCAGAAATTGGTACAAACGCCAAGAGCTGAGAACTTAATGTCAGGAAGGAATTATTCAGTTGCTGCCCCATCTCATCCTCATAGATAAGGCACTTTATCTCCAAGGCAGGGGTACATTTCTGATTTGAGGGGAGATTATCACTGTTTTCCTTCCCCAAGCAACAAACGAACCCAGAGAGTGACAAAGAGTCATTTGCTACCATCCATGCTAAACACTTTAATGAGGGAGCCCACTCTCAATCTGTTCTAAGGAAGAAAACTAGTAATAAATTGCTCAAAAGATCTGGATCTCCCAGGAGTCTCTGACATTTACCTCTGGAAAGGCTTTTTCCTTCCTCAATGGGTTGTCTGTGGAATTTTCTTTTACTAAGGTTAATATCGACTTGCTAGATACGTCCTGACTACATTTTCTCTGGAGAGAAAAAAAGGTAAGTCAGATAAAGAACGAATGTGAGAAGAATGTCAGCCTGGGTTACCAATTTTCCCCAGGAAAAGAAACAATAACAACAATATTTAATTCTAAATTAGGGGAAAAAAATCTCATTACACAAGCCGTGAAATTGTACACGGGATGCATCTCTTCTTCCCAGTCAATCAAACACCCAAATTACTAAGAACATAATTGCCCTCTTTGAACTTGACAAAATTAATCCAGAGCTAAACATTTCCTGCGGCTATTGCTGGGTCATTTATCTTTGATTGTGACATTCGGTTGGTTCAACTTTCCTTTGCAAACGAATGCATTCTTCCACTGACAGTAACTTACTTGTTTTCTATTTTTAAAAAATCCACCTGCTAAGAATGCAAAGTGATTTTTAACAGGGAATTTAGCTAATAAATCCATCACACCATCCACCGTCATCCGAGAGTGACTAACCCACTTGGGTTTATCCTGATTGACTCTCAATTCAACCAGCAGTCACTCAGCTACACAGAGCAATAAATGATCTCTCTGCAAGCTGCTATGATTAATCACCGCCCTTCAGTTAAAGTCAATACCCCACTCACATCATGTTGACAAAAAAGAAAAATTTGGTAATAAGAAACGGGCTGAAGATATATAAATTACAATCAGATTATGTAGATAAAATATACGAGCTAAATCTATCTGCTGTAACTACACTCGTCAGCACACTTTTTAATGCCTCTAAAGAAAGGATTTATGTAAGTACCGGAGTCGGCAGACAGTTGAAGAAAAAGGCTGTACAGCTAAACCCGAAGAGATCATTTGTAACTCATTCGAATGATTTCTTTTCGAGGCAGAAATTGCTAGCTCAAATCTTGTCATTTTCCTGGCCTGGATTTTTTTTTTTAACTACTTATAAAAACTGGGATTTCCTTAAGATACAAGCAAACTACACTCCTGCCTTCAGGTCATCGAAGTAATAATGACGTAAGTGGGGCCCTGGAAGGCTGAGGTCACGGCCATTGCCAAGCCCTCCCCGTCTTCCTGGAGACCGGAACGGGTCTGGGAGCCCGTTCCTCACCTTTCCACGAGACACAAATAAGGCAGCAAGATTAGAAGGAACAGGGGCTTTCAAGCCAAAAAGAAAATAGATTCAGAGGAAAAGTAAGCAGGAGAAGCCAGAAATGTTCCTCTCTTCCCCATGCTAGACAATGGGTCAGAAGTAACCTCCCACTTAACCAACTCGAGGGCTTTGGCTGTACCAACTTACCTAAAAACCCATTAATAATTAGCAAATTCATAGGTTGGAACAGCTTTTGAGTTGCCCGCTTTCAGCATAATGGCCCTTTCGAAGTCTTCTTAAGGGGTGTTAATGTATCAAAATGGTATTTAGTATGCCTGACGTGGTGAAAAATGCCTGTTAATCTCAGTACTTGGGAGGCTGAGACAGGAGGGTTGCAGGTTCGAGGACAGCCTCAGGAAGGAATGAGACAATCTAGTGAGACCCTGTTTCAAATTTTAAAAAATAAAACAGGGATGGGGGTGAGGCTCAGAGGTAGAATGCCCCTGGGTTCAATACAAACAAACAAACAAAAGGTATTTACTAGACCTCCCCAAATAGAAAGTTACACTGGAATTATTTTTTCTTTTTTTTTTTTTTTGCGGTACTGGGGATTGAACTCAGAGGCATTCTACCTCCGAGCTATACCCTCAGCCCTATTTTTTATTCTTTATTTTGAAACCGAGTCTCACTAAGTTGCAGAGTGCCTCACTAGGTAGCTGAGGCTGGCCGCGAACCCGGATCCTCCGGTCTCAGCCTCCCGAATGCTGGGATTACAAGTGTGCGCCACCACGCCCGGCTTGGAATTATTTTTTCTTATGCTTAATTATAAAGCCCAAAACTGAGAATTTAGCTACTCACCAGGTAAACATACTATATAATAACTCCAGAAAAAAAACGAAAACCAGGCCGACTTACGGGAATTTGAGGACGTCCCCATGTTGGCCGCATCAAATGGTTGACATAAGTGGACATAAGGCCCTCCCCATGCCTTGGAGAACAAAACTAAACTCAACACTGAATTCTCTTCCCAAATGCAGCGTGAGGCCAGTGACCCCAAAGTATTATGCTCATAGCAATCGCTCCCCACCCTCGTGAAACGCGCCAAGCCCAGCAGAATGAACTTGAAAACGCAGTGAGTTCTCACTAAAGCACCGTGTGTGATAACAGCACAGCAGCAAATAGTTGATGGTGGCTAAATACGTTACCTGACTAATCCATACCGCAAAGCGACAAGGAGAATTAAGGCCCATCCAGATTCCCAAGGTCACTAGCAAGGACAGTTTCTCCCAGAGCTATGTCTCTGGCAAGACCCTACTTTTCTCACTAAAACTTCTAATGTAAAATATCTTTAAGAGAATACTGTTAGAAATAGGATACTATCCTCCCACCCCCACCCAAATGCAAATCTTTTCAGCAGTTATTTCTGAGAATGAGTTTGAATGGGAAAAAAGGAAGGAAGACTTCCATTTTTTTTTAAACTTTATATATTTAACAGCTGTGTTCATTTTTATTGTTTTTGTCATTTTTCAAAAAAATCAAAAATAGAGTTGAAATTATTTCAGATTCAAACACAGATGTGGTGGCACACATCTGTAATTCTAGTACTTGGGAGACTGAGACAGGAAGATCACAGGTTTGAGAACAGTCTCAACAAAGTAGCAAGACTCCCAACAATCCAGCAAGCCCCTGCCTTAAAATAAAAATAAAGTAAGGCTGGGGGTGTAGCTCAGAGGTAAAATGCCCCTGCGTTCAATCCCTAGTACCACACACATGCACACACAAAATAATAATAACAAAAAAATAGAAAATAAATAAATACATACCCATCAGAGTATTTAGTGTCTAATCAGTTTGGTAGGTTTCTGTCTTATTTCCAAAGTAGTATTTATCTTTCACACACACACAAAAATGAAGGACAAGTCCTTAAATGAGAGGCGCAGGCCCAATCAAAAGCTAATGCTGAACAGTTGTAGCTGTTTCTGACTTTCTCAGTTGCAAAATGACATCATTTACTAACCACAGGAAAATCCACAAGATGTTTTAAAAAAATCCACAAAACACTACCAATGAGTCTTGCTACTAGCAAAGTCACAAAGGGGCTGAGCGACCATCCCTAAGCTATGGCAAAGCCACAGTGCTGAACCTCCCGTAGCTCTGCAAACAAAGTAAGAAGAGATCCCCCCCCCCCCCCCGGAGAATAAGTACACGCTACCTGTAGGATCACTTAACAATTCTGTGATCTCTGGGATTAAGACCTAAGTTTATTATCCCAGCCTTTCTGCGACTATAGCACCTTCAAAAGGCAGGAGCATTATACCACCACAACACCCAGAGAACCAGACCCAATTTACCAGCATAAAACCAAGTAATGTCAGGATACACTGTGGTGGGTAACCGTATGTGTCAACTTGGTCAGGCTCTGGTGCCTAGATATTTGGTCAAACGTTATTCTGGGTGTTTCTGGATATGATTGACATTTAATTCTGTAGACTTAATAAAGCAGGCCGCCCTCTCTAACATGGGTGGGCCTCATCCAATCAGTTGCAGGCCTGAATAGAACAAAAAGTCTGGCCTTCCCCAAGTAAGATTAGAGACCCCTCACGCTGACTGCCTTTGAGCTGGGACAATGGCTTTTTCCTACCTTTCCCTTGAGTTGAGATACTGGCTCTCCCTGGGTCTGAACCCTGCTGGATTTCAGACTGAAACTGTACCACTCATTCTCCTAATTCTCATGCCTTCAGACTCTGGCTACTGGGAGTGACTCAGCCTGCCCCCGCAGGTCTCCAGCCTGCCGACTGCTGATCTTGGGACTTGCCAGCTTCCACAATCACACGAGGCAATTCCTTATAATAAATCTCTTTTATGTTTGTCATTCTACTTTCCTGGTTCTCTGGAGAACACCAACAGACACAGAAGCCAAATAATTTCAACCAGTTACTAACACAGCTAGCTCGAGTCTGGGATACACAAACTATTCTGCGCGACCCCTCGCCAAGTGACTTCGCTTCTCTGATCCTCAAGTTCCTCATCTGTAAAACAGGCACAGTAATCGTCCCCGTCACACAAGCCAGCTGTGGGATTGATGTGAACCATTTAAAACATTGCTGCAACGTCATAAGCCCCTGACAGATACCTACTGCAATCAAGAAGACGTTTGGGGCCAGGGGGGCACAGATACAACGTAAACACAGAGGAAACTGCAAGTAGCAGGAATGCTGGAATTTCCAAATTCTGGAGAGAATCAGAAGCTGTGCTTGCCCTGCGTAATCACAGAGGGGAGAAACATACCCAGGACCATGCTGAGAACAGATGGGAAACCTCCGACGAAGCCTGGTGCATGACCTCCCTCGACAAGACTCATGTTTATGTAATGTTCTAATTAGCAAACGGGCTTGCTGGACTTTTATCAGAATGGCAAGAGAAACAACAATGTTTATGGCTGGGGTAGGGCAGAGAAGAGGGCCAGAACAGAGCTGAGTGCAAACCAGAAAGAGGGCCGTAAAAAGACTGAGTCTAGCCAGGCATGGTGGCACACACGCTCGTCATCCTAGGACTTGGGAGGCTGAGACAAGAGGATCACAGGTTGGAGGACAGCCTCAGCAAGTAGTGAGACTTTCATCAACCTCGAGAGACCCTGTTTTCAAATAAGAAATAAAATCGGGCTGGGGGTGTAGCTCAGGTAGAATGCCTCTGGGTTCAATCCCCAGTACTACACACACACACACACACACACACACACACACACACACACACACACAGACTGAGTCCAGTAAGAACGATGTGACAACCAAGGGCTCAAACCACTGGGCTGGGCTGGGGCTGGGCAGGTGCATATGCTCCAAGCCAATCACCAGGGGAGGGCACCAGGCAGAGACTGGTCAACCCATCAAAGGAAAACTTACCAATGAGCCAGCAATGGCCTCAGACAAGCTGGACAGACGACTCAAGGACACTCAGAGAGTGAAGCTGGTGTTGCTAAGGCAGAGGAGTTCAGATGGGCAGGATGATTCCCAACAAAGTCTCATCGCCCCCAAGGTTAGCACATGATTCTCTTTGTCTTTCTGCAACTGAGACTGAATCCTGGATCTGCTGCACACTGAGCAAGTCACTCACGCCTCCTATACAGTTCCATTTTGTTCATCCAAAATACGAATGGTGTTAACATACAGATAAATTTAAAAACCAGGAAGGTAAGCCAGGCATAGGGCCACACATCTGTAACCCCAGGACTTGGGAGGCTGAGATGGGAAGATCACAAGTTCAAGACCAGTCTCAGCAATTTAGTGAGATTCTCAGAACCTAGCAAACCCCTTTTTTAAAACAAAACAAAAAAATAAGCCAGTCATGGTGGTGTATGCTTGTAATTCCAATACTTGGGAGGCTGAGCAGGAGGATTGCAGGCCCGAGGACAGTCTCAGCAAGTAGTGAGACTTTCATCAACAGAGTGACTCTATTACAAAACAGTGAGACTCTGTTACAAAACAAAAATAAAGTAGGGCTGGGGGTGTAGCTTGGAGGTAGAATGCCCCTGGGCTCAACCCCCCAGTACCATAAAAATTAATTAATTAATTAAAAGGGGCTGGAAGTAGAAATGTCCCTGGGTTCAGTGCTCAGTACCAAAAAATAAAAACAAAACAAAACAAAACATCCTCTGCTCCCATGAACTTCTTGGCATTTATGGTCATGGTATAGAAGGTGCTGAAAACCCTAACAATCCCACACACATGTGCACCCTACCACAAATACACACACGTGCCTGCAAATTCCTTCAACCCAGGGATGGTGTCTGTTTCTCTATTGACAAACTTGGTACCCAGAGAATGGCAGAGAGCTCAAATGCTGCTCCTTAAATGAGCAAGTGCCTCCATCTGAAATCTCATTCCGTGATCTCTATCGGTTCCAGCCTTTACAGACCTTTGTCAACGGCCAAGATGGCTCCTCTAGGAGTGGACTTTGTCCTCGTCCTCAGAGGACTGGTTCACACGGAACCTGGGGAACAATCTCTTGGGGGAGCTACAGGCAATCATAGCCTTCTTATTCTATCACTAGAAGACAAGACAGAGGATACAACTAAACAAAACTAAACCTCAGAGACTTAAGATCTTCATTCTCATTTACGGCATCTCCTCCCCATTCCAAGGAAAGTTATATCAAATATGGATCCAACTGGAATTGAGAACTAAACACGGAGCTCCTCAATTCTGCAGACAAGTCCGTGTGTTCAAGCAAGATGAACATGGAACCAGGTACTCAGGTAGAAATGCAATAAACGACCACTCTGTGGATGTTGCCATTGTCATAACTGCAGCTGAGACAGCTAGGGGCTTCCATATTTACTAATTCTCTGGTGCAAATTCAGAACATTTTGTTTGCTTTCCCAAGACACCTCCCTCTGCAGCAATAGCATTTTGCTCGGAGGAGCTTTCGGGCATGATGGCGTTCATTTAATTAGGGCCTAACAAATTACCCCCCAAAATGTAGTGACTCACACAGCAAACACTCATTGCCTCCCACGGTTTCCGAGGGCCAGAATCTGTGAGCAGCTTAGTTGGTGTCATAGCTCAGGGAGTCTGATGAGGCTGCGGTAACCTACTATCCACTTGGAGCCCCCCCACCCCACCCCCGCCGCCCACAGCCCATCAAAGCTGCTCACTGACTGTGAGCTGCAAGTTCCCGTCTCAGGAGCCAACTCGGGGCCCCGCCCCCCAGTGCCTCAACCGGGGGCTTCCGCCAGAGCACAGGATTCAAGAAAGAGGAAAGGCAGGCCCTCAAGGCAGAAGCCAGCGTCTTCTTATGACCAAATACTAAAGTGCATGACGTCGCTTCTCCCAAGTCAAGAAGTCCAGTCCGCATTCCAGGGAGATCTGACAGGGAGTGTGAACCCCAGAGGTAATGACCACCCAGCCATCTCAGGGGCTCCTAGAGCCGGTCATGCAGGCCCCTGCAGAGGGAAGAACGCGGCTGCAAACGGACTTCCTGACAGGTAGTTGCATTCCTCAGAATCAAAGTGTCAAAGTACGGAGCTTTGGCAAAAGCCATCTAACCACCTGGACTCTATTTCAAATTTGGATCACAACCCACAGAGGGTCATGAAATCCGCATGTTGTATCCTGGCTGGCACTTTTATTTTTTAAAAAGAACAGAGCGGAAACAAAGATGTCACCCTGTGTATTTGTCTGCTAGGACCACTGTGGAATAACTAGAAACCACGCTGGGCTTTGGCTGCGGGCATGAGGCAGCCTCGGAGCAGAGCTGTCCACACGGAGCATTAAGTGGATCATTTAAACAAATAAGAGCTGATTGGCACAGCCATGAGGCCTCATGATTATAAAATAAATAAAAATGTATGTGTCAGCAATAGTACAATTTCATGGCCAGACTGACCTTGTCAACAGTGGAGAATGTAAAAGATCAGAGTCAGATCCCCGTAGAACCCCGCTGAGGCAAAATACTAATTTGTGTATCAAAATGACATCAAGTATTAGCTTTCAAGTTCTATTAAGTTAATAAGGAAATGCACCAAGACCCCTGGTGAGAGTGAGGATGCAGGGTATCTCCAGACAAAACAGACACTTGGTGGTGTTACAAATTCCCAAGGGCCAACAAGCAAGTCAGAGAACACCACAGCACAGAATTGTCCTCATGACGAGTGGAAGAGGATCCAAAATCTTACACCGTATCCCAGAGGTACATCCTCTTGAGAATTACAATGAACAAAGTCAGGCAGGCCTGATGGTGCATCCCTGTAATCACAGGACTTGGGAGGTTGAGACAGGAGGGTCACAGGTTCAAGGCCAGCCTAGCAATTCGGCAAGACTTTCAGCAATTTATGAGACACTGTTTCAAAACAAACAAACAAAGGCATAGGAGTGGGAGTATAGCTCAGAGGTAGAATGCTTCTGGGTTCAATCCAGGAAGAAAGGAAAGAGGGAGAAAGAGAGGGAGGAAAGGAAGGAGAGGAAGGGAGGGAGGAAAAGAGGGAGGGAGGACGGGAGGACAATGAATAGCTACGGATTAGTTCAAAACAAAAGCATAAGCACAGAATGGTGTCACATGCTTGTAATCCCAATATTTGGGAGGCTGAGACAGGAGGATCACAGGTTCAAAACCAGCCTCAGCAACTTAGGGAGGCTTTCAGCAACCTCGCAAACTCCTGTTTCAAAACAAAAATTAAAAAGGAGCTGGGCCTGCAGACTGGAGGTAGAATGCTGGTGGGTTCGATCCCCAATACCCTCCCCCCACATACACACACACACACACACAAGCATATTCTGTTCCTATTACATGTAGGTCTGACTACCAATTTCTGGCCAGTGCCGGGGGAGGTGGGGGGGAAGAAAAAAGAAAAAAACCCTACAACTAGCAAATTCCTGTGGATGCAAGGAGCAGGCACTGTGCTATTATATTCTTGCTCCTTTCCACTGATATTCTCTGCCTAGAGACCAGGGTTTCTCAACTTCCTTTTCATCCCATCAGAAGTCCTTTTGAACATTTTTTGCTAATCACACTCCCTGCCCACCCCCATTACTGGGGACTGAACCCAGGAGTGTTCTACCTCTGATCTACACTCTCAGTCCAATTTTAGTTTTTATTTTGAAACAAGGTCTCACTAAGTTGCTGAGGCTGGTCTCAAAACTGCGATCCTCCTGTCTCAGCCTCCCAAGTCCTGGAATTACAGGAGTGCACCATAATGCCCAGCTCCACATGTCTCTTTATGGACTGTATTAACCATCTATGCTTTGCATATTTTAAAAGTATGATACTTTTTGTGCCTCTCTGGGGGCAAGACTACTACTACTTACAAATGCAAGGATTGAGTCTCTAGGAGAGTTAATACCCAAATAAGTACTCAGCAGGCACCTAGACTGTCGTAAACTTTATGGCTTGACAGAGTCAACTTCTACGAGCAGGTGTTTAACATCGTAACTCCATTAAATGTGTCTTGAGTCATACTATGGCATATCAATCCAAGAATATCTATTCAATCTTTCAGTAAATAGGAATGGCAGCCAGGCAGTGGGTAATGTCCCCATCCCCCCGTCCTGCCATGCTAGGCTAAAAGAGAAGACTGGTCAATTGGCAAATACATTGTGTGTCAAACAATGATAAATGCTAAAATGGGGAATAAGTTAGCCAGCATGGGGCAGATTGAACCAGTACACAATTCTTCAATGTCACTGAAAAAGGGACTTTTTTTTTTTTTTTTGCAGCTCTTTGAAGTAAGAACAAGATATACTATTATTTGAGGAGAACTGGTGTTTTAGGCAGAAGGGTAGAGCGTATGCAAAGGCCCTGGGGTGTAAATGAACTTGGCGAGTCGGAGGAATGGGAAGAAAGCCAAACCAACCAAAGCAGTCACAAAGACGGACGGTGGTAGCCAAAGCCAGAACGTGGAGGCCAGATATACACAGGTAGGTTCAAATGGCACAGGCAGACATTTCTTTAAACTGAATACTTCTGAATTTCAAGGCACAATAATAAATCTGTGAATGAAAACAAGGCATCTTCTTATACAGAAGTGGCTAAACCAAAACCAGCAAGTTCACTGCAGTCCTGGAGTAAGAAGGAGGACAAAACTCTGAGTGGCCTTTCTTCAAATCCTCCTGCAACGATTCCCTCTGTGTCTGCCGAAGCATTATTTTTGCTCAATCAGGTGAGATAAATCCAAAGCTTAAAACTGAACTCTGTCACCACTGTCAGCATGCTGCAAACAGAAAATCCCCGAAGAAACTCAGGCACTAGCCAGCCTGTCTCACACTGGCTGGGTCACAGGTCTGCTCTTTATTTGACCTTAGACCTTGGGAAAAACAAACCTTCTCCAACAAAGTAAACTTGCTTCCAGATATTTTAAGAAATCCCCAGAGTCACAGTATCTGCTTATGGTTTATGATGAAGTTTTGTTTTGTTTGTCATTATTGTTTTATCTTTTTGTAGTACATAAACTATGGGAATTAAATTGGTGGAGGGAGAGAGAGAGACAGAGAGATCAAAGCTTGACAGCCCCAAGTTGGCAAGATGAATTGCCCTCATTAGTTTAATATGCTGTCATATGTACAAGGCAATTTAAATTCACTGAACTTGTTTTTCTTTCCTATCAAACTAGATGCCTGAGTGTGTAGCTGCTGACTCTTAAAATTTAATTAATGACTCACTTTTATCGAGTTCTTCCTCAAAGGACTTCAAATCATTTTATAAAGGATTCTCTAATATCTTGCCCCAGGATATAAATGAAACTACACTGGTGGGCCAGAGGCTACAGCCACTTGTTCTCCAGGCCAGACAATAGGTCAGGAGAAAATCAGGGTGGAAATGCTGCTTTGAAATGATCAGAAGAAATAAGCTTGTATCTGGAAAGCTTCCTTTACTTTGATTTTTTTTTCCAGGATAATCACTCAAGTTTTTTCCTATCAAAGGAATCATTCACTATAGAAAGATAAACAATCGTGGAAAAAAAGTAGAAAAAAAGTCTGGTATGGTGGTGCACAACCTGTAATCCCAGTACTTGGGAGGCTGAGACAGGAGGATTGAAGGTTCGAGGCCAGCTTTAGCAACTTAACAAAATCCTGTTTCAAAATAAAAAATAAAATTGAGATTGGAGTATAACTTGGAGGTAGAATGTCCCTGGTCTCAATCCCCAGTACATAGAAAGAAAGAAGTAAGAAAGAAAGGAAAGAAGGAAGGAAGGAAGGAAGGAAGGAAGGAAGGAAGGAAGGAAGGAAGGAAGACTAGCAAATAGCCAGGACCATTACAATACATGGAATTTCTTTTCCCTCTTACTATCATTGAGATGTTAAATAATATTACCCCCATTGTTCAGATGAAGATGGTGAAACTTTAAGAATCTACCCTCAGTTTTAGGGGGGGCTGAATCAAGAGGTTCAAGTGGTACGGTACTTCTGATCATAAAATGCACATCTTAGCCAGGCAAGGTGGTGCATGCTTGTAATCCCAGCATTTGGGAAGCTAAGACTGGAGAATCCGGGTTCGCAGTCAGCCTCAGCTGTTTAGTGAGGCCTTCCACAACTTAGTGAGACCCTGTTTCAAAATAAAGAAAAAAAAATAGGGCTGGGGCTGTAGCTCGGAGGTAGAATGCCCCCAGGTTCCATCCCTAGTACCGCAAAAATAAAATAAAATGCACACCCTCTACTATATCATATCAACTCAAATACCATTCTTTATTAGGAACTTTACTGATTCTGTAACTGCAAACTGCCCTGTTATTAAAGAGTCAGTAATTCCCATTTGAGAGCATCAGAGGTCTGCCAACTCCCAGGTCCTCCAATGGATGGATCAGTAAAAAGAACTAAATAAATCATCTAAGAAACATTCCTATTCAAAATTTCAATGGGCATGCTTCTCCATAACTGAGCTCCCTCCGGTCCCAGAATAGAGTCTGTTTAATTAATAATATGACAAATTTTATTACGGGATTACTCATATATAAAACAAATTAATCTTTCTGGGAGGCTAACAAAGGAGACTCATTTTAAAAAGAAAATGCAGATCTCTCCTTTTATAAGGAGAGAGTAACCCAAAGTTTCACTAAAGCATCTATGAGCATCACCAACCAGGTTAGGAATGTGATAGCCAGTCTCAAGGTGCATGAAGGAAATATTTGCCAAATCGCTGGGTAAACTGGCATGCAAGATGTGGTGCCTTCTCCCTTGAACCCTTTAACATGAACATTTGTAAATTTCGTAGGATAATCACGAGATCCTACCTCTAATCTCTTGTGGCTCTGCCCTGTCCATTTCCAAAGATACAGCTTTAAACTGTGACCTGCTGGAGGATACGGCTTTAGTAGTTATCTATGGTCCTTTTCAACAGTTAGCATTGAGCCTTTAACAATTAAAATAGAACAGCTTGGCCGGGCGTGGTGGCGCACGCTTGTAATCCCAGCATTCGGGAGGCTGAGACCGGAGGATCCGGGTTCGAGGCCAGCCTCAGCTACCTAGTGAGGCACTCCGCAACTTAGCGAGACCCGGTTTCAAAATAAAAGAATAAAAAAATAGGACTGGGGGTGTAGCTCAGAGGTAGAATGCCCCTGAGTTCAATCCCCAGTACCGCAAAAAAAAAAAAAAAAAAATAGAACAGCTTGCATTTGCAAAGCTTCTGATACCTAGAAAATGCAAACCGAACTGAGTATCATAATAATTTCAATTTCTCACTTAATAAGTTCTTTGCTACTCCAAATTTCCAGTGGGGCTTTTCAGGGAACCTCACAAATTTGACCTGGAATGTCAAAGAACTATAAATAACTAGGACCAGTACTTCCTAAACTTTTTCACACTATGGTACACATGGAAAATGGTCAGTTTTGCACTCAAATTATACTAGAGAAGGGAAGTTCCAGCTGAAGGCAATAACCCCTGCACAATGACAGCCCTATCCACAAGCGGAAATTCTGGATGGAATAAAGAAATTCCATGTTAGAAATTCTAAAAGAAATATACAAGCAAATTTTTATGAACATGGAAGAGAGAAAGAACACTGGTAGAAAATATACACGGAAGCCAGGCGTGGTGGTGCACGCTCCTAATCCCAGGACTTGGGAGGCTGAGACAGGAGGATCATAGGTTCAAGGACAGCCTCAGCAAGTAGTGAGGCTCTCATCAACCTAAGGGCAAGACTCTGTTTCAAAATAAAATAGGGCGGGGATGTAGCTCAGAGGTAGAATGCCCCTGGGTTCAATCCCTAGTACAGAGATGGGGGGGGGGCAAGGAGAGAATACACACGAAGGATACCTGGACAGATTGAATAAAACAGACTATGTTAAAATGGGGATGGAGGAACAGGAAGAAGGCAAATGGACAAAGGGAAGCCCAGTGACCGAAAACCAGATGAAGAGACACAAACCCATACTAGGAGTCAGGGAAAACAGATAAAAGCCACAGGAAGAGAACATTTCAAATCTGTCTAAAGGGCAAATATTAAGCATTAACAAGCACAGTGGAAGCTGAACTTTGGCATGCTACTTGTTAGAGTATTATCTTTGAAGAAATTCTCATGTCAACCAGAATACTAACCCAAGAGTATGCTTCATCATTATTTTTATTTTTTTTATTTATTTTTTTTTTTTGCGGTACTGGGGATTGAACTCAGGGGCATTCTACCTCCGAGCTACACCCCCAGCCCTATTTTTTATTCTTTATTTTGAAACCGGGTCTCACTAAGTTGCAGAGTGCCTCACTAGGTAGCTGAGGCTGGCCGCGAACCCGGATCCTCCGGTCTCAGCCTCCCGAATGCTGGGATTACAATCATCATTATTTTTATAATCGTGAAATTTGGCGGGGCCGAAGGAAGGACTAAATGACTACCATGAAGAAAACTGGTAAGTTACAGTATAAGCATAGAAAGCAAATTGGAGATTTGTGTTGGTGTCATTTATGTAAATTCTAAAAACCTGTAAAAACAACACTATAGTGGTTCGTTTACTGGTATTTTGTTGTTATTTTGTGGAACTAGGGATTGAACCCAGGGGTGATCTACCACTGAGCTATAACTACAGCCCTATTTTATTTTTTATTCTGAAACAGGATCTCACTAAGTTGTTGAGGGTCTAAGTTGCTGAGGCTGGCCTCAAATCTGTGGTCCTCCTGTCGTAGCCTCCCAGGTACTGATATTACAGGTGTGCACTACTAGCCCTCGCTCACTGTGCATTATTTATGGAGAAACATGCATGCAATATAAAACACATATGGGGGAAAAATGAATGCCAAATTCAGGGTAGTGGTTATAATTGAAGAAAAAGAGACTGGATATACAGAGAGTTTCAATAGTATTAATTTCTCAGTCTGAAATATGTTAAAATATTTGAACTTGATAGAGCAGCATAGAAACTATGTAGTTTTGTTTTAACCTCTATATTTGTTCTTTACATTTGTTTGATATGCCAAAAAAAGCGCTTTTTTAAAAAGTTTTTAAGAAAACACAGTATAAATTGACAAGAGCCAGGCATCGCGGTGCATGCTTGTAATCCCAGCATTTGAAAGGCTGAGACCTGAGGATCCGGGTTCAAGGCCAGCCTCAGCTACCTAGTGAGGCACTCCACAACTTAGTGAGACCCTGTTTCAAAATAAAAAGAATAAAAAATAGGGCTAGGGGTATAGCTCGGAGGTAGAATGCCCCTGAGTTCAATCCCCAGTACCACAAAAATAAATAAACAAATAAATAAATTGACAAGTTCCATAAAACAATATCACAAAAACAATTAGAAGTGTACAAAAGTTTTGCGTGGGAATGATTACAAGAAAATATTTTTCATTGGAATATAATTTCTTTTTAGCAGAAAAATGTACATACATATTATATTTGGAAGATGCATATATATATATACACACACATTCCAAGATATGCACATTTCAAGAGTCTAGCAAGTAGATACTAATTATATCCATCCTAGTACATATATATGTATATATACGTATATATATATATACATACACACACACACACACACCACACGCATGCACACATACAATCATACAATAGAATTCTATGCAGCTATTTAAATGTTATGCTTCCATCCCTATTTATTGCTGAAGACATCCACAAAAAAAATATTTCGAAACAGGTTCCTGGAATAGAAAATATGGTCAGACTTCATGAATGTCAACTTGTGTGCCTGTGTAAATACGGGTGCATGGGGGTAAATGGCCTGCATACACACAGCTATCTAGAAAGGAAACCCCCAACTGATAACAGTGACTATCTCTACACAGTGCTATTTCATGAACATTTTACCTTCCTTTTGTCCTTCCCTAAACCAATTAAATGTTTACAATGAGTACAAGTCATTATTATAACTGCACACAAAAGTATACATCTGCTTTTTTTGTGCATGGGGGGAAAAAAGGTCTCTCTATAGGATACTCAGCTGTTTAGAAAACAAAGGTTTGCTAAACACTGCAGTTTACTAATGCAATGTTGAAAGTAACAATGCAATTTTAAAATAATGGAATGAGGGCACTGAGAAGTGACAGTATAGAGTAGGGACAGGCAGGAGTGAAAACAGACAGAGAACGGACAGAGGGGCCCAGCCAGCAGGAAATCCTGCAACCCAGAGACTGTGCTGAGCTGCAGCAGAGGATCCTGGGAGCCACACTCCAGTCTACTTCCGAGTTGCTGCTCATCATAGATGCCAAGTTTACCCAAAAGCTGGTACAGCCACACTCGCCTTCACTGGTGTCCACAGAAATGGCTGTTTTCATCAGCTAGGAGAAACCTCAGCGTCTGAGCTTGTGTGGGTTGCTAAAGCAGAATTCCACAGCTTACACACCAGAAATCAATTCTGGGAGTCCCCAGTCAAGGTGTGGTTGGCGGGGTTGATTCATTCTGAGCCTCTCTTGGTTGGCAGGTGGCTTCCGTCTTGCTGGGTGTTGATGTCACCTGATCTTTGTGAGCTGGGGCCATGGGGCTGGACCATGCTCTCCAGCTTCTCTTTTTATTGGGACACTAATCCTACGGCTATCAGAACCACCCTTACATCCTCATTTAACCTTAATCGTTTCTTTCAAACACCCAGCTCCCAACACGGTCATACTGGAGGTCAGGGCTCCAACTCATGAATTCAGGGAACACGCAAATATCCAGTTAAAGTAGAAAATAATTGGCTTCTGGTATCTCAAGGTACCGGCGCTGTTGTGTTGCTGTCTAACTTGCTTCCGCCTAACCATGACCATGAGGCCTTCTCCATCTCACCAGAACCAGCACCTCCTCCTCATACAAATGCTCCAAATGTGCCCTCACCATTCTCACACGATGTTCAGATGCAACAAAACCACCTCCACGTACAGTTTTCAGTCAATAAAATGTTCTAACTTTGAGATGAAAGAAAAAATTAGAAAATTATTTATAATAAAATCAAGTGTGTTTCTGTACGTAAATGCCCAGTTAGGAACCAGTTTATCAGAAAGCAGAAGATGGTGGACAAAGCTTTTGTCTGTTTCCAATAAACAAGGCGGAATTTAATTTTTTTTTCGGAACTAGGAATTGAGCTCAGGGGCATTCTACCTCTCAGCTATACCCCCAGCTCTATTTTCTATTCTTTATTTTAAACAGAGTCTTACTAAGTTCTAGAAGGCCTCACTAAAAAGCTGAGGCTGGCTATAAACCTGCAATCCTCCTGTCTCAGTCTCCCAAGTACTGGGATTACAAGCAGGTACAGCTAAGAAGGTGGGATTTAAAAGAAGACTATGGCCAAGCATGGTGGCATACGCCTGTAATCCCACTATTTGGGAGGCTGAGACAGGAGAAAGCAGATTCGAAGCCAGCCTCGGCAATTTAGTGAGACTCTCGACAACCTAGTGAGACTCAAAACAAAACGAAACAAAAAGGCTGGAGGTGTAGCTCAGAGGTAGCACACACCCTGGGTTCGATTCCCAGAACAAAAAAAGAGGAGGAAGAAGAAGAAAAACCAATGAGTGGACATGGGGTGGGGGTGACTGCTGCTGGGTAGGAGTTTACTGTTCAGAATGATGAAGATGCTCTAAACTTGGCTTTTGGTGATGATTACACATCTCCACGAATGTACTCAAACCATTGAATATACTCAAACCATTGAGCTGCCTGCTTTAAATGACTGAATTGCATGGTATGTAAACTATATTTCAATAATGTGGTTAAGGACAAACAAATGAAAAAGACAGTAATCGACTGAACATCCTTGACACTCTTTTGCATGTGCTATTTTTTTTTCTTTTAAGAAAAGGACAAGTATGGTCCCACGTAGAATTCTCCAGCATGGGAACCGAGCAACTACACGTGTGTTGCACGTGTTTAACCACCACCAGGGACGTCGGTCATGGTTTGTGAAAAGATGGTTTTCTGAGTGTGAACATTGCTTGCCACGGAACCAAACAAACAAAAAGCAATCTTTGCTCAACTTACCAGATAGTTATATTCTTGAAAACTTTGCACCACTTTAAAACTCCGCAAACTGCACAGAAGTGATTTAAAGTTGGAATTGGGTTCCCGGTTCCATGCATTACCCGCACATTTTTCACCATTCCATCTACCAGAACCATTCCAAGGCGACAAGCAACAATCCTTCATTATATACAACAGTCTCAGGCTCTACAGGACATTTGGCATCCTTAGCCTCTGCCAAAGGAAAGCCAGTAATAGTATTTCGCCATCAATAACTCCCCCACACTCCCCAGAGCTAAAAGCTGCAACAGTATACCCCTGGGAATTACTGGTATGTCTTGATCAAAACTTTTAAGGCCTGCATTTGTCTCTGAAATCAGCCGAGGCAGCTTCCATTTCTGAAGACCCACAACACTCCTGGCATCCCATGTAAATATTAGTAGAAGTCTGAAGACTAATAATAGCCATTTGCATTGTCTCAAAATAAATCCTCCTTCAAATCACACAGCCTATTGAATTTACCCTTTAATTTTCCAAGCAGTGCATGGTAATTTATTTGTACAACTCTGATTAGCCTCTGTGTTGAATGGTGTAGTTACATCTCCTACAAAGTGCACTGGAACATGAAAATTTCAGATCTCTGGCTCTCTGTGATCACTTTAAGTCAAGCCTTTGTTGCCTGGCCCCGGCGCACCCTCTTATCCTTTTCCAAATGTGCTCTGAATACCAAACCAAATTCCCTTCTGCTCTCCTCCTGGGTCAGGGCTGCATTCTAACATCGCCATGCAATTCTCTTGGTGAGATTTCAGGGCGATCACTATAAACAGACACGCCTGGGATGGCTCTGTGCCCCAGTGACTACATAGGACACGTCATCTTCCTGTCATCCTTCACACCAAGGACTTGTGACAAGCAATGCTTTTCTTCACCTCTCTGGATGCGGGACACCGTCATCCTGCCAGGGGGACAACAGGTTGTCCTCTCACAGGGAAATGTTCTCCACAAACTTCTCAGGGATTAACAAAAGAAATTGCATGGCTGCCAGGGCTGGGGTTCACCCCCGTGTCTAACTAGAAGATGAGAGATGAGGACTGGTGACAGGAGGACCTAGTCATGACCTCCGTGTGGCCCGGCATCCTCACCGCATGTGTGTGAGGTGTCCTGAAGGGACCGAGGGTGCCCAGGGAAGGCGTCCGGGGAAAAAGGTGACAGATGCATCATCTTAGCTAACACTCAGGCTTGTCAATCCTATGTGGTCACTTTCGCTAGACACGATTGTTTCCAAAGTCCCCAGATTCAAGGAGACACGACACAGACCCCATCCCTCCTCAATGGGAGAAGGACAAAGAATTCTGGGGCCGTATTACATCACCAGCAGAGCTGATGGTTGCTAAGGGCCCAAGAAGCAGGGAAACAGCTTGTCTCAGGGTTTTTAGGAACTGAGAGAGATTCCCTTAAGACAACCTGTGCCCCCAGGATCGCCCTCAGCTGCTGTGATCTCTTCTCCTTCAGCCCAAAGAAGGGTCCGTGATGGCTCTGAAGGAAGGCAGCTCCCTTTATTATCCCCCATGCAACTGTGACCGCTGTCGGTTCCTTGGGCTCTCTTTTAGACAATCTGAAAGAGAAATCAATACCTTAATCTAACTTCATACCATTTCTCATCATTTCTAAAAAAAAATAACTCATCCAGCTAGTTCCAAGGCTGCTCTTTTGAAACTCCTGCTCTAATCATCCAGGTAAGGTCCACGCTCCCTCCTGCACAAGAACTGTAAGTAATTTGAATCACATCATGTGACTTCTTAGCAGCCCACGTGAATTAACCAGTTTAGTCCTGTATGTGCTAAGTATACCAGCAGCCATTCCTTACCAACACCTCCTGCCTGCCCTTTCATCCATCAGCCATCGGACGCCAGCCCAGAGTCACCCGGGAGGTCACTCTCGTCATCTCAGAGGACAACGTTGACCAATAATTGCCTTAGTCACAGGAAAAACTCCATCAAGTCACTTTAGCCAAAGCAGTTTTCACTCCCTCTCCCCTCGCCCATCTCTCTCTTCCTCCCTCTATTTCAACAAGAAAACCAGATGGAAACTGTTATCAATACAATCATCTTGAAAAACAATCTTTAATGCACGTATGCAATTATGCCCCTGAATCTAATAGTCTTTGCCGCATGTGTGGACACTCCTCGTGTGTGTGTGTGTGTGTGTGTGTGTGTGTGTGTGTGTTGCTCGAGATTGAACCCAGAGGTGTTTTACTTCTGAGCTACATCGACAGCCCTATTTTATTTTTCATTTTGAAACAGGATCTCTCGCTAGGTAGCTGACAGTCTCGCTAAGTTACTGAGGCTGGTTTCAAACCTATGATCCTTCTTTCTCTGCCTCCCTTGTACTGGGATTACAGCTGTGTGCCACCATACCTGGTTAGTCTTCACCTTATAAATACACAATGCCTAGGAATGGGAAAGTTGTTTTCAGTTCATAAAATCCAGGAATTTTCCCAGAAGGGGAGAGGAGACCAAATCACACTCCTCAGGTGGCGAGTTTTGCAAAAGAGCTTATGTCTTGCATAAACACCCACTTCTACTCTGTCCATGTGGATATATATAGATCTTGGTTGCGGGGAGCGATTATCTTTGTGGTGTGTGGAGAAGGGAATACTGGGGATTGAATTCAGGGACATTCTATCTCCAACTACACCCCCAGTCCTTTTTATATTTTTATTTTGAAATATGTTATGGAAGCTCGTCTCAAACCTGCAATCCTCCTGTCTCAGCCTCCCAAGTACTGGGATTAAAGGCATGTGCCACCACAGCCAGCTGGGGGGGGGGTATCTTTTTAAAGGATCATTTATCTATTCATAATGCAAGACTGTGAACTTATGATCTAGTTGAATTCTTATTTCACAGATATAGGAAGAGATCCAAAGAAGCACGGCTTCAGACCCTGTGTGCATTCCTCAGTAAAAAGAAAGAAGAATAATGGTGGTGTTTCTGGGAATTACATGTCACTGGCTACCTATCTTATCTGTGCAATGGTGATTGCTTACCGAGGCTACTCATATTGATCCTCCTTACCCATGGGCCATTAAGTTTTTGTGTGTAATTACATTTCACCCTAGGTTTTCTAGAACTGGGACTATTATCATTTATTCAGTTTCTTTCAAGTTTTTCCAGTGAATGGACTTTAGGGTAAACGTGTCTAAGACAGCATATAAATCCACATTTGGAAGTGTAAGAAGGATGCTGTAAGACTTAGGGCAAGATAAGCATCTCAAAGCAGTGCTACTCTTCATAATAGAATTGTTAACCTGGGTATGGTGGCACACACTTGTAAACCCAGTACTTGGGAGGCTAAGACAAGAGGATTGCAGGTTCAACCTCAGCAACCAAGAAAGACTCAGCAACCTAGCAATACCCTGTTTCAAAATAAAATATTTTTCAAAAGGACTGGAGGGTAGCTCAGAGGTAGAAGGCCATGGGGTTCAACCCCCAGTACTACAAAATAACAATAATATTAGTAGAATATTGAAAGTTTTAGCAGGTATGCTTATTCCTTAACAGTTTGCTTTAACTGGAGAAGAAAGGTCCCAAAAAAAAGTTAGCAATTGTTCAATAAGTCGGCTTTTTAAATTAAACCTAAATGCATTCATTTTCCCTTGTAAAACAACAAATGTGTGAGAAATATTAACAACTTTCACTTCCCACTGCTTATAAAAAATGCTTTTAGGAAAACAAGTCCAACTGAAAACAAGTCTACTGCGCCCACTCATTTCATTCGCCTGGGAACAGGGTGTTCCATTAAAACCTGGGTATTTCTGTGAAGGTCTATCACAAAAAGGCAACAAACACCCAGAGAGCCAACCAAACACTCATGTAACAATTCTCAGCTCAGCTTCCAGTGCCACACCCTGGAACCCAAAGTACAAGAACTCAGAATCGGCCAAAGAGAAATTCTGAAGTGAGATTACAGGGAATAACTGTTTCTGACCATGGTTTAGATGTATGACAATGTTATCAACCTGAGAGAGAAAAATAAGAGACTGGCAGAAGCTAGAGAGGACCAGAGTGGGGGATAAAAACTACCATGATGTCTTTTTAAAGGCTCTAAAGAAAAGGGAGGAAGAAAAAAGAAAAAAAGGAATCTACTCTGGGATTTAGGCAAAGTTAAAGAAAAATGGGCTCTTATACCTAGAGAAGTCAAACTCGCAGAAGCAGAAAGCAGACTGGGGAAGGAAGGGCACGTTATATTTAATGAGTGGAAGGTTTCAGTGGGGGAAGATGAAGAAGTTATAGAGATGGACAGGAGGAACAGCTGCTCAACAACGTAAATGTACTTAGTGCCACTGAGCTGTACGCTTGAAAATCGTCAAAACTGGCAATTTAATGTTATTAATATTTTACAATTCAAAGATCAGGGAAAGAAACTACCATAACCCAATGTTTTGCAATCCCGCTGAATCACACTGTCTTAGGAGACGTGAAATGCAGGCACAGTTCAGAGGTGTCATCTGTCGATCGGCATCACTTGGTGACCCTGACTGCCATGTGTTTCTGGGGTAAACATGCACCTTCCCGTTGCTATGAGAATCTGCTGACCACCACAATTAAAACTCCAAATACATATCTCCTCTTTCTCAAAAAAGGGAACAGCCTTAAAACCACATCCATGAATATGCATTGAAGAATACATGATACCCAGGATATGTAGGAATATCCAGGATACATATTTATGTAAGCTATATAACACATTTCTTGTTAACTTAGAAAAGGGATCCATCATGCTCTGCGGTATATGCTTTATAGTATCCTACAAATGAACTAAAATCCGACCCAGATCAGAAGCAATTCTTTGCATTACATGCAAAGGATACTGGACTGCTTATTCTAATAAGTACGAGAGGAAGAAATCTGAAAGCAACTGTTTGAGGGCTCCAATCTATACCCCTCAAACCTGACTGTTTTGGCTACTATATCTGTACTCAAAACATGTTTTGCTTCAATTATTCTATGGCACAATGCATACTGCAAGCCTTTCCAACACACTCTAAGTCACTACAAAAAAAAAATACTACCAGGACAAATACCTCACTAACAAATATTTCACCCATGAGAATAAAAGATCAGGCAAACACATATAAAAATTGAAGTACTTAAGAATTCCACCCAACCTAACTCACTTCCAACAGTTTTAAAAATCCTAACTCACTTGTAAATTAAATATTGCCTTGAAATAATAAAACAGTGTAAAATATGTTAATTGAGTCATAAAAGCCTATTTTCCTGCATAATTATGTTTTACTTTTCTCCTCGCTGGTTTCTTCACACTTGAATTCGCTGGGGCTCCATCTGGATCCAGGAACAATACTTACTTGGTGCCTGCTAGAGTTTTATAGACAGTGAAGTCTCAGAGTGTACCAAGCGTCACTGGCCTGCCTGGTGTGACACTTTACAGCAAAAGGAAAATACACACTCATGGGTCATAATGGCAGAGTCTTAGCACCAAACTTCAGAGCTACTTTTGGAGAATGGTATTTTATCTTGTGTTATATTAGCAAATTCAAACGATGGTGCTATTAGGCAGGAAAGTGCAGGCTAGCTGGAAATTAGATGTAAAGAGGTATCAGAACTGGATGTGATGGTGCACACCTGTAATCTCACTACTTGGGAAGTTGAGACAGGAGGATTGCAGGTTCAAGACCAGCCCTAGCAACTTAGCAAGCCCTTCAGCAACTTAGCGAGACCCTGTTTCAAAATGAAAGATAAAATGGGACTGGGGTTAGCACAGGGATAGAATGCCACTGGATTCAATCTCCAGTACAAAAAAAAAAAAAAAGACAGAGAGAGAGAAAGAGAAAAAGAGAGAGGAGATTGGAGTGGGGAGAGGGGAGAGAGAAATCAGGGTAGTAAATGACCAGTGAACTGAAAGAAGAAAATTGGGGAATTGAAGGAACAAACAAATGACAAATGCAACAGATGTATAAGAAACGTCATTGAATTTGGTGCCAAGAAAGCTGCCAGTGACCCAGAAGTGCAATTTTAGCACAACAACGGAGAGAAAATTGGGTGCTAAAAATAAGGTGGGTGAAGAGGAAATGGAGCCACTCCGTGAGAAAAATTCAAGAAACCAAGACAGACAATTCACCATTTGCTCCAGTGTTTACAGTATTAACTGTGTGACTCCTTGTATGTCCCTCAGATTTAACACAATGAAAAGGATAAAAGAGTTCACTTTTTTTCCTTGACCTGAGTTCCATGACTTAATGTCTATGCTGACTCAGTATGGGGAGTGATTTAGAGAGGGAGTCTATTTCTAATTAAACTTGTGGTTCCTGGGAAGCCTTACAAATATGCAAAATGGCAAGGCATTCAAATGCCTATTAATATATGCACATCTGCTCAAAACTACTGTTAGGACAGGGCGGCTTTGTAAGGCCCTTATATCATTCTAGTCCAAGGTCTAGTCAAGTCCGTCAGAAGGGATTCTGTCCTATTCAACCTTGTACAGCATCCTCTGTATATCCAGCGTCAAAAGATGGCAGGTTTCGGTCTTAAACACCTTAGATCCAATGGCTTCCTATTTCCACTTCAAGTTGCATCTAGAAACATTTTATATATCACGAACTCTTGCCAGCCTGGAACTTCCAAACTTAGGTCCACCCATCTCACAGGGTTAAGATCACAGCACACTCTCATCGATGTTTCCCAAGAAAGTTTTTAATACATTTACGTTTCCACATCCATAGCCAACCCGTCCTCCACATATACACCTTCCAAAACCAGTCCAATTTTTCCAACAGCCCAGCAACCACAGCCACTAAGGGGAAAGGTAATGCTGGTTTGCCTCATCCTTTCCTGAGCTCATCCATCAAGCAGGAAGATCAACATTTACACCAAGAGAATCATTTCATAATACCTCAAAAGGCAATCAAGGAGTATGTGAACTTCAGTGGCATTACTTGTTGTTTAGATGTTCTCCTCTTCTAACATCCTGTTCTTGTTGTAGCTTGAACATAGACCGTCCCTTAGAAAAGATCATTGATGGGCAATGCAAAGATATTTAGAGATGAAATAATTGAATTGGGGCTCTAATCTTATTTGTGATAAATCCACTGAAGGAGGATTAATAATTTGAATGGATTTACTGGGTGGTAATTTAGGCAGGTGAGGAGTGGCTAGGGGAGAGGTAAGACTGGGGGTGTCGCCTTGAGAACCATGTCTGTCCCTGGTCCCTTCCTTGATCTCTCTACTTCCCGCGAGCCATGCAGCCATGAGGCCGGCCTTGGCGTTGGCTGACAATGGACTGTACCTCAGAAATCGTGACTCCAAATAAACTGTTCCTTCTCTACGTCGTCTGTGTCATGTATTTCAGTCACAGAAATTGGAAAACAGGGCTAACATAGTTTTGTTCCCATCTCCAACTCACACATGCTCACTATGTCATTCTTATACCCGTTTTTCACTATTTTACCCTTGAGGTTCCAATCAATAGGCTTTTCCAGGTATCATTTAATAGAATGTTGTTCAAGAATAGGGGTGGCAGCTTAATTTTAAATTCTCTATAAAGACCCAATTGGTTTTTTGCTTCATACTTACTCTCAATTCCTCTCAAAAGAACTTGATCCTTTGTTAATTCCCTTGAGGGAAAAAACTAAAGAAATAAATTCTAAGAGCTTAAGAGACTTATTTCACTCCTATTTAAAGCAACCACAGTTTGAGTTTGGAATAAAATTTCTTCCAACCAGAAATTTATGTTTTTGATTGGCACAATGGATAGGATTCTTTCTCTTTAATAGCTCTCAAGTCTGCTTTAATTGAGAGCTACAGTGCTCATTATCCTTATCTCTTGTCTCGTATTCCCTACAAATGAGACTGATTCCTTAAAAGTCATCAGACAACAGGATTTTCAGGAACTGAAGTCAGTCAGGGAACTGCAGACTGAGCCACCAAGTCGCCCTTAGACAGGTAAACTTTATCACTCAGAATGAGCATTGAATCAACTATCTCCAGTTTATATTAACGCAAACACCTTGTGGTTTCCAAGTTGCAAGAAATAAGCTTTCAAGGACCCTTTGTGCTTTCAGGATTCCTCCCACAATGGCTCACTGCACCGATGCCAAATGCCAACCCAGAAAGGCCTGCCTCCGAGCTACACCCCCAGCCCTATTTTTTTATTCTTTATTTTGAAACCGAGTCTCACTAAGTTGCGGAGTGCCTCACTAGGTAGCTGAGGCTGGCCGCGAACCCGGATCCTCCGGTCTCAGCCTCCCGAATGCTGGGATTACAAGCGTGCGCCACCACGCCCGGCTGGGATGAGCTCGTTTCTAAGTAAAGGCTCTCATTACTCAGATGATAGCTTAGGACCTTAGCGCTGAGACCCGTAGGATGCTCTGGGGTGCAGACCCCACCTGACAGGTGTAAGGAGAAAAGGTAGAAGCAAAGAAGGATACTGAGAGAGCCAAGGCAGCTGGGATCAGTCGCTAACATCAACTGGGGGGAAAGTCTTCCAACTGTCCCTTGAGGAACAAAGACAACTACAAAACAACAGCTTCTGGGTAGCCAACATGTGGGGTGTCCTGCTCTTGGAAGCCCACCTGTGACACCTGCTTCATGAAGAGCAGGTGAGACCAAGCTATTCACATTCTCCAGCTGCCAAGAGTCAGTTACTAAGAAAGAGGAAGGGGGAAGGAAGGGAGAAAGGGAAATTAGCAAACAAAGTAATTGGGACACAACTGCTGGGATTCCCCAGGGCACACAGAAACCAGAGGCGTGCACTGTGGAAGGGCCGGACTTGACAGAACATTCAATCCAGCTGAAAAGCAAAGCTCATGCAGATACATATCCAAGCTTCCTCTCCACCAGCAACGCCAGGGTCCTTGATAGAGGAAGCTCACATCTTCTGCCCACTGTATTCAGGGCAGCTCCATGTTTTCTCTTCTAAAGATGTCTCTTAAGGGAAGCAGTTAAAAATAGCAGTCCCAATATTGGCATGTAATCAATGCAACTGAGGCGATGGATGAACCTCCTCAAGTACTCTAGCTCACCCCTGGATCCCAGCTGGGAAGTTCCTATGTGCACACTGAAGATGAACACTAACTTACTGCCCAATAACAAAAAGTCATTTCACTGCAGTATTTAAGTGCATGCCTATTACATTTAAATTTAATGCTCATTCTGGGTCTACCCAGGAAAGAAAAGTGCAAAGTCTCAATTCTCAGCTCACTGAAATGTAAAAAGAAGAGCACTCCTTTTTCTTGTTTTAGCTTTTGTTTTGTTTTAGAAGGAAGGGGTGTTGATTTAATTTTAGTTCTTATTTATTCAATGTACTTTTTTTTTTTTTTTTAAAGGAGGTAGAAGACACACACTTAACTTCCACTAGAAAAGTATTTTGCAAATCAACTTTTGGTACTACTTCTAAACAGCATTTTGTAAACAAAAAGTCTTCCTTTAAATACCACAGTTTCTCAGTTATTCTACACGCACATGTGAAGAATTATCTTTTAGAGACACATACTAAAACACTTAAAGATGAAATGATATGTCTAGGGTTTGATTCTAAACAATACAAGTTGGAGGAAGTGGGTGGGCATACTGAGTAAACAAGGTTGGCTTTGAACTGATCATGGTTGAAGCTGGGTATGAACGTGCTGTTCACTGTATTTTCTATTATTGGATGTGTTTGAATTTCTCATAACAAAAAAAGCCCGTTTTCAAAGCAGAATGAGAGGCTTTTTGCCATTCATTAAGTAAGAAAAGGAAAGTTGCAAGTCACAGAATGAACTATTTGCGCTCCAGCTAGTCTAACACGTGGAGTTAAGCATTCAAATACTTTTGTCATTAGTTCTTTTTTGGTTGTTGTTCCTCAATCCATCTGGTCCGCAACTCATTCAAAAGAATTTATCATGTGTTCACTGTGAACACTGTTCAAGATCTCCAAGCAAAACAACCCAATAACAACAGCCTGATACTAATCGACAGAGAACGCCAATGTACGTATGTCAGTCTACGACAAGCAAACTGTGGTATTATGTGGCTTCAGATTACATTCTTGAGCCTGTCACCAATACAGTAGACACATAAAAATGTGCATGCCCGAGCAAGCCTGACCTGTCACTGAACGAGAGGGAAAACCACAACATCCTTCTAGAAGTGAACAGAAAGGAGAGCCCACAAAACTGAGTTCTCATAGAAGAATGAGTCAATCACACACACAAAACACATTTCCTTACTTAACTTTCAATTTTAAAAACATGTCATCACTAATGTTTTTAATGTTTCATGTCCATATTTCCTTTGTTTCTAGCCAAAACTGCCAGGAAATAACAGCTTAAATGAGCCAAAATTAAGTAAGCACCATCAGTACAAAATTAAAACAAAAACAATGTTACCAATAGTTGTCTTCTGAAGAATTCTTTTAGCCCCCCCCCCTTTTTTTTGGAGGTGGGGAGAGATATGTGTGTCAGACTATGTCAGAGAAGTAAAGAAGGTCATTGTGTGGCACAACACCACCAACATTTAGGCAGATGGAATGAGTTGATAATTCAAACTTAAAAGTACAACAGTAAGAAAGTAAGATGATGAGGATTTTTGAGTTGGGAGAGCAGAAAATACCTCATCACCACAACTGCTTTCCCAGCTGCTCTTCTAAGGAAGATGAATATCTTGGCAGAACTACTGTTAACATCTCCTGAGAGTTCAGATGAGATAAGAAAATGCCCATCTTTAATATTATTCTCACTCACCGACCCAAACATTACATACCAAGCCAGAATTATTCACACACTGCCGAAGGAAGCCACAGTCAGTTTTAATTTGACTAAATTAGTCAACGGACCCTTCATGACTTCTTGGTTTAAGCCCTTGTCCTATTTTTGCATGAACTGATCTGCTTCATAGAAGAGGAGGGAAGATACTTTTGTTTTCCCTCATGTCTCTCAATATTAAGCATTTTCACATTTTATGGGTTGGGAACATGAGTTCCATGTACGGATAGGCCATCCTGAAAGAAAACAAGGAGGAAAGAAAGAATTTTTATTTGGATGTTTTTTTCTGTAATTTTTATTTTTACTTTTAATTTTTTTTACCTGTGGATGATAAAAGAAGTTTCTGATGTGATCTCAGATCAGGAGGGAAAAAAGACCCACAAGGAAAGTGAAGGGCTTGACAGGGATGGAGCAAAGAAAGTCTGGAGGGAACCGGAAGCACTGAAGTAAGAACCGGAAGTGCTGAGGCAAGAACCGGAAGTGCTAAGGCAAGAACCAGAAGGGTGAGGACCTCATTTCCTGCCCTTGAGGAGACCAGATCAGCTGACTTCCCTTTAGCATTGGTAGCTAAGATACCTTTATAGGACCAGGGACCTATAAAAGACCTTTCTAACAGCTGTCAACTCCCTTCAAGATTATTCTTGATTATCTAAGTAGATAATTACCTCCTACAGAAATAAGAAAACCATAGCCTAATAAACTTATAATTACAAAGTCTTTTTTTTTTGCATCCGTAACTCTGGTGAAGTTTACAACTACAGTCTGAGTATTTTTTTTTTTTTTCCGGTACTGGGGTGGAACCCAGGGGCATTCTACCTCTGAGCTACACCCCCAGCCCTATTTTTTTTATTCTTTATTTTGAAACAGGGTCTCACTAAGTTGCGGGGGGCCTCACTAAGCAGCTGAGGCTGGCTGCAAACCCGGATCCTCCAGTCTCAGCCTCCCAAATGCTGGGATTACAAGCATGCACCACCACCACCACCAGTCTGAGTATCTTAAAGGTGCTCAGCAGTAAATAACCACATACACAGAGGTCTCTGATTCCCTCTCCCCAGACCTATGGAATATAGATCTTAACCTGACCTGTCTTTTGTCCAAAAGGCATTCACTTTCATCAGTTTCTTCACAGAGACAAAATAACCAGAATGTAAATCCTATGGAAGTGCAGATTCTACTTAGTTCAGATTCTACTTCAAGTATCAAGAATAAAGTAAGGTGTGGTGGCACACACCAGTACTCGGGAGGCTGAGACAGGAGGCTCACAGGTTAGGAAGCCAGCCTCAGCAATTAGCAAGACTCTCAGCTACTTAGCAAGATGCTGTTTCTAAGTAAAAAACAAAACAGGGCTGGGGGTATAGCTCTGAGGTGGAATGTCCCTGGGTTCAATCCCCAACACCAAAAAAGAAAAAAATAGACCCTGACATTATTAAATACTAAATGAATCACGACTACTTAGCTGAATGCTCCGTACCTACCATGTTTTAGGCAAAGATAAAGACACGGAACACCTCCAAATTCCCTCATGCTAACCAATTGAGCCTTCTATTTGAATATACATGTATATTATATGCCATGTAAGTTTTGCTTGTATCCCTTTGTGTGACATAGTTGAATAAAAATACTTTAATTAACAGTCTTGTCTATTTGTTACGTTGGGTTTTGTTGTTGTTTTTTTTTTCCTGAACAATTTTAGTATATTTTCAACTCATGTCCTAAAATGTTATGGTGCTACATCCTGCTGCTGGTCTTTTTTGATCTCTTATACTCATGGTAAACAATTAAAAATTACTTGCAGATATGCAGGATATGAGCAGGACACAATTTTTAAAACGAGCCTTTTAGAACCAGCTCTTACAAATATTTTGCACACATAACATCCATGTCCCTAAAAGTTAGAGAGGGAAAGTGCATATCATAACGGACAGCAAAGACCACAGGTTAAACAGCTTAGGTCATCTATTAATTACAATTCAGTTCGACTACAAACTGCCAAAAAATGTAGTTTGGGTTTACATTTTAAAATTGTTACATTTTTCCTTGAGATATTGTCCGAGGATTAAACAGTTATTTTTTTAAAAAAGTTAACTAAATTAATTATGTCAGAGATATTGTTCCCAGGGCCTTTTACTTCCCTGGTTTTCTTTTGGTAAAAGCAGCAGCCTTTCCAAACCAGACATTTTAGCTCCCAAAGGACCTAAAGATAAGGAGAACATTCCTCAGGCTCCCTGGTAAGTAGGCATGGCCAGGTGACCAAGTTCTGGCAAAGGATGGCGAACAGCAGGTCCTGGCTAGACTTTCCTTCCCTCTTTCTTGCTGAGGAGCATGGAAGAGAATGAAGTTCCTACAGTACAGATATGTAAGTTGAGGAAAGTGCAAGAAGCTTCTAAATTAATTTGAGCCTCAGCATTGTAGGGCTTTGAGAATAGCAGTCTTACCATAAAATATATTCAATCCAAGTCCTCAAATCAGCTGTAAGCTAAAAATTCCTCTGGAAAGGGAAAATTTTGAGGAAGAAAACTAGAAAGAAGGACTAGGAAGTAAAAGAGAAAAGGAACCATTGCATTTAGAAGAAAACAACCTCCAAAAGGACCAAATATCTTTGTTTAAAAAAAAAAAAACACTTAAAATCTTTATATTTGAGCACATTGTGTTCATTTGTATATAGAACAGAACTGTACTACCCTAAATGTAAAACAGCTTCTTTTGTTGGTAGAAAGATGAGTTAAATTGGGAGAGTTAAAGCAGGAAACCATCTCCAAAAAGAATTAAATTTGATCTAAACATACTATACTTAAATGTTAAAGGACCGCTGCCAGCTATGTTAATAGAATTTTTAATTGACATTTATTGGCTAGTTGGTTATTTATGTTAACATCTTCCCCACATAATCCTTCACAGAAATCCACCCAAGAAGGGCATATAAATACACACATTTAACTGAAATAACCATTAGCAGTACTTGTAAATCTAAAGATTCATGGACATTAAGGATCTAAAATTAATTTTGATGAGCTAAGAAATTACACATTAGATGTAAAGATGAAGAATGTGAACTGAGCATTTCACAAAACAAATCTGATTAAATACTATTCCAAATAACACTAAACAAGGCATATAAATCATCCCTTGATCTTTCTAGGACAACAAAATTTTAAACAAGGTGTGTGTGTGTGTATTCTATTGGAGATTGAACCCAGGGGCATTCTCCCTCTGAGCTACACCCCCAGCTCTATTTCATTTTATTTTACTTTACTTTTACTTTGAAACAGGGCGTCACTAGGTTGTGGAGGGCCCCTCTAAGTTGCTGAGGCTGGCCTCCAACCTGCAATCCTCCTGTCTCAGCCTCCCAATTACTAGAGTTATGAGCATGAATCACCATACCTGGCTAGAAACAAAGCTCTAAATACATTTTTTCCTCCTTTGGAGATATTCAAACGTTTTTGTTTGTGTTTATGTTTAGGGATAGTAGAAGAAGTTCCTGTGGATTGGGGAAACTGTTTTGCTTCATGAAAGTCTCAAAAGAGATTCACATTATTTTCTAAGAAACAAGCTGAACAGATGCTCACAGAATAACATTACTATCTATTGTGAAAAAAAAAATAATTGCAGATTATTTTAACGGCTATCACTTGTTCCTATAATCCATGATGGGCTTTGGGGCAGGGGGAGCTCTTAGTAACCACTGTGTAAATGTGTCATTATGAGCTTTTTAAAAATTTACATTGTTTAATCAACTGTGCTTAACAGCTCAGTTGGCTGATGAGACATCATCAGAAAATAATTTTTAAAACCCTTGAAATCATGTTTCTCCTTTCCAGCACATCCACTGATTAAGTCTCTTTAGAAATATAGGTCGTCTGCTGTAACTTCTTGCCACAGACCCTTTGAAAACACACAGTTCGGCCTTGTTTTGTGTAATTATTCTGTCCTCAAAGCCGTGGAATATAACCGGATTTGTGCCCCTTTTTGGAAAGTATGCAGAAGGTGTGCGTGTGTGTGTGTGTGTGTGTGTGTGTGTGTGTGTGTGTGTGTATGTTTTACTGGGGACTGAACTAAAAGGCCTTCTACCTCCAAGCTGCACCCCAGCCCAATTTTATTTCTTATTTAGAAACAGGGTCTCACCAAGTTGCAGAGAGCTTCACTAAGTTGCCAAGGCTGGATTTGAACCTGCAATCCTCCTGTCTCGGCCTCCCAAGTACTGGGATTACAAGCGTGCGCCACCATGCTCGGCCAGGCAGATTCTTTAAGAATGCTTAGCATTCAGACTTTTGGAGGGAAAAGCAACTTCTCCAATACGCACACTGTTTGGCATGGTCTGAGCGTGAGGTCCTTGGTATTCCCCCAGTCTCCAATGGAGGACACTAGACAGGGACACTTCTGCAGCCTCTGGGTCTCAGGGTTTCTAAGTTGGCCTAGAGCTTTACCATGTATAAGGAGCCAGAATAAAGACTACTTTATTCTCTGGGCATCATAGAAAAGCCCATATTTATAGCAGTGCAGCTCACAATAGCCAAATTATGGAACCAACCTAAGTGTCCCTCAACAGATGGATGGACTCAAAAATGATGGGATATACACACAATGGAAGTCTACTCAGCAATAAAGAACAAAACTATGTCATTTGCAAGAAAATGGTAGGACCCGGAGAACATCATGTTGAGTGAGATCAGCCGGTCACCGAAAGGGAAGGGTCAAGTGTTTTCTCTCATATGTGGAAGCTAGGGAGTCATGGGGAAACCAGAAGGGCTTTAGGCAAAGGTGAAGAAGCCGCAGTAGAGGGATGGAGGGGGTTAGGGGAGACTGACACTGGGGGAAAAGGGGAATCAGTGAGGGAAACACTGCCACTGAAGTTACGTTCACATGTGACATTACTAATGCCAATCTCAATATCCTGTACAGGGAAGGGGACCGAGTGCGGAGGGAGCTGAGGGGCAAACTCACCAAGCGCTGTGTGCACCCATGTCCCTATGACTCAGAACTACATCAGGATGCAGTAAGACTACGATGCACCAATGGAAATATTTTTTAAAAAAAAAGAGTTCCACCACAGTCTTAATAAAACACTTCAATTCCCAGAGCACCTATCTCTCCAAGAGTGACAATGTTTTCTTCTCCACCTCATACCCCTTCCTCCTAAGGCCAGCCATTACTGTTGTCCCCTACCCAGTAGACAGAAAATAAATTTAAAACTTTTTGGAGGACCGGGAGTCACATAAATCAATTATCCTGTATTATTGTGTAATAGCCTGGAATCACCCCCCACACCTTGCAGATCTCCTGACGGGTCATTTGTTCCTACAGTAGTGTGATCTACACTAGATCACACTGACATGGGGACCCACTTCTCCACTCCTCTCTCCTCCCTTACAATTGGCTGACAGTTATCATTCATTTATGATACAAGTAGGTGTGGCTGATACCTGTCTTCTTCTGCTTCCAATATGCAGCTGCCAAATATGAACAAGGCTGCCAAAATCAGATAAATGGTTCAGTATATGAGCATGGTAAGATGCTAAAGGTCTCTCCAGTAATGCACACACACTAGTCCTACCTAGTATTGTTCTGTCATTGTTTTAGCTCAAAGGCTATTTTTTTTTAATTTTTATATATTTGTTGGTGCATTGTAGCCTCACATCATCATGTACTTAAGAGTGATAGAGCCACACATGCACACAGTACGTGGTGGGCTTCCCCCCACTCCCTCCTAATTAACCCCTTCCCCATACGTGACACTGAGATTGGAGTCGTTATTCTCACATAAGTACGTACTGCCAATGGAAGCATTTGCTCCATTAATTCTCCTTCTGAACTATATGTGCAAGGTGTTATAAGAAATTTAAAAGTGAGTAAAATATCACCCTTCACCAGAATGATAAAGAATGAGAAAAAAAATGCATTTTCTATTACCTCCTACATCCTTATAACACTGCTTACAAATTCTATTTAATACATAAGACAACCAAGGGACCACTATCTTTATCTCCAGTTTACACATGGGAAGACTGAGGGTCACGAAGTCGAGAAACGCAGCACCCAGTCCAAGTTCACACGTTTAATTAAGTGGCAGCGCATCCTTCTGATTATGAAATGCTCACGAGGCCTTCCTTTTATCATCAGATGGGTAAGATCACGTGTCTACAAACGATTCTAACGGAAAGCAGAAAAACAACTATTTTGAAGGTGGTATGATCAAAATTCTCTGAGATCACAAGGAAAGGGAAAAAGTAATTCTCTGTCAGCATTAGACAATGGATGGGTCTGAGTGCGTTTTCAAATAAGATGGTCCGGGCACTGGCAGTCGTATTTCTGGGCTCCCCTTTTAGAGTGTGGGCACTTATATCTCCTATTGTTACCGCCTAGTAAGGGAAAGCTGTTAGGGCCTCTTACGTTAAAAAAGAAAAAAGAAATGAA
Source organism: Graphiurus murinus (assembly GCA_004027655.1). Lineage (NCBI taxonomy): Eukaryota > Metazoa > Chordata > Mammalia > Rodentia > Gliridae > Graphiurus > Graphiurus murinus. The sequence goes on from PVLC010000061.1 coordinate 67,141, forward strand.
AATGTACTTCCCACTTTACACTGCTCTGAAGTTCTGAGTGTTTGTATCTGCCATCAAAGTTAAAGCTAACACTGTTTCCGAGAGAGCGAGGTCAGGTGTCAATTAATCGTTGTAAAGATAGGAGAGTGGGATACAAAGAGGTTAAGTGACTTTTGTCCAAGATTTATCCAGTGATCCGCAGGGCTGAGCTGCCAAGTCAGGAGGTCTGACTCGTCACAGCAGAAGGGCCGGAAGAGCACTCGCTGGACAGAACTGAGTTCTAGAGCGCCTCCGTCGGGACCTCATGGCTCCAACCCCCAAACGGCTGGCCAAACAACTTAGAGGAAAAAAGAAAAATCAAAACTGCACTAAGGTTCCACCTAGCTCCAGTGAGAATGGCGATCGTCACAGAATAATAAATGCTGATGAGGATGTGGGGAATAAGCAACATTTTTACCTTGTTGGTAGGTTTATAAATTAGGACAACCACTATGGAGATCCGTGCGGAGGTCCCTGAAAAGACTAGGAATGGAAACACCCCGTGGTGCAGCTAAACCACTCCCCAGGATTTTCCCAAAAGTATTGAAAAAAAAGTCATAGGACTGTAATGATACATGAACAGCCAGTACTGCAAAAAAAAAAAAAAAAAGAAGTCCATGATGTAGAAAGTGATTCCCTAATGAACCCATGATCAAGAAGCCCTTAGAGAGAATTCAGCGTCACAGAGGTTCTGATTGAAAACCTTGAACAGGTCCCTGTGCCAGGTACAGGGCAGGGACCGGCTTACACAGGTGCACCTGCCCACCACCTGTTCAGAAATGCTCAAGTTGCTAGTCACTTGAACAAGCTGTTACATAAAGTTGGCAAAATGCCAAAGATGACTAAATTTAATTATTATGACACGCATCTGGGTGTTCTGGTGACAGGCCAGTCATGTTCAGATGAGTAATAATATAAAGACTTACATAATTCACAAATGATTATATATATTTTGTTTGCTTGTGGTATTGGGGATTGAACCCAGGGGTATTCTGCCTCTGAGCTATATCCCCAGCCCTATTTTGCTTTTTATTTTGAAACAGGGTCTCACTAAGTTGTAGATGGCCTAGCTACATTGCTGAGGCTGGCCGCAAATTTGCAATCCTCCTGTCTCAGCCTCCCAAGTGTCTGGGATTACAGGCATGAGCTATGAAATTTATTTACCTTGCCTTTCATCAAAATTATTACCTAATTAAAAATTAAAATTTTCATATAAATATACAATCATAGAAACAGCCTAGAAAATTAAGAAGTTATATGCCTATAATATTCTATATCATTTTAATATTGTTCATCAGAAAATGTGAACTGAAGAAAGTCAAACATAAAAATTTAAAATCATTTTGTTTCAAAGAAAAAGCCAGAGCCGGGCGTGGTGGCGCACGCTTGTAATCCCAGCATTCGGGAGGCTGAGACCGGAGGATCCGGGTTCGCGGCCAGCCTCAGCTACCTAGTGAGGCACTCCCCAACTTAGTGAGACTCGGTTTCAAAATAAAGAATAAAAAATAGGGCTGGGGGTATAGCTCGGATGTAGAATGCCCCTGAGTTCAATCCCCAGTACCGCCAAAAAAAAAAAAAAAAAAAAAAGAAAAAGCCGGGCATGGTGGCACACACTTGTAATCCCAGTACTTAGGAGGCTGAGACTGGAGGATCCAGGTTCGCAGCCAGCCTCAGCTACTTAGTGAGGTTCTCTGCAACTTAGTAAGACCCTGTTTCCAAATAAAGAGTAAAAAATTAGACTAGGGGTGTAGGTCAGAGGTAGAATGCCCGAGTTCCATCCCCAATAACGCACACACACACAAAAAAAACTATCTTCCAAGTATCCCATTATCCTAAATATTCAGCTATTCCAATATTCTAAATTATCTACTAAAATATATGAAATATAGATTTGTGATTACCAGAATTTTAACCTAAAATAATTAAATAAAATTATTTAGCTGGGCTTCTTCAGATTCTAATCTTACTAAATGTGCTATAAAAATAAAACTATCCACAACTCCAGCTGCCAACACAAAATACAAAAACTACACTTCATCCATGTCATTTCTGTGTCATATTTACACATATGAGAATAGTATTCATTAGTTCCGTGAACTATTGTGCTTTGATTTTGTAAAAACAAAATTAAAATTTGTTTAATATTATAAAATATTCCCCAGGCGATAATTCTGTACTAATGACTAAGTATCTCTGGAATCACAAGATAGAATTTAAAAAAAAAAAAAAAAAGACACCAGTTACTATTGCAAAGTAGGTTCAAAATCTATCTGTGCTGCCTGGGAGAAGCAATTTGCCCATTCATCTATTTTTTTTTTTTTAACTCTGACAACAGCAGCGCCACGACCCCAAAATTCTCAGCCTTCGGACACAGCTGCCTTTGTTCCAAGGGCACATGGGATGCAGAGAGTCGGGTCCCCTGAGCCCGAAGGGTGCCGGTCACAAGAGAGGATGTGTGGTCACCAGCTGCTCCACTCCAGCGCTGAGACAGCTCTGTGTGCCTTAATGTGCTGAGACTCACCGCCTGCTGGCCGAGTCCAGACAGGAAGCCCCTCTTGTCCTCTTGCAGGAGTGGAGGTGACATCTAGACCACTTACATGCCTGCGACTTCTTGGAGTTGAGGACAAGTCTTACAAGGGTTAAGGTGCACCCTTGAAGAAGCTCAAGGTGGCCCATGAGGGAGGCGCATTGGCTACTCTTTTTTTTTTTTTTGGTACTGGAGATTGAACCCAGGGGCATTCTACCTCTGAGCTACACCCCCAGCCCTATTTGTTATTCTTTATTTTGAAACAGGGTCTCGCCAAGTTGCAGAGGTTCTCATTAAGTAGCTGAGGCTGGCCTCGAACCTGGATCCTCCTGTCTCCGCCTCCCAAGGACTGAGATTAAAAGTGTGCGCCACCACGCCCCGCTTAGCTACTCCCTTTTTAAACACACATCACAGAACCCCATATCCAAAAGTACACATGCATTAGCAAAATCTCTTCTAAGATAGGAGTAAGGAGCCATGGAAACGGACACTGAACTCAGGGAGGGTCCACCAACCTCTGAGCTACCTAGCGATGGCTCCTGGGAAGCGGACAGTGAGCTGCCCTATCTCGTCTTCCTCCAGGTTCACACCAGTTTGCAAAAGAATCTGCCTCCCCCGCTCCCCAAGCCATGTATGCTTTCAGAGAATTCAAAGATAACCCGTATTTTTATTCTGCAGCCTCTCAGGTGTCTACCAGAACTTTCTGTTAAGAGACTTCTATACTCAGAAGTATCAACTGAATATTGACTCTTAAGATAAAATATATATGTGATGGCAGATGTACTCAAAACTTTCCTGCTGACTCCCCGTAACCCAGTATCCACACCTATGATGGTTAAGTCCATATGTCATTGTGGCTGTGCTATGGTGCCAGGAATTTTTTTTTGGGGGGGGGGGGTTGAACCCAGAGGCATTCTACCTCTGAGCTACACCCCAGCCCTATTTTATTTTATTTTATTTTTTATTTTGAAATAGGGTCTCACTAAGTTGCAGAGGACCTTACTATGTTGCTGAGGCTGGCCTTGAACCTGCGATCCTTTAGTCTCAGCCTCCCAAGTACTGGGATTGCAGGCATATGCCACCACGCCCAGCTGGTGCCCAGATATTTGCTCACATGTTTTTCTGAAAGTTTCTGTGATGATATTTTTGGACAAGATATGCATTGGAATCAGCAGACTTTGAATTCCCTGACGGGGTGGGCCTCATGACTGAGTTAAAGGCCTGGCTAGAATAAAAGGCTGACCTCCGCCAGCAAGAGGGAACCCTCACAGTTAGCCATGGGACTCGTCTGCAGCATCAGCTCGCCCTGCTTCTATGACCTTTGGGTTCATAATGCAGTTCTCCTGTCTACTCATCTCCTCTCTCAGGTTTCAGACTGGCCACACCTCCACGATCGCGTAAGTCAATTCCTCAAGTCTCTTTCTCCCTATATACACATGCTATCCATTCTGTTTCTCTAGAGAACTCTAATGCGGTACTAAACTCACCTCTGATTCACACCATCTTAACCCCTCAGGACTTTGAAATGAAAGTCACGCTCACCAAGCTTTAAGAGGATTCTAGGCTCAGGTGATAATCTACCTGCAAACCAATCGTACCGGAAGAGGTAGAGTTAAAGAGGCGGATTCTCCCCAAGGAAGGTCCAGGAATAGGCACGAGGCCGATGCTGGAGTGGAACTCAATGAAGTGGCGTGGAGTGAAGGCTTGGCGTGGAGCATGACAGAGACTTAAAAAGAAGTGCTGGAGAGTCAGGGGTGTGTTCAGAAGGCCAGACGAGGAATGGCACCAGGAGCAGCTCACTGGTCCATCAGACTAGAGGGAGGTCAGCAGCATGATCCAGAGTCCCGCTAGGATCCCAGTGGGAAAATGAAGGACGATGCAATAAGACCAGGAAGGAACAGCCAATTCCTCAGAGGCCAAATTGTGCCCAAGGGGATTTTCTAGTCCAAGGTGACTGGAGACTTCCGTTGCAGAGAGCACACAGGGCATGCAGGATATTCGGAGGGTCTACCCAGAGCAGGCAGTTCCTGATGGGAGCTTGCCCTTCATGCACAGGAGGCCACTGTCATCTAAGCAGGTCAGGGCCGGGATCTCTCGGTGGAGAAAGGAGGGCCTAATGGGAATCTGACAGTTAAGGAAATCAAAGAGCTAAGAAGAAATAGGGAGCCACGTGTGGTGCTGTGCACCTGTAACCCGTCTACTTGGGAGGCTGAGACAGGAGGATTGCAGGTTCACGGCCACCCTCAGCAAATTAGTGAGACCCTGTTTCAAAATCAAGAAATAAAATAGGGCTGGGGTTGTAGCTTACAGGTAGAATGATGTCCCTGGATTCAATCTCCAGTCACACACACACACACACACACACACACATGCACACACGCGCACGCGCGTGGACACAAGGATTGGGGAGCCAGGCAAGGCGGTGCACGCCTGTAGCTCCTGTACTTGGGAGGCTGAGACAGGAGGATCACAGGCTCAAAGCCAACCTCAGCAACTTAGCGAGACCCTGTTTCCAAATTTAAAAACCAAAGTAAAAAACAGGGCTGGGGGTGTAACTCGGAGGTAGCTCACCCCTGAGTTCAACTCCCAGCACCACAAAAACAAAAACAACAACAGAAAGGAAGGGATAGGGTAGCCCAGAGGCCAAGAAAACACACTGAAGGAACTCACCCCACAGTCCACCACAAGCTTGATTTAAATTACATCTGTGGCTGGATTGAGCAGTGGGAGAAAATAAACTCATTTGTGACTAGCGCTAAAAAGGAAAACCTTCTAGTCACTGCTCTGTGCTTACAGTTTTCATGCGGCACAGGAAAACCCAAATAGCATCTGATACAATTTACATAACTTTGCATAATTGCAAGATTACCGTTCTGCAGAGAAGTTCCAGACCACAGCTCTCTTCCGCTTCTTTGCCGCCAAAAAAGACAAAATGGAAAAGCATTCTGGGCGAGCAGTTTTCTACCCTGTTCTTAAAAATCACAAGACGCCAGTTCAACAACTTTTCTCGGAGGCATGTACCTAATATTACAAGCCTGACTGTCCTGATCTAAAATCTTACTGAGAGCATTTAATCGATACACAGATATTGACAGAGCCTCCCTCCCCAACTGCTATTTTCTTTTTTTATTTTTTATTTATTTATTTTTTTTTTTTTTTTTTTTGCGGCACTGGGGATTGAACCCAGGGGCATTCTACCTTTGAGCTATACCCCCAGCCCTATTTTTTATTCTTTATTTTGAAACCAAGTCTCACTAAGTTGCAGAGGGCCTCACTAGGTAGCTGAGGCTGGCTGTGAACCTGGATCCTCCGATCTCAGCCTCCCGAATGCTGGATTACAAGCGTGCGCCACCACGCCCGGCTCCCAACTGCTATTTTCAAAACATTGATTTCAGAACAGGAAAGAAGCACCCTTAGCTTAAAATCTACTGCAAGTTGCCTGGGCTGGCAGCAGCCACATTTTCTTCAAAGGTAAAATGAGAATGCCATCTCACCAGTGACGTTACAAGATTGTCCAGGGACAGGATTGCATACAGTATGGGAGGCACCCAATAAAAATATTTTGTGGTAGCTGGGCTTGTAATCCCAGCATTTGGGAGGCTGAGACTGGAGGATCCGGGTTCCCTGCCAGCCTCAGCTACCTAGTGAGGCACTCTGCAACTTCGGGAGACCCTTTTTCAAACTAAAGAATAAAAATAGGGCTGGGGGTATAGCTTGGAGGTAGAATGCCCCTGAGTTCAATCCCCAGTACCCCCCAAAAAAAATATTTTGTGGTGAGAGAAACTGTGACTTGTTTTGTCTTGTGTTACTGGGGATTGACCCTAGAGATGGTCTACCTCTTGAGCTACAGTTCCAACCCTATTTTATTTTTTACTTTGAAACAGGGTCCTTACTAAGTTGCTGAGGGTCTCACTACGCTGCTGAGGCTGGCCTCGAACCTCCTGAGATTCTCCTGCCTCAGCCTCCCAAGTACTGGGATTACAGTCTAGCACCACCATTCCTGGCAGAGAAAGTGTTTTTGTACTTGGAGATCTATGGCACAAACATCATAAAATTCATGATTTATTTATTCAATGTGAGACATCAATAAAATGAGTATGCGGTGTAGAATGTCAAAAAGAAAAAAAAAAAAAAGCATCAAACAAGGATATATAGGAAAAAAGACCAGAGTCTTCCTTTAGGACACAAGGGAGATTGAATCCCGGACCCTACAATAGCCTGCAGATGCCAAAACCCATGCTCAAGTCTTTCTGAAAAACAGGGTTAGTATGTGCCCTCTACAAGTCAACAATGCCTATATTTTAAAATCATCTCTATCTAGTATTTAGTGAATCTTTCTGCTTCCTTGACTAGTCAGTTGAGTTTAATTCTGTTCTTTGAGTTCTTAGCATATATACTCAATTTTCTTATTAATAAATAGAATTCCAGTTACAATTGAAGACTTCCAAAGATAATAATGTAATTCCTTTTAAGTCTCATTAGTATTAGTAAGATGTCATTTAAGTCATAAAATATAAATTTTAAAAATCAATAATCTCATGAAGCATAACCAGATACTACTTCTCAGTTGGGCATGGTGGCACATGCCTGTTATCCCAGTACTTGGGAGGCTGAGACAAGAGGATCTCAGGTTTGAGGCCAGCCTTAGAGTGAGGCCCTCAGCAGCTTAGTGAGACCCTATTTCCAAATAAAAAATAAAGTAGGGCTGGGGGTAGCTCATACCTCTGAGGTAGGATGACCCTAGATTCAATCCCCAGCATAACAACAACAACAACAAAAAATTCTCAGAAGCCATGTTTCAATAATGGTTGGGGACTGGTAAGTCCTGTATCTGATGATTTTATAGACCCATGTACCACCCACCAATACCTCTTCCTTTACAATCAACCACAGGAAAAAAAAAATCACAATTCCCAAAAACAGTCCTGGGACCAGGCTGTAGGATTTGGCAGGATCTACCCGCATAACATAAGGACATCTTCACACGTTGCCTAACACTTCATGAATAAACATTCCTTTATTCAAATAAGTTATATATTAACTAACTGCAGTAATTGCGATTCAACT
>PVLC010000061.1:74852-103695 GCA_004027655.1 Graphiurus murinus
GGGGGGGGGGGGGGGGGGGGGGGGGGGGGGGGTATTTGCATATGCATCATCACACATGCTTACCTACAATGTCATACAAGAGCATCCTTTCCAGGACTCGGTAGGCACCAGTTAGAACTCGAGAGCTCCCCGGGCCCTGACATTAAGAGGTAATGTTGCTACTTCCCGATAAATAACAGACAGTGGATTAAATGATTTCTGTACATTAGCACTATAAACAATAATTATTTGGCAGCTGCCCTTTGCAAACTTTGCATGTGCTTATGAATAAATCAGGCCGCATTGATTTACTAAGCCTAAACATTTTACATTTTGCTCCGCTAATAAGCGCCATAATCCCCTGCTGCACTTAGTGATGTTTTAATGTAGTATGTTCCTTAATACTTTTAATATGAAAGATTGGTGCCGATTCGCCCCCAAGCAGGAATGCCGCTCTGTGAACGGCCAATTGGCCACTGAACCCAGGTCACTCCAAGTACGTCCTTATTAATGGAGTTCCCCGCCTGTTGATGGGAAGTGCTTCCTGATGACATACTCCAGGTCTGCTACTGTGCTATTTTTCCTTCCTCGTAACATTTAGCATCATGACGACAGCTCACATTAATTCAAAGATTAAATCAATTCAAAATAGCAAGGCAGGAAAAAAATGGAACTGTTAAGAGTTCTATGTGCCTTGTAAAACTATCACCTAAACTAATAAAAACACTCTCTTTCAATGCAGTGACTACAGAAGATAGAAGGCTACTTTGGACCATCTCAATACATTCTTAAAGGTCTGGAATCTGAGCTGGGCATGGTGGCGCATGCCTGTAATTCCAGGACTTGGGAGGCTGAGACAGGAGGATCACAGGCTCGAGGCCAGCCTCAGCAACTTAGCAAGGCTCTCTGCAACTCTATGAGACCCTGTTTCAAAGTAAAAAGTAAAATAGGGCTGGAGGTGTAGCTCAGAGGTAGAATGCCCTGGGTTCCATCTTCAGTACCACAGGGAAGGAAAAAAAAAAAAAAAAAAAAAGGTCTCAAGTCTGTGCAACCTCAAACTGACAAGGAAAGGCATCCTGTCCCTTCTGCCATGGGGCAGGGTGGGTGGCATCCCCATACATTCCCAGTCTGTCACCCAGAGTGACCAACCACTCAGCTTCCACTGACCACTGGGCTGAGACCAAAAGAACTCTAGGTTCTCTGGGTCCTAACAGGGATCTGGAGTCCCTGCTTTCTTTATCAAGGGAAATTCTACCAAGCACTCACAATAATTTGCCACCCTATACCACTTCTGGGTATCTACCCAAAACAATGGAAACCAAACTATCAGACCAATACATGTGTCTCTATGTTTATAGCCACACAATTCACAGTTGCCAAACTATGGAACTAGCCAAGATGTCCGTCAACAGATTAATGGATTACAAAACTATGGGATATGTACACAGTGGAATTTTACTCAGTCATAAAGAAGAACAAAATCATGTCATTTGTAGGGAAATGGATGGAACTGGAAAACATTATGCTAAGTGAGATTAGTCAGTCACAAAAAGTAAAAAATTGCATGCTCTCTCTAATATGGGGAAGCTAGGGCAAAAATGGGATATAAGAGGGACTTTAGACGAAGAAAGAGAAACCTTAGATGAGCAAAGAAGGTGACTTAACTGAAGGTGATGGAGGGGAGGAGGAAACACCCTAATGCACATGATGCACTTTCACAAACATACCAAAGTCAATCACTAAACTGAACTTGAGCAGGAGGGAGGGCGAGGGAGTGGGGCGGGAATTGGGGAAGGGCTAAATGAGAGATGTGTGCATGTATGCCTTTACCAGCCTGTACCTCGCAAATACATAGGATTACAATGCACCAATAAAAAAATAATAATAATGTTAATAATTTGCTACCCTACTTCCATTAAAACTTCATCATTCCCAACAGGAAAACAGAAGAAACTTCACTGTTTTTTGGACACACTCCTGGGCTAGATGTGCAAGGATCCTAATTCCAAAACAAGCCCCATTCTTCATGCATAAAACAGGAAGATTTGCTTCTTTCTTTCCCTCTCAAGGATCACAAATCAAGGATTTCCAACTGAACAGCTCTTCAGAGATGATAGACTAGAGGTCCTCATTACAAAGATGAGGGCAGGCAAGGAGAGGCCAGTCTGGACAAGATAGCAAGACCCTATCCCGATAAAAAAGATAAGAACATGGCAGGGGGGATTCACCCATGGAGCTCAGTTCATAGCAGAGACTTCAGATCTCTGAACGGAGCTCCCTGGATTCCTGGGATCCTTAGGAAACCTCTCTATTACTACAGAGTCTCCTCACCAGAAACATCAGTGCCCTGGATGGCTATAACTCATGTTAGTATTCTGCAATGCCTCTCGAGTTGAACCACAACAAAGATCAGCTAGGCACACTTGCAGAATTTACAACGATATTAGCTCTCTAAGAAAACCACACAAACAAAAGTCCCTGTTCAAAAATAGATTCCCCGATTCCCTCTGGAATGGCTGCCGTCTCTGGTTACAAAGCAATAATTATCCTGTCCTGCAGTAATCAATAAAACCTCTTGCCCCATGAACCTGCTATTTCCTGACTTTGTTCTCTGTACTAAAAGACTTCCAACTCGTATTGATTACCTACTAAATTTTTTTTAAGTTCTTACACACACACACACACACACACACACACACACACACACACACACACAGCACTGAAGGAATCAAGTTAGCATAACTTGTTATCGTTTGAACCTATTTCAAACCTTTCAGTCATATTAATGGTTTTCCTCTTTCTGGGATTTTCCCAATTTCCATTCTGATCTTGTCATTTCACAGACATCTGTGTCTTGGCCAAACAGCACAGTCTGTAGTATACACCTCTGATGGTGTTTCTGAGACGGTGTTTCTGAGACCATGGCTTGTGCTCCATTTTGCTTCCATGGGAGAGAGAAGAGTTGATAAATAAACTATGCCTCTCCTCTCCAGCAACAGCATGGATGTCTCTCAAATGAGTCGGTGAGCTCTTAGAGACTTAACATTCAGTACCATGGAACTTCTCTCTAAAGCTAGTCGCTAGAACAGCTATTATAAAGTACAACTGTCATCCATCCTTCCCAAGGGCATTTGGTACTCAGGCGCCAGACTTTGAGAGTCAGGAATAAGATGATGAAAGCCTCAGTAATACAGACAGGATACAGGAGGGCTGCAGCCAGGGGTCCAGCCTGACTCTCAGGCCCCCTCTCCATGGTCCCCCTCTAGTTTCCCTTCTTGTGGTGCCCCCGAGTATGTATACAACCCCCAGAATGAATCCACATCTGTCTGTCCCTCCTGAGTGCACGAAGGCATAGCTACCCAGCAGCCCTATGCAGAGTTGGGGGAGGAGTGTTGTCTCTAATTCTCTAAACAAATTGGATATCTTGCCAGTATCACATCAGCACAACCCATCATTAGGACTGATTTATTCTACGGCAGATCAGAAATCATAGAAAAATTAAACAACTGAGTATTACATTGGATCTTCTCACTTCCGTGACAGTTTGAATTCAAAGCAAAATCTAAAATTTGAAATTTAAAAAAAAGTTGTTAATGGACATTTAGGGCTCGGGCCAATTGAAACAGGCATGCCCCAAGCGTGTGTCTTCTTATCCTAGGACGTGCGTGGGCGTAAAGATACAGCCTGACCCGTTGGCCACCACCCCAGCACTCACCTGAGAAGCACATCTTAAGGAGAGGCTGGAAACTGAGGATCGTACTGCTAGGTAGAAAGACACAGGCCATACTCACTCCGAATGCAAGGAAGCTCAGCAAAGGAGGCAACGCGCACCTCACCCTACCAACAGCAGCCATGCGTGCACGACCGTTAGCAGCACCTCAACATTCCTCGGCAGATCTTTCAATTGCTCACCGCATCCTTCTTTGCTGAGCACTCCGACAGGCACAGGGAGTGTGTGTCGGCTCTGGGTTCCACAGTCCCAGGGGCTCACACTAAGAGGCTGACTGTCCAAGGCCCTGAAATACACTCTATTCCAAAGACCCACATGACTGAAAGTGAAGTCGCTTCTCCACACCCATCAGTTGATGTATGGAGAAATAAAATGATCGATCCATACAGCGGACGATTATTCATTCCTACAAAGAAAGGAAACCCTGATGTGCCCCGGTGGGGATGAGCTTTGAAAACATTATGCTAAGTGAGAGGAACCAAACACAAAAATAACACACGGGACAATGATTCCATGTAGATAAAATGCCTAGAATGGGAAAATATATAGCTCAGAAAGTAGATTAGGGGTTGTAGGAAGGGAAATGGGGAGGGGAGGACTTGGGATGATAAAAATATCCTGGAATTAGATAAACAATGATTGCACAACCTTGTAAATGCATTTAAAAAAAATCACTGAACTGTACACTTTAAATGGATGAATTTATGGTATGTAGATTATATTTCAAAATTAACCCCCCCAAAAAGTACAGTTGCAACATGATCAACATGTAAGGGTGCACGCAGCCATCTGATTATGGGAGGGTCCAATCTCAGGGTCAGGAGGAAGAGATGGATCCACTGACCACTGGAAAAGGAGAAAGAAGAAGGGAGAAAAGACGTTTCAGACACAGAAGAGATCAAATACAAAGGTCCAAAGCAAGGTCAGAAAGAAGGCCCTTTTTCTTGTTCTTCTGAGACAATAAAATGGCAAGATGTCAGCTAAGGCAATGGAGTCAATCTTGACAAATGTCACTTTTTTTTTTAATCACCGTGAGAAAAATATCCAACAAGAACAACTCAGAGGAAAGGCTGACTTGGACTCATGGTTTCCCTGGTTCAGTCCATGGTTGGCTCCAAGACAGAAGCATCACGGCGGCTGGGCATGGTGGAATAGAGCTGCTTAACTCATGGGAGCCAGGAGCAGAGAGAGAAAGAGAGAGAGACGAGAGACAGAGACAGAGAGACAGAGACAGAGACAAAGAGATATTAGAGCCCTGATCCAATCATTTCATCTCTGAGCACTTCTACTTTGCCAGCACATGAGCTTTTCTGGCATTCCATATCTAAACCCTAGTAGTCATTTATATGCAACTCTTAAAACTCCAGCCATTTTTTTATGACTCCCTCCCTAACAGTCTATCATTTATGCAAACAAAAGTAGTAAGAAAAAAAAATCATTTTCCCTGATCAGAAAAGCAATGTACCATAACCTAAAAAGAGAAGATAAAATTCCAATATTTTGAAAGGCTATAGCCACCATTAATACCCTGGCTACCTCTAAAATGTAAGTGTCACTTCAAAAAATTTTTAAAAATAAAGAAATCAAGAACTGGGTACAAGAAGGAAATGACACACTTTGAGAGAGAGAATCAAAGAACTTCAAGTACCACTGCTGCCAGGACCATAGACTGCAACGTAGAGAACAGGGAGTTGAGAGTCAGAACTATGGCTGCACCCAGTTTTCACACTTACGGGACCAGACGAGTTTCTTGAGTGCCTTTGTAACACGTGACTATTCTTTATCCCAGCAAGATCTCTGGACTTCAGAACCACAGCAAGCCAGGGCTACTTCATAGCTGCAGGGCCACCCTGTGCACCTTAAAGAGGTTCCCCAGTATCTCTGATCTTATCCTTCTTGATGTCAGATGCACGTCCCTCGCTCCAGGGACCCACCAAGCACGCTTCCAGACATGGCCAGATGCCCACTGTGGGTTAAAACGTCCCAGCACGGAAGCACTGATTTGTTTTGTTTTTGTTTTTTTTGCGGTACTGGGGGTTGAACTCAGGGGCATTCTACCTTCGAGCTATACCCCCAGCCCTATTTTTTTATTCTTTATTTTGAAACCGAGTCTCACTAAATTGCGGAGTGCCTCACTAGGTAGCTGAGGCTGGCCGCGAACCTGGATCCTCCGGTCTCAGCCTCCCGAATGCTGGGATTACAAGCGTGCGCCACCACGCCCGGCTCGGAAGCACTGATTTGTAACAACTAAACTCATCTTTCCCCTCTGAGCTCTGACCACATCTCCTGAGTGAGGACATCTGTCCTCATCAGGTTAACATTCTCAATCCTTCACACCTTCAGTCTCCCCACGGCGAAACAGATTAAAAATTACAGAAGCCTGTCCGAGAGGCCCTATAGTCCTGTTCAACCCATCAACTCTCAAGAACAGAAGAAAAACAACATAACCAATCACCCAGGGTGGGGGAAACAAGACCTCAGTTCCATTCCAGCATCCTTCAGCCTTCCTGCCCTACCTTCCACCAGCAAAATCTGAGGATTAATATCTAAGGCCTTCGCCTCCCAGAGGCCACAGCTAGCTCAAGGGTCAGGACCAGCTCCAACACGTGAAATCGACCCCAATCCCCTTGCCCTCCAGCTAACAAAAGCCAAGAAGCAACTCGTAAAGAGCTAGAAGACCTCCGTTCGGGAATATTTACAAAGTTCTTTTTGCCCCAACAGTGGCTGCAGGCATCACTTGTAAACCAAAGCCGTCGGTATGTGGGCTCACCATCCGGGGGCATCAACACCTTGTTGTTCTGCGTGCACCACCCCACGGGGTGCAGATCCGCTATGACCACGTCACACCAGAAGTCGGCCCTGCGGTCCTCCCCGTAACCACAGTAGCGCAGGAGCAGCAGCTGCCCGCAGGTGGTGATGATCGTGGCCACCCAGTACGTGTCCGGATTGTTCTTATTAGCCACCTCCAATTTCATTCCTGGCTGGAAGTTGCTCTGAATGCTGATTTCAACCTTAAGGAATCAGAAACGGGGGAGGGAAAAAAAAGTATTATTACACAAGATGCATCCCTCCGAAAGAACTACTTTAAAACAGAGCACAGCTGGGCAGAGTGGAGCACATCTGTAAACCCAGTACTTGGGGAGGCTGAGATGAGAGGATTGCAGGTTCAAGGACAGTCTCAGCATTTTTTTTTTTTTTTTTTTTTTTTTGTGGTACTGGGGATTAAACTCAGGGACATCCTACCTCCGAGCTATACCCCCAGCCCTGTTTTTTATTCTTTATTTTGAAACAGGGTCTCATTAAGTTGCGGAGGGCCTCACTAGGTAGCTGAGGCCGGCTGCGAACCCGGATTCTCCGGTCTCAGTCTCCCGAATGCTGGGATTACAAGCATGCACCACCATGCCCGGCTCAGCCTCAGCAATTTAGTGAGGCCCTCAGTCACTTAGCGAGGCCCTGTTTCAAAAAAATAAAGTACGGCTGGGGGTGTAGATCAGCAGTAGAACATCCCTGGGTTCAATTCCCCAGAAACTCCTCCCCCCCCAAAAAAATAAAATAGAGTATTTTAAAACAGTATTTCATGCCCTAAAACAGGCATGCATTTGTCTAAGAGAAATAAAATGAGCCAGGCGTGGTGGTGCATGCCTATAAACACCAGTACTTGGGAGGCTGAGGCAAGAGAAACGCAGGTTCAAGGCCACTCTCAGCAATGTATCGAGCAACTTAGTGAGACCTTGCTTCTAAATAAAAAGTAAAATAGCGCTAGGGTGCAGCTCAGAGTTCGTCGACTGTCCGGGGTTCTATTCCAAGTACCACAAAAAAAAAAAAAAAGAAGAAATGAAATGCATAATGCATGGCCACAAATGTAATGCTAAATTTTCCAGGAGCCACATTTAAAAAAAAAAAAAAAAAGAAAGAAAAGAAAAAATTAATTTCAAGGTTTCAAGGACATATTTCAGTTCACCCACGATAGCCAACACATGGTCATTTCAATATGTAACTAACATAAAAAATGAGAATGAGATACTGAGATACTCTTCTATTTTGAATGAACCCTCCCAACCCTGGCAATTCTCTTAACCAGTACCCAGTGTGCTGGTGGCTACTGTGTGGAAAACGCCGACATGGGGAATGGATTTCCTTTTGTTTTAATTAAGAGTTCTACTGCATTGACATTTATGAGGCTCCCTCTTCCCCTACAAAAAGAGCCTTCCAGCCTGCTGAGTGTTAGAGTTCCAAAGCTGACACATCTGCTAGTCTGCCCATGAGCAGCAGGTGCTTAAAGGAGACAATGGACTCTTATATTAGTCATCCGTTGGTCCGATACGACTTTTCCTTCAAGCCTGGCTGAGTGGCCTGGGGAAAGTCAACTCTGCGAAGGACAGACACCAGCATGGCCTTCAGGGCACTCCGCTGTGACCGAAAAGGAGGTGGATACTTATAATCAGTACTTGAGAGGCTGAGACAGGAGGATCCCAGGTTCATGGCCAGCCTCAGCAACTTAGCGAGGCCCTCAGCAAGTTAGCGAGACCCTGTTTTCAAAAAAAGAAAATAGGACTGGGGGTATAGCTCAGAGGTAGAATGCTCCTGGGTTCAATCCTCAGTATCACCAAAAAAAAAAAAAAGTATCCCAATCTGCTTGTGAAACTCAGGCTGTCAGGCTGGACCTTTATTCGGAATAGCCCAGTGGTAGGAGGGAGGGTGGAGGGGTTATTTCTCAGAGTTAAATTTTCATTTACTAAAACAATATTCCGGTCTAAAAGCATGGGTCTTGGAAATTTAGTCTTTTCTCTGCTAATTATATTGTCACAGTATGTCACACCTAAGCAAAAATCTGATAGGAATTCAAATTTTTTTTTTAATTTTTCTGGGACTGGTCCTCTGTTGAGCATGCTGTTTGCATTATTTACAGAAATATCATTGAGAAGCATGATGTTTTGTTAGATCCGAACGCTTTCAGAGTGTATGTATGGTCATTCCTCTCTTTTGATTCATCTGCCCATAAATGACTCTAAGACGTTCATGCATCTTTTCAAAATCAAAACATCAGTTTACAATAAAAGCGTGCAGCTGTTGTACCTACAAGAAGGCCTTCCACAGCACATTACCTTGCCTGCGTGGCTGGCTCTGTGTGCATTGGAATCGACCTTACTTGTGGCCCAACTTATCTGCGGCTGTGAAAACCAAATCAACTTCCACATCGCCTCCTTATTCCTAAGAAATTGTGGCTTACGCCGGGCGTGGTGGAATCCCAGGACTCGGGAGGCTGAGATGGGAGGATCGCAGGTTCAACGACAGCCTCAACAAGTAGTGAGACTCTCATCAACCTAGTGAGATCCTATTTCAAAAGAAAAATAAACTAGGGCTGGGGGTTTAGCTATGGAGGTAGAGTGCCCCTGGGTTCAATCCCTAGTACCACAAAAAAAAAAAAAAGAAAAGAAAAAAAGAAATTGTTGTGACTAATGTCCTCTTTTCCTTTCATTCCTTTCTTCTACTAGATTATCGGGCTTCACCCTGCAAGGTCCCCTTCCCACCCACAAGTCATAGAAAATGAGCTGTCTGACTTACATGTTTGAAGGATGCGTGAGGAGCTGCCCTAGCACCGGTCTCTTCCAAATACTCTCCCCAATTAAAGTCGATGTCCTCCATGCTTGAACCTTCTTCTGCTGAAAAGAAATAAAAGCAGAATGTCAGTCCTATCCCGGGTAAAGAATAGAAAGGCCATGGCCTTCGACGAGGACCAGAAAATCCTTAACATGAGACACAAACTAATCCAGTGGTGGAGGAGGGGGTGGCATAATTCTTTGCAGAGCACTAGCTTGCTGATTATAGGGACATCTGTCTCCTTTGAGAAAAGAAACAGAAGCAGAACGCTGATTTAACTCTGACAAATCAGGAGTAGCACTGATTTGCTACATGAGAGTGTCCTAGGTTGAAATGAGCCACCCAGCCTCTGGGAAGGTTGAAGGGCAAGGAGAAGAGGCTCTTCAGGTGCTGAAAATGCACCTGATAAACACAGAGACCAGCGTGATCTGTCCACAGGCTGCCCACTCTATAGGGCTGGAGATTATAAGCCATCTTTGATTGGCAGGTCATAGCAGACTTTGGAAAACAGTGACTCCAATAACATTTTAAGGGGGGACTGGCGGGGAAGATGGAGGTCCAGGAGGATTGTGAAGCCACCTTGCAAGTTGGTGAAAGAAATCCCCCAGCTGCTGGGCATCCCCGATGGCCACTCAGTCGGTCTAAGGACCTTTCTCCAGCCAGTAGAGGGCTCTCAGGGTCAGCCCCACAAACAGAAACCAGCGGAATGTTTGCTTCTCTCCAATCACGAGGAGAAAAGGAGAATCACATTCAAATGCACATGGCCCTTCAAATCATAACTGTTTTACATCTGCTGCATAGATCCACAAACCCAGGCCCTGAGGGAAATCAAGTGATGTCCAAAAGTTTTAGGGCTGCGTGTGAGCTATCATTTGTATCACAGAAAAAATGCACTGTAGGATAGAGCGGGCATAAATGTTATGGTATAGTTTCAAATGGAAAGAGTTAAGAGACTGCTCGTGCAAGCTGGGCGTGGTGGCACATGCTTGTAATCCCAGCATTTGGGAGGCTGAGACTGGAGGATCCGGGTTCGAGGCCAGCCTCAGCTACCTAGTGAGGCACTCCGCAACTTAGTGAGACCCTGTTTCAAAATAAAGAATAAAAAACAGGGCTGGGGGTAAGCTCGGAGGTAGAATGCCCCTGAGTTCAATCCCCAGTACCGAAAAAAAAAAGAAAAAAGAAAGAAACTCTTCATGCTATTTTAACCTATTTGTAAGGCTACTGTAGGGAAAGAATATGCAAACAGGAGATTCAAATGTCTGGATTCTCTCCTCCTCTGATAATATCCAGTGGATGCTGCTGCTAATTCCTTGTATCTTTTACAGGCAAAAGCCAACCTCACCAGCCAAGAGTAAATACTGCTTTCAAATAGCCAATAACTATGTGAAAAAAAAATGCCCAACACCATCAGCAATCAGAGAAATGCAAATCAAAACTACACTGAGATTCTATCTAGCTCCAGTTAGAAGAGCAATCAAGAATAAATGCTGGCGAGGCCGCGGGGAAATAGGAACCCTCACACGCTGGTGGTGGGGCTACAAACTAGTATAGCCGCCATGGAGACCAGTGTGGAGTTTTCTCAGAAAATTAGGAATAAAACCACCACATAACCCAGTGATACTTCTCCTACACATCTTTCCAATGGAACTGAAGTCAGAATATGATGATGATACATGCATAGCTGTGTTTATAGCAGCAAAATTCACAAGAGACAAATTACGGAACCAGCCTAGGTGTCCCTCAACAGATGAACAGATCACAAAACTGTGGTATAATCACAAGGTGGCATTTTACTCAGCCGTAAAGAAGAATGAAATTATGACATTTGCAGGGAAATGGATGGAACTTGAGAATATCATGCTAAGCAAGATCAGCCAGTCTCCAAAAACAAATAATTGTACGTTTTCTCTCATTCCTGGAACCTAGACAGAGCATGGGATACCAGGGTAATCTCAGATAGACAAGCGGGGACTCCAGTGCAGTGATGCAGAGGGCGAGGGGAGGGAGGAGGGATGGAGACCTAAAGAAGGTAGCGGTGGAGATAATGCTATGTACAACTGTTAAACTACCAGCGCCAAGGTGAGAGACATTCATGGGGAAGGGGAGGGGAGGGCTCGGAGGGCCGTGCTCGCTGAGCTGTGTGCATGGTAGGCCTATCCCTCAGTACCTCAGGATTATGTATACAGTGCACCAATTAAAAATAATAATAATAACAATTAAAAACTGCAACATGGCTGCTAAAATTTAAAGGAAAGAAGAAAGGAGGGAGGGAGGGAGGGAAGAAGGAAAGAAGGAAGGAAGGAAGGGAGGGAGGGAAAGGGAGAGAAAAAAGAGAGAGAGAGAGAGAGAGAGAGAGAGAGAGAGAGAGAGAAAGAAAGAAAAAAAGAAAAGAAAGGCAGGCAGGCAGAAAGGCAGGCTATATCCAATCAGGCTGCAACCCAAAGACAACGCCTTCATTCTGGAAACTGCCTCAGAGTGGCACCCAACAGCTCCACTCACACTACTCCTCCCAAAACAGCACTGGACATCCATCACCAAATCTGCTTTCCGATCCGCTCAGGCGTCAACTCACAACTCAGCACCGGGGATTTGCCACCATGCTCGGGTGCGGTGTCTGAGCGGTGTCTGAGGATTGCAAACTGTTGCAGACAAAGTCCAGAGCTTCTCCCGCCCCCGCTTGTCAGGACTCAGCTCGCACCCTGCCCTCCTGCAGCCCCGTCGGCTCGCGGCAGCCCACCAAGGGAACATCCTAGGGGCTACGCTGTGTTTGGGTGTCCACTGTCTGCTAGGCGCTCCACGAGCGTCACCTTAGAATCCTTCCAAAAACCCTGACAGCTAGCTGCTCACAGAGGAGCTCAGAAATGGGGGGAATCACCCCATCATCACAGAAGTCCACCTTCATAGGGATCAGCATGGGCTGTCTGTCTGGGAAGCTGGAACTCTTATTAAGTGCTTTTTCTCTCTCTCTTTTTTTTTTTTTTTTTTTTTTTTTTGTCTGGTACTGTGGATTGAATGCAGAGGCACTCTACCTCTGAGCTATACTCCCAACCCAATTTTATGTTTTTTTTGTTTGTGTTTTTGCGATACTGGAGATTGAACCCAGGGGCATTCTATCTCTGAGCTACATCCTCAGCCCTATTTTTTATTCTTTATTTGGAAACAGTTTCACTAAGTTGCAGAGGGCCTCACTAAGTTCCCTGAGGGTGGCTACAAACTGGTGATCCTTCTGTCTCAGCCTCCCAAATACTGGGATTACAAGCGTGCCCCACCACGCCTGGCTATGTTTTTAATTTTGAAACAGGGCCTCACTAAGTTCCTGAGATCCTCGCTAAGTTGCTGAGGCTGGCCTCCAACCTGCTATCTTCCTGTCTAAACCTCACAGATACTGCGATCACAGGTGTGCACCACCACCCAGCTCTCTCCCTGTCTCTCTGCCTGCACATGCGTCCAAAGCCACCTGCAGTATGAAGAAGCTTCCAGGGGCAACCCAGTGCTGTGTGGAGGAGCATTAAACATCCCACAGCCAGACACTCGAGATGGGTAAGCAGGAGGCAGCCGCCACCTGCAGCGGGGAGACCAGGGTGGACAGAGTCCCTGGAACCTGTTGATGAGGAAGACCAAGAGAAGCTGCAAGAAGACTCGGGCATGGAACTCAGTCCTGGGCCCAAGGAGGCAAGAGGACCTGGGCAGGGCTTCTGCACACCCGTCACCTGAGAAGGACAGTGGTTCAAAGTGGAACGGGCCTCGCTCTGAGGCGTGAGTTCCTTCCCATCAGAAACATCCACCAGGGGGCCGCCAGCACCTGGGATGAGAGACCTTGAAGAACCTCATCACCCTGACCCGCCGAGAGGGAGAGATCCTACAGCTCCACGGCTGGGGTGTGGTGCCTCCCGACCTTACAACCTTGAGACCACTTGTTGCAGCTCTTTATTCTTCATACAATTCTAACCTATGCTAGTAGCATTTTACCAAAAAAAAAAATCTTCCTCCTTTTTTTGGTGGTACTAGGGATTGAAACCGGATATTGTACCTCTGAGCTGTACTTCCAGCCCTTTTATATTATTATTATTATTATTATTATTATTATTATTATTAATTTGTTTTTGAAGCAAAGTCTCACTAGGATGTTGAGAGTCTCACTATGTTGCTGAGGCTGCCCTTGAATCTGTACTCCTGTCTCCGCCTCCCAAGGACTGGGATTACCTGTGTGCACCACCATGCCCAGCTTGTTTTCACCAAATTTTAATTCATTACAAACTAATCCCTCCTCCTCTACATATTTTTGCAACTCACTCATGATTTCAGTCAAGTTGACCGAGAGGTCAGACAGACGGCCCCCACTCTGTCTCCCAGCAAGTTCTCTCACTCTCTGCCTGCCCAAAGAAAACACTTTATAAAGCACCCCAACAGTCAGGCCTAGAACAGGATTAAAAAATAAAAACTTCACGCCTAGCACTGGTGATTTCAACCATGCTGTTTGAACAATAAAGTCATATATAAAATTCAGGGTCACTCATAACGCGGCCTTTTAAAATCTGTCACGCTCAAACCTGGGTTGAGCCTGCGCACCCCCCTAAGCGGCTGATTCTCTAAAGACATTTCAATGAGCAATAGATAAACACACAATGTTTATGAGGAGAGGCCTCATAAACCCAGAGCAAATATTTACAGCTGATTCATAAACCTCTTAAACCCATAAACATTTTATCAAGGAAACTCTGACAGCCTCCCTCCACCATAAATGAGCCAGTGGGAGGCCTCTCCCCATGATGTCATGAAAATCCACTATGAAAAGCTGCTAAGAAAATTTTGCAATTTAAAAGAAAACAGGCGTTTCATTAGCGGGCGGGCAACTGCCGTTTTTTAGAAAACAGAAGACTAGGCGTGGGACCAGCATATTCCGAAATCAACATTAAAAGGATAGCTTATTAAAAGCTGGAGGACAGGTGACTTTAAAGTGAAAACTGCAATACACACACACAGCCCATACATCTTTTTCTTAAGCAATAAAATCTTGGGTTGTACAATTTTACAACCTGAAATGAAGCTGATTTTTGCAAGGCGAAACATTAAAACCCATAACCACTACCCAATAAAGGAACTGAAAATTGACAGATTGAGAATGAATTAAAAAAAAAAAATCTTACCAAGGACCTTCTTATGGGCAAGGAATTTTTTTTTAAATGTGGAAAGAGACAAGAAAAAGACATTAAATCTTTCTTACTTTGGGGGAAGGGGGTATTAAGGATTGGACCCAGGGCATTCTACCTCTGAGCTACACTCCCAGCCCTTTTTATTTTTTATTTTGAAACAGGATCTCTCTAAGTTACTGAGGGCCTCATTGCATTGTTGAAGCTGGCCTCAAACCTGTGATCCTCCTGTCTCCCCTTCCCAAGTATTACAAGCATGCACCACCATGCCCAGCAAATCTTTCTTACGTTAGTTTACACTATTACGGGGCAGAAAAGCTTCAGGACACCTGAGATTAAATCCTGATGCCAGCACACTCCCCAAGTGGCTTTGCCGTCTGGTCCAGTTTCCTCGTTTTTAAAATGCAGGCAATAGAAGTAGCCACTGCAGGCCAGGTGTGGTGGTGCATGTCTGTAATCCCAGTACTTGGGAAGCTGAGACAGGAGGATTGCAAGTTCGAGGACAGTCTCAGCAGTTGTAGGAGACTCTCAGCAACCTAGTAAGATCCTGTTTCAAAACAGGGCTGGGGTGTGGCTCAGAGATAGGACACCCCTGGATTCAATCCCCAGTGCCACAGACACACACACACAAATAATAATAATAATGAAGACGAGAAGGAAGAGAACAAAGAAGAGGAGGAGGAAGAGGATGAGGAAGAGGAGGAGGAGAAGAAGAAGAGGAGGAGGAAGAGGAGGAGGAGGAGAAGAGGAAGAAGAGGAGGAGAAGAAGAGAAGGAAGAAGAGTAGGAGGAAGAAGAAGAGGAGGAAGGAGGAGGAGGAAGAGGAGGAGGGGGAGGAGGAAAAGGAGAAGAGGAGGAGGAAGAGGAGGAGGAGGAGAAGAGGAAGAAGAGGAGGAGAAGAAGAGGAGGAAGAAGAGTAGGAGGAAGAAGAAGAGGAGGAAGGAGGAGGAGGAGGAAGAGAAGGAGGGGGAGGAGGAGGGGGAGGAGGAGAAGGAGAAAAAGAAGAAGAAGAAGAAGAAGAAAGCAGCCACTGCACGGGGTGTTAGAGGACTGAGCTAACACATGTAAAGGGTTCACAATTTCGAGTGCCTGCACACAGTTAAAACTCATGCTCTTACAGCTAATGCCCCTCATTCACAAGTCAATTTAGGAGTCACTGAAGAAAATCCAATGGGCCTTCTCCAATCTATAAATGTCATCTGAAAACTCTTCCCGAAAATAGATGGTCGGCACGAAGACTCTGTAGAGCATGTTTCAATGGCTCACCAGTACCAAATATGCCCACAAATGATTCTAGAACTGAAAACATTTCATGCAGTAATAGAAAAAAAAAAAAACAGAAAAAAGTAATAAATGGGGCTGGGGATATAGCTCAGTGGTACAGCGCTTCTCTAGTATGCACAAGGCCTCGGGGTTTGATTTTAGCGCTGCAAATAAATAAATAAATAAAATGATTTAAAGAATCATACTTGAATATGTTGTTCACAGTTTAAATGCTCAAAACTAGACTTGACTTTCTAGGCTCCAGAGGCTTTCAGCCTCTGCACTCTACAAAGTTTTAGACCCTGCTTTTAAATTTGTAGCATCGCTGGGCAGGGTTGCGCATGCCTGTAATCGCAGTGATTGAGAGGCCGAGACTGGAAGATGGCAGATTCGGGGACAAACTCAGCAACCTAGGGAAATCCTCAGCAACATAACAAGACCCTGTTTCAAAATAAAAAGGGCTAGGGATGTAGCCTGGAGGCAGAATGCCCCTGGGTTCAATCTCCAGGATCAAGAAAAAATAAATTGTCCCACCATGTAAAAGACTCCTTACTCAACAAGCACATGTAGAAATTCTGAAAGGAAGAGACAGGTTAGTCATATGAGGGACAGGGGAACTGGGCCAATCTCTGTAATACATAAAGATAACTTAGAATTATTTACAAATGCTGTTTCTATTAAAGATCTGCACATCTTGTATAATTTAGGCCACCCGCCATACGAGAAATCAGGAAGTAAATAGCTATGATGCTTTGGCATGGAATCCCCACCCCACCCCCGCCAATGATATCGCCCTCGCTCTCAGACTCCCGTGCATCAAATCATGTTCAAGGAAATGTCAGGACGAATAATTTCCTGACAGCAGATTATCGTTAATGAGTTTCAGAATCTACTTAAGCTGGAGAGATATATTGCAGCTGCACAAGAATGAAAAGCCAATACATCGTTGGCTTTTAAGAAGTTTTCCAAACACGCTATTGAAAATGACACCGTAATAGACACTGACGTGTGCGGACAATGTACTACAAAAAATACGGAAAGGTAACCTCACTCAGCAAACAGGAGACTTTTATTAAAAGCATAACTGGATTTCAACAAACGCAGAATGATGAGAAAGAACCTTCAGCCTGTGGCACAATGTCTTCTCCAAAGACAATTTCCATTTTCCCACCGGGGAACAATGATTCAGCTCTATTTGTAGGAGAAGTTTTCTTACTCAGACTTTCCGTGCAGAGAACCTGAAAGGGGGTCAACTGAACCAATTTTGAAATAGCAACTAGTAAACTTTCATCCTATTAAGGCACTCAATTATTTCAGGGGCTTCCAGATTTTTTTCCAAAGACACAACTTAAAAAACTTAATACACTTAAGGATATCAGGCAATCTGCAATTCTGTCATTGACTAGTCTGATCAAACCATGAAGGCAAACTTGGTAACTTTTTTAGGCACTGGACTTTAGGTCTCCCACCGAGTTAATGAGCACTGCTTTTCTATATGAATTCAGCATTGCAAAGTATGCATGAATCAGGGAGCTAAGCTGTCCTTATTTAATTTGCTGTTATGTATAAATAATGCAATCCTTTAAAAAAAAAGTATCCTTTCTAAGTAAGCCCTTTATTATATAAATATGTAGAAAAAGACACTTATGAATTCATTAAATATTAAAATCCAGTCAAAGGCTTTTATGCGGTTTTGGGTTTTTTTTTTTTTTTTTTGGCTTTGTTTTACCAGATTTCTTGAATCTTAATACTGCAAAATCACATGACCTTAAATTTCTTTCACATCATACACTTTTCTAAAATGTTTCAACATGTTAGAGAGCATTTCATGTCAACAGCATCTAAAGTTTGGGCAGATTCGGTCCTCCTGTCTTTCTGTGACACAG
The DNA here is from genome assembly GCA_004027655.1 of Graphiurus murinus. Lineage (NCBI taxonomy): Eukaryota > Metazoa > Chordata > Mammalia > Rodentia > Gliridae > Graphiurus > Graphiurus murinus. The sequence continues at coordinate 92,461 of PVLC010000061.1, forward strand.
GAGAGAGAGAGAATTCTATTTCCCAGCATGCCTTGCAGCAGCAGAAACATGTGACCAAGTTCTGGCCAAAGGGTTCTGAGCAAAAAATGGCATTTGTCCTTGCTGAGGTAGCACACCATACCCTCCAGCTCCGATTCCCCCTCATGACCAACCGTGGGCGCCACAGTGAGGCACAGCTCAGTAGCATTGTGTCCATTGACTGGGGGGAAACTGTCAGAGACAGTGTAATGATTTAGAAATGCTTAATGACTTAAGCCACTGAGATTTAGAAGTGATGTGTCAGTTCACTATAACCTCGTTCTGTCAAATATAGTTCATATATAAGTTGCTATATCCTTGGGAATCCTGGTGTGTGCAGATGATATACTACAGGCCATGCCATGACTAGTCTAGTAGAGTCATATATAAGTTACTATATCCTTAGAAACGACAGTAAATCCCAGGAACTAAGCCCGGCGTGATGGCTCATGCCTGTAATCCCAGTACTTGGGAGGCTAAGACAGGAGGATCACAGGTTCAAGGACAGCCTCAGCAGCATAGTGAGACTCTCAGCAACCTAGCGAGTCCCTGTTTCAAAACAAAAAATAAAAAATAAAAACAAGGCTGGGGGTGTAGCTTAGAGATAAAATGTCCCTGGGTTCAATTCCCCAGTATAACCAAAAAAAAAGAAAAGAAAGAAAAAGAAAAATCCCAGGAACAGGCAGTATGCAAGGTCTACAAATGTGGCCCTACTGTTTTCTGAACATTTCAGGTAGACTTTGGTCAATACACCAAAAAGAAAGCAGGCACCTGAGTCAAGGTCCCCACTGCCGTTAGCCGAGCTGACGCGCTTCTCTGAGGGTGAGGACGAAAGCCTTTGCATCTTGGAAGCTGACAAACTGCTCTCCATGCCTGCCAACGAAGTGTCCTCTCTCCTTAATTCATCCTGCAGGAAGAATTATCTAAGAGCAGAAAAGAAAAAAAAAAAAGTCAGAGGCAATTTATATTAATTATATTAACTTATTTCCAAGCTCTCCCGTCATAATATCATTCTAGCAGAGTTGCTACCAACTGATAATAACATTCAGGCTGCAATGCAATGTTGAGAATGGAAAATACCTGGAATAAAGACTAAGGAGTACCTCTCTACACAAGGTCAACAAAGATCACAGTGCAGCAAAATCATCAGTTTCCTCCAGGTCATCAGGACCACTAACTGGACAGATTTTTCGTCAACAATTAGAACCTACATTTGGATTCCCAAGCCACCATGGTAATATTGGACAAAACATGCTGCCTCTCCCCAGATGTTGTGAAAAATCGTGACCCCGTTGCTCAACCCCGTTGCTCAGCACCCTGCACGAAGGTATCACAACCGTGAACTGAGTCACTAAGACATCCTCGAGGGTCACAAACGATCTGGTACCAAAACCAATCAGAGAATCGCTGTTTGCATCCAGTGTGTTTTTTGTTTGGTTGGTTGGTTGGTTTTTGGGGTTTTTTTTGTGTGTGTGTGGATCAGAAAGGAGGACTAGACTTTGCCTGCAGGAACGGAGCACTGCCATCCCTCCCCTGCATTCTGATGGGACTGAAGGGGAAAGAGGTAAAGTTGCAACTGGTTCTTGCGGAGTCACAGTCCTACAGCCCAGTTCATTTGTGTCACAGTCCCTGCCACGCCATGAACAGTCTCTACGAGGAGCTGCCAGTTCCCTCTCTGGAAGTTAGATCCAACACATGGTGTTTTTACATCTTTCATTCAATGTTCTCTTTTATTGCACATGTGGGTAAAATTTGAAGTCAGGAAACAAAAAAGAATATGGTGCCTCTGTATCTATCAAAACAATATTTTCTGTTCAGTGGTTTCCTGATACCATAAGCATAGTGGTATACTTATGTCACTAAAAATACCACACCCTTTGTCTGTGTCTGGGGGGGGGGGGATGGGGGTACTTGGAATTGGATTCAAGGTCACTCTACCACAGAGCTACATCCCCAGCCCTTTTTGTTTTATTTTGAGACAGGGTCTCCCTAAGTTGCCCAAGCTGGCTTTAACTTTCTATTTACCCTCCAGCCTCAGACTCCCCAGTCGCTGAGATTACAGGGACCTGCCACCACCACGCCCAGTCACACTCTTCTTAAAACACACACACACACACACACACACACACACACACACACACACACACACACTTTGATGCCTAGTTCCTGAAATGAAAACCATTTTGAAGCTTTGTGAAAATCAAAGGCCCAGCCAGGCATGGTGGCACACACTTGTAATCCCGGTACTTGGGAAACTAAGACAGGAGAATCCCAGGTTGGCGGCCAGCCTCAGCTACTTAGTGAGGCCCTCCGGAACTTAGTGAGACCTTGTTTCAAAATAAAAAATGAAATGGGGCTGGGGGTGTAGCTCAGAGGTAAAACGCCCTTCCCTGGGTTCAATCTCCAGTAATGCAAAAAAAGAAAAGAAAATCAAAGGCCCATAAAAGAGTGTTAATCACTTGTACCACATCTGGGGAAAAGGGTGAAAACTGCATCCAGAAGCCACCAGGAAGAGAGGTAAGGACCGGGTACCCAGCAATTTAGTTCATTGCGTATTTAATTATCCACCTGTTGTCTATAAAGTACTCCACCAGACCCCATGGGGCGGATCCCAAGCTATTTCTCCATCAAAACATGAAGAAAGAAAAGACGTACATTGGAACAGGAATTATAAAATTGCTTCGGCTGGTTCATTAAACAGCAGCTCAGCATCTTGCTTCCACAAAGAGAAGTTCATGAATAAGCAAACGGAATGACAGAGACATCAGGCACCTGTAAACAACTGGGTTATCTTTTCTCTTTCTCTCTCTCTCTCTCTGCCCCCCCCCCCACACACACAGGGCTTTCCATATTTTTCTGAAGCAAAACTGAAGGCAGATGGTCTAAGGAGACACAAATAATTTAAAACGGGGCTGTCCCAGGAAATGGGAGATCTGTGAGTAAAAAGGCAGAGGGAGAGATACAAAATGGTTCCTTTAGTCTGCATAAAAGTCACATAAAAGACAGGTAAACTTCATACTTAAAGATCCACCTACACAGCCGGGCGTGGTGGCGCACGCTTGTAATCCCAGCATGCGGGAGGCTGAGACCAGAGGATCCGGGTTCGCGGCCAACCTCAGCTACCTAGTGAGGCACTCCGCAACTTAGTGAGACCCGGTTTCAAAATAAAGAATAAAAAATAGGGCTGGGGGTGTAGCTTGGAGGTAGAAGGCCCCTGTGTTCAATCCCCAGTACCGAAAAAAAAAGATCCACCTACACCCACTGTGGTATCGTGTGGGGTACAATAGAAAAAGCATGTTTAAAGTCTTTTTTTTTAATACAGACTTAAACTTAAATTATATTTTAAAATAAAATACTGAATCAAAAGGATTAAATAGTTAGAAGTTGAAAGGATAAAATATTCATTTTATGGTTATAGCACCAAAGTGTGTGTGTGTGTGTGTGTGTGTGTGTGTGTGTGTGTGTGTGTACATGCTGGGGACTGAACCCAGGGACAGTCTACGTCTGAGCTACATATATACCCCCAGCCTTTTTGTTTTTGATATACTTTTTCTAGTGCATTGTCATCATAACATAGTTTAGAGTGATAGGGACATCGACCCTAGGAAACCTGAATCTAAAACAGTGTAAAAAATACGGCATATACAGAAATGACTTGAAACTGGGCTTACTTTTTTCTTAATTCAAAGACTAAAATTATCTCATGTCCCAAGTGGGCTACTGGATGAACTGTTTGAGAAAGCTTAGGTGAAAACAACCCCAAATAGGGGAACCTACTGAACAGAGCGATGGGTTCTGAGACTATTAAAATAGAAGACATTGAGCCAGTGTGGTGGAGCATGCCTGTAATCCAAGTACTTGGGAGGCTCAAACAGGAAGGTCCCAGGATCAAGGCCAGCTTCAGCAATAGTGAGACTCTGTCTCAAATTTTTAAAAATAAATTTTTTTTTAATTTTTAAAAAAGGGCTGGGAGTATAGCTCAGTGGTAGAATGCCCCTAGGTTCAATCCCCAGTACCTAAAACTAAAAAATATATATATAAATAAATAAATTTTAAAAATAAAAATAAGCTGGGTGTGGTGGCGCACGCTTGTAATCCCAGTACTTGGGAGACTGAGACCAGAGGGTCCCGGTTCGTGGCCAGCCACAGATACTTAGTGAGGCCCTCCGCAACTTAGCGAGACCCTGTTTCAAAATAAAGAATAAAACAAAATGGGACTGGGGGTGTAGCTCGGAGGTAGAGCCCCTGGGTTCATTCCCCAGTACTGCAAAAAAAAAATGAATGAATAAATAAAATAAATAAATAAAAATAAGAGAAAGTGATCAGTCATAGAAAAAATAAAGGAGCCCGGAAAATGGAGTATCCCGATTTGTTTCAGAAGAATCCCTCCCACCTGGGTCGGCAGCCAAGTGCAAGACAGAGGGATGAGAGAAGACTGGATGGACCGGGCAAGGGTGGACGGAGGCACAGGCCAGGGTCAGAGGGAAAGCAGTAAGTAGAGAAGGAACGAAGGACGCACGTTCCAGATGCCTGTGAAAGGTGTAATCAACATCCTCGGCAGAAGCCATGCTAATAAAACACAATCTTTTCACAGCATGCGTTGCAGTTGCCAGAATAAATTACTTCACTTTCCACAGCTAGCTCTCGGCAACTAATGGAACTATGGAAATAGATAATTCTGGGGGAAAACAGATTAAATATGAGAATGACAAGCCACTTCTCGGAAATGTCTGTTTTCTTTCCTTTTTTCAATCTATTTACTTTAAATGGGGGGGGGGGGCAGCACAAGTCTTACTGGTAAGCATTAATCCATTAGGCTTTGCGAAATAAAAACAGGGTGTTTTAGGCTGGGGGTGTAGCTCATTGGCAGAGCCCTTGCCTGGCATGAATGAAGCCCGGGGTTCCATTCCCAGCACTTGGAAAAAACAAAACACTAAACAGGATATTTTTAAAAGCAAAAGGCAAATACCATTCTTAATAACAATACCCTGACCCCCAAAAAGGCTATATTTAAAAGGAAGTGTTATTTCCTTTTGAGTTTGAGTGTGTGTGTGTGTGTGTGTGTGTGTGTGTGTGTGTGTGTGATGCTGGGGACTTAACACAGGGCCTCACATGTTCTTCATAAACACTACCACTGAGCTACACCTCCAACCCCCCCTATTGATTCTTAAAATAACACAGTATGTAATTTCAAGACCAAAGATAAAAGTGTCTTATTAATTAAAGCAGGAATTTTTCCCAAAGATGTACAAAGGAAGTTCAGAACACATGTCAAAAAAAAAAAAGCTAAAAAGATGGCTTTTAAAGGGTAGCTTCCTGTTTTGGACAATACAGTTGTAATTTTGTGTAAATTGAACTACAACAGGCGCCTCTTGTCTCTACAGCTGATGAACAACGGAATGATAGCACTGAAAGTTCTTACGGGTTATCTTGGCCCCGTGAAATGAACAGTTAACTAGGAGGGTAAAGAGTTACAAGAGTCACTAACTAGCTGTGTAACACACAAACTACTTAGCCGCTTTTCTCCTCCAATTTTTCAGCAGCTAAACAAGACTTGTTAAGAGGGCTTGATTAGATGTGAAAGTCATTTTCAAATCTAAAATTCCATAGATTTACTAGGTATTTTTTTTTAGCATTAATTGTATATTTTCTCCATCAGATTTCCAGTTTATCTGAACCCAATTTAAGACAATAAGCATTTTCCCCTCTCAACCCTGTCTTGCTCGATGTATATTTACAGAATGTGACTAATTTTAGCATAGTTTGCTAAGCAGAGCCTTGTTAGGGAACAAGGAAGTGAGGAAAAACACCCATTAGCTATTACTCAAAAACTAAGAAGTTACAGGGATATTCTTACCTATTCCAAATGTCTCTAAACCAACTCTGTCCAACAGAACTTTCTATTCCTGCGTGGTCCACTATTTCTCCACTAGTGACCACAAGTGGCTAATGAGCACTTGAAATATACTTACTAAGCCAGGCGTGGTTGCACACACTTGTAATCCCAACACTTTAGAGGCTGAGACAGGAGGATCGCAGCTTTGCAACCAGCCTCAGCAACTTAGTGAGGCCCTCAGCAACTTAGTGAGACCCTGTTTCCAAATAAAAAATAAAACAGGACTTGAAGTGTAGCTCAGAGGTAAAATGTTCCTGGGTGCAGTCCCCAGTACCACAGAAAAATAAAATAAATATGCCTAGTACGATTAAGGATCTTCATTTTAATTTTAGTGAATTTAAATTTAAATAGCCATCTGTGGTTAGTGGCTGCTATAATGGGCAGCCCAGCTGGGTCATTACATTGGTAAGCCATACTTAAGAGTTTGGAACATATCCTAAATAATCATCAATTCTTGGCTCCCTTAAAACTTTTAATTTAATAATGTCAACTTTAGTTAAAAGAGAACATAGAAACTTTACAACTTATGAAACTTCAAAAGGAGATTTCATTCCCCCCTAATAGTCCACAAATGATTTGTGGCAAACTTCCTAGCAGACTAGGTTTTTATTAAATGTAGTGTACTTACTTTCTTATCAATACAATTTCAAAGGAGAAACCATCTTAAAAGCTACATTCTGCTGGTTAAACCAAGATAGTCCCTTTTTCCTCTTCACTTATAAGCTCAAGAAAACCATTCTACCTGAAAAATGTTATCAGGCACAAAGTTTTTTTCTCTAAAAGAGGGAGGGGAGGGAGTCCGTAAATGTTAACTATTAATAAATCAGTTAAATGTCAATGGCTGCTACGATACCTATCAAATGGGAAAAAGTTTGCTCAACTCTTTCTGACTTCTCAGTGATCCAACTCTATCCATCTGTGTCTAACCAGACACTACAGAAACGATAACCTGGGACCATAAAGTAGGATACTGATTTAAACGCACCAAAACAATTGTTGTAGAAAGAACTCGGGAGTAACAGTATAAACACCCTAAGGCCCAAGAGCCAGCCACCTGAAAGAGTGGCAGAGTCAATCTTGTATCACTATCGTAAGGACAAGAGGCATCTGCTCAGGCAGCTCTGGATCTCTACCCAGCGGGCTGCAAAACTGACTTCTTTTAGCAAATGGCATGTCACACTCGGACTTTTTCAACATTCACTATTTCCTTCCTATAAAAGACATGAGGTGTAGCTGGGGGGTAGAATGCCCCTGGCCTCAATCTGCAGTGGATTCAATCCTCAGTGGTCACCGGGGGACGCCCCAATAGCCTAACTTCCTCCCGTTGGGCCCCGCCTCTTAAAGGATCCATCACCTCCCCCAACACACCACAGGCTGGTGAACCACCCTTTACCATCCTAGGCCTTTAAGGGGCATTTCCACACCAAAGCACTTGGCCATCTCCCTGAAATCAAGCACACCCATTCTCCATAGAAGTTCACTAAGCATTGCAGTGGTAAGAGCTGATCATGTCATCCCGTGGCTGGGCCAGTCTCTTAATAGAACTAAGAATCCAGACAAATTAATTTTTTCCAGGCTTTGGTTGTCTCAAATGTGAAAGAAAATAGATTATTTGATTTCTAGAATGCTGGAAATTATTATCTTTAGCATTATGCTCATTAGGCCCTCATTGCTGCTGGCACATGGTGTGTGTGTGTGTGTGTGTGTGTGTGTGTGTGTGTGTGTGTGTGAGAGAGAGAGAGAGAGAGAGAGAGAGAGAGAGAGAGAGAGAGAGAGATTGTACTCAGGGGTGTTCTACCTCTGAGCTACACCACCAGCCCTATTTTATTTTTATTTTGAAACAAGGTCTTACTAGGTTGATGAGAGTCTCACTACTTGCTGAGACCGTCCTCGAACCTGTACTCTTCCTGTCTCAGCCTCCGGAGTACCAAGATTATAAGCGTGTGTCAACACACCCAGAATGCTTTTTTTTTTTTTTAAACCTGAATTATGTCTACATATCATTTTAAAAGCTAAATAATTTTTAAAGCTTGTACGCTGACTCTCTCCCTCCAAAGAGGGGAAAAACCTTTTCCAACCACTTTCAACTCTCTTAGCTGACTTGGGCATTCATCTTCATAATGCTAAATATCATGCTACTTCTGAAGTTTTCCATCTCTGCCATTAACAGGTGATGCTTTACCAGTCACCCCCCCAGGCCCCCCAACTTGCTGACCCCCTTCCCTCCTCACAGATCCACCGCAGTACCACACCGCTATAAACGCACTATGTAGTAGACTATGATTACTCTTCCTTCCTTAAACAACTTTTCCTTAGAGTTAATAATAACGATGGGGTTTTTCCACGTCCTTAGTCTTCCACATGCTTATCGCCAATTCAAATTCTTCATTAGCTGCCTAAACGTCTTCTCTATAAATAAAAATATATGGGTATGCTATGAGCTTCCACTCGAAGCACGACTTTCTTAGGCCTTCTCTTCTGCTCTAGTCTAGACTAAAGCTTCCTTGCCTACAACAGGTATAATACTGAGATTTCACTCCCCACCCCCTCCCCCTTTTCATAGAATCTCCTGTCTTCTTCCCCCTCGGTTTTCTCCCTCCTGTGGAAAAACCCCATCCTCCCATAGCTTCGGAAGAAAAGGAACTAAGAAAAGAACTTGTGAGGCCACATACAACTACAAAATCTTTAGTATTTTACCTTGTCTCACATTTTATCCAATAGTTTAGGTGATTTAAAAAAAAAAATCTGTGTTGTTGCTCTGGGGATCGAACCCCGGGGCATTCTACCTCTAAGCTACACCCCCAGCCCTTTTTATCTTTTTATTTTGAAACAGGGTCTCACTAAGTTGCCAAGGCTGGCCTCGAACCTAAGATCCTCCTGTCTCAGCCTCTCAGGTAATAGGATTACAGGCGTGAGACTCCCCCCACACCTAGTTTAAAGAGATCTTAAATTGGATAAACACTCTCCCTCAGAACATTGAAAATCTCCCTCCATTGCTCTCTCACCTCCATGATGAGAAATCTGGTTTTGTCCTAAGGGCTGGACTTTGTGATGTTCAGAAACATCAAAAGGCAAGCCAGGTGTGGTGGCGCAGGCTGGTAATCTCAGTAATAGGCTGAGACTGGAGGATCCGGGTTTGAGGCGAGCCTTAGCTACTTCGTGAGGCCCTCCACAACTTAGTGAGACCCTATTTCAAAATAAAGAATAAAAAATAGGGTTGTGGGGTATAGCTCAGAAGTAGAATGCCCCTGGGTTCAATCTCCAGTACCAAAAAAAATGTCAAAAGGCTGAGTCTACTGGAAATCAATTTGATGGTTTGTGAGCACTGGGCGACTTCTTTCAAGACTGAAATCCATGTTTCCTCATCTCTATTTTCTCTTTCGTTAGAACATCCATTCATTCATACCGTATACCTCCCTAATTCCTCCTTTTACTTTCTATCACTGTTTCTACTCTACCATCGGGGGGTATTTCCTCTACTTTCTTTCAAGTTCTTATATTGAGGGTTACATTTTAATTTCCGAAAGCTCTTTTTAATTCTCATAATATTACCTTTGATCACTCGATCCTATTTTTGTTCTCTGGGATGCGAAAATCTTCTAACCCTCTTCCCTGAGGCTATGAATGATTTTTGTCTATTAAGATTTTCCTCCCCTCCTTTATAGGAATAAGCTATTTTTCTCCCTTGGTTAGTTTTGGTTTCTACTTTTTATATTAGCTGCTGCCTCAGCAGTCTGGAAATACTTTGTTGTTTTCCTATGTTTCAGAGCAAAGAATAAAAAGGTTGAGAGTATCTTTAAGCAAATGGGTGGAGAATCACTGTACAGAGACCCCCTGAGCCACCCCACGAGGAAACCCTAATTAATGTTTGTGACTTTGAGTCTTTGCTCTTTGGTCCAATTACCCAGGAAAGGACTCTCCCATATTCCAATAAAGAAAGGCTAAAGGTTTCAGGCTACCGTCCCGTTAGAATCAAACATCCTAAGCAGACAAGATCAGTTGCTTCCCCAAGATTAGCAAATATAGGCTAGAAGAAATCAGCTCTCCTTTTTGAATCCAACACAACAAAGACATATCTAGCTCCAACTTTAGAACTGCAGTTTTAAGAGTCAATAATTGCTAGGTTTAGTGACACACACTTGTAATCCCAGAACTTGGGAGGCTGAGACAGGAAGATCGCAGGTTCGAGGACAGCCCCAGTAACTTTGCTTAGACCTTCCACAAGTTCTTGACACCCTGTTTCAAAATTTAAAAATTAAAGAGTCAATAAATTATCTTTTTTTTTTTTTTTTTTTTTGGTGCTAGGGATTGAACGCAGGCACATTCTACCTCTGAGCTATACCCCTAGCCCTATTTTATTTTTTTTTTATTTTGAAATAGGGTCTCACTAAGTTGTGGAGGACCTCACTAAGTTGCTGAAGCTGGCCTTGAACCTGGGATCCTCCTGTCTCAGCTTCTCATGTAGTAGGATTGCAGGTGTGTGCTATCTTACATGGCTTAAGAGTCAATAAATCATCTTCTTTCCATGAGCTACTTCTAATGCACTACTATTCTATCTTGATTTTGTTTTATTAGACATAGTAGTGTTCAATTATCATTCTGCAACTGGAGTTATACAAATTCAAGTGAAACTTCATATTGTAATGGCAAAACTAATTTATTGCTAGAAATTGTTCCTATCTTCATTCATCCAGGCAGATTCCCAAAAGTTTAGTGCTCAGGAAAGGCTAATTAAAGTTAAAAACATACCATTTTTATTTTTGTTTTTTATTTTGTGTGTATGTAGTACTGGAGATTGAACCCAGGGGCGTTCAACCTCTGAGCTACATCCCCAGCCCTTTTTTAGTTTTTATTTTGATATAGTCTCGCTAAGTTGCTGAGGGCCTCACTAAGTTGTTGAGGCTGGCCTTGAACCTGCAATCCTCCTGTCTCAGCCTCCCAAGTGCTGAAATTACAAGCGTGAGCCACCAACACCCAGCAAGGCCAAACCATTTTTTTTTTAAACCTTCCAAACTGATCTGCCTTAAGGTAGTTCAAGAAACTTTCAATCTTACTAATTAATAATAGACTCGTAATTTCAGGCTTGCTACCTTGCAGTTATTTTTTTTTTCATTGACTCAGAAAAAGATAATATTCTCCAGTCAGAAAATAAAATGTGAAGGTCTAACCCAAAAGCTTATGAAATTCCAGACATGCTTTAGCTGTCCTTAGAAATTGAGCATATGTAAAACACTCAGAAAGCTGCCTCATTTCACACTCCAGGAATTTCAAAATCAGCCCAGGAAGCCTCATCTAAGACCCTTCAAAAATATTTTAATCCA
>PVLC010000061.1:103795-129010 GCA_004027655.1 Graphiurus murinus
AAAAAAAAAAAAAAAAAAAAAAAATCAACCCAAATGCAAAAATCTCAAAGGGTCCTGAAGGATGCACAGCCAAATTCTGGAGCAAGAGTGAAGCTCTGAACGAAATCAACGGCTTCCGTTTTCCTAAGAAGCAACCGTGCCAATCTCCTGGAATTCAAATCACCTGGAATGGCAAGAGTCTCCGAGAAAACCTTATCTGCGGATGGCTTTGAAGACGAAAAAGCAAGGTGAAGTGCCAAGTGCTATTAGCCACGCAAGCTCCCCTCCATTCCCGTGCACGCTCTCACCCGAGCCCTCTGCTAATAATGCCGAAGTACATCTCTTCCTGACTTTCACCAGCCCACTCGGCTTACAAAAGTAGAGACAGGCCCTGCCTCATTACAGGAGCAAGTGAGATGAACTGATTGTGTGGGGCAGAAGGTTCATGGAATTTTGCCACCTGCCCGGTGCCCAGAGCTTGATTTCCTTTGATGAAGAGGCAATTTACTCGCAGGTTTCCACCCAGCCATCATAGGTCTGCACTCAAAATAGATGGAAATCCGACACAAATTGCCCGACCCAGCCTCAGAAATGCTAATGTTTTACAATCAGATTCATACCTCAAGACCAGGAAATAAGATATGCTGGGGACAGGTACTGACAGTACTGAAGGAGGAAATGCCAGGGCTGAGGCCAGCCACCTAGCCCCACAGCAAGTTTTGTGTCTTCTAATTCATGGTGTTCACCGGCAGACCTTAACCTCCCTGTAAACAACAATGGTCACGTGCAAAATGAGAGAAATTGGAGCCTTCCATGTTACCTGCTCATGGGAGGAAAAAACTCTTGAGAAGAAAAGTGTACAGCAGCCATGTGCTACCTTGCAGGTGCAATTACTTATGGACTGACTATTCACCCACAAATTATTTATTTACTATAAAGAAGGATGGAGCTGTGAAATGCCCAATTAAATGCTACTGCAGATTGAGAATCCCTTATCTGAAAGGAAGGATTTCCTAAAACCGAACGTGTTTCAAATTTACAGTTTGTCTATTTTGTGTGTGTGTGTGTGTGTGTGTTGCTTTTTTGGCTTTTTTCAGATTTTGGAAATTCTGTATCTACATAATGAGTTATCTTAGGGATTGGGACCCAAGTCTAAACATGAAATTCATTTCTGTTTTACAGATAAAACACCATACACACAGAGCCTAAAGGTGATTGTGTACATTTTAAATAAAGTTTGACCTAAAACAGAATTTCGTGATGTGGAATTTTCCACATGCCTATGTCACATCGGCATTCTAAAAATTTTAATTTTTAGAGAATTTTGGATTTCATATTTTCCAGACTTGGGGTGCTCAAACTGTAGCAATATGAAGTTTTTTGTACCACAAACTTAAATCCAAGGAACAAAGGTAAACACTATCCTTGGGTAAGTGTAAGACATAGTTTGGTCTCCGAGCTTTATTAAAAAAAGCATGAGTTTCATTCGGGAGGCTGAGATTGGAGGATCCGGGTTCGCGGCCAGCCTCAGCTACCTAGTGAGGCACTCCGCAACTTAGTGAGACTCGGTTTCAAAATAAAGAATAAAATATAGGGCTGGAGATATAGTTCGGAGGTAGAATGCCCCTGAGTTCAATCCCCAGTACCGCAAAAAAAAAAAAAAGCATGAGTTTTAGAGTTTACACAGATAAAGTCACCTTAGTTTTTTGGGGATTTTTTTGTTTTTGTTTCATGATACTGGGGGATTGAACCCAGGGGCCTCCTACCTCCAAGCCTCACCCCCAACCCTTTTTTAATTTTTTTTTAGTTTATTTTGAAACAGGGTTTCACTAGGTTACTGAGAGTCTCACTATGCTGCTGAGGCTTGTAAACCTTTGGTCACGTGCAAAATGAGAGAAATTAGAGCCTTCCAAGTTACCCAGGTTTATAACAAAGGTAAGTAAACTTCATGTTCTACAATATATCTGTGTCTATTACACATTCCACATGTGCATATAAGTCATTTCAGGTAAACTAAACCATGTGTTGCGTACAAAGTCAGGAGAACTCAAAAAGCAAAGAATCAAAGCTTTCTGTAAGCAACATACGCATAGATAATGTCTAACAATCAGTGTCTAATTTTCTGAATTGATTACTTCAAGAAAGATGCACAGAAACAGTGCTTTAGCAATGCTGTCAAGCTCAGAAGCATTTCTTCATTCCTTGTTGTGCTCAGACATAGAATGTCCCCTGACAAGTTCATATATTAATGTTCAGAGCTGACATAATTAAGTACGAGGGTTGTAATGGATTTACTGGATGGTAACCTAGGGAAAAGGGGTGGCTGGAGGAGGTGGGTCCCCGAAGGTGTGGCTGTAGGCACTGTGCTTATGTCTTTGAAGCCCCTTGCTTGCTCTCTGGCTTCTGGTCTCCATGATGTGAGAACAGAGCCCTTGCTCTCTCCTTCTCTCTGCTTCCTGCCACTATGTCCTAAGCTCTGCAGACCAAGCCTAACATGGACTGAACCTCTGAAATCTCCAGAAACTGTGAGTAAATAAATCTTCCTTCCTCTAAACTGGTCCGTTGTTTGGGATTATAGCAGTAAGACCAAGACAGGGGGTCACCCAAAACACCAACATGAAGACTACCAGGGCTGAGTGTCCTGATCTGAGGACAAAAGCCAGACAGTAGCCCTGGCCTGCAGAGCTCCATTATCTGTAGAAGGTATTTCAGGTGCGCATTTTATTTTAGTCCATAAAACTAAACATACAGCAATTTTTACAAATTATATCATTTAAATGCATGGGAAGTTTCTTCTCAATAAACTGCAAATTCTGCAAAGTAAATAAAAACACCCTAATTAACTGTGGTTAGTAAGGAAGTTGGAAAATGTACAGGACTTTGCAGGAGACAGCAGAAGACTTGGGTTTACACAGGGTGGTAACATCACTTACCAGCATGAGCTCTTGGCCTTTTAACCACCACAATCAACACTGTTCTCAGCTGCAAAACACAGCAACTGTTTTGGAAGCCTCCTCACATGTCACCTCCCACGCAAACTCATCAGAGAATCTGGGTTCTCACTTCCTTTCCTTGTTAGCATTAAGTGTATATAAAATAATACAGCACCCACTAGAATAAAGTAGGGACTCCAAACTAAAGAATATTTACCATGGTCACAAAAGCTTTCATGAAAGCAATGAGTCTAAGCCGGATCTTGAAACACTAAGGAGCTAAAAGAGTGAGAGGAGAAATAAGAAATGCAGAATAAGCTGGGTATGGTGGTGCACACCTGTAATATTAGTACTTGGGAGGCTGAGGCAGGAGGATCACAGGTTTGAGGACAGCCTCGGCAATGTAGCAAGACTCTCAGCAACCTAGCAAGACCCTGTTTCAAAATAAAAAGGGCTGGTGGTGTGGCTCAGAGGTCGAATCCCTCTGGGTTCAACTTCCAGGAAGAAGGAGGAGGAGGAGGAGGAGGAAGAGGAGGAGGAGGAAAAGGAGGAGGAGGCACCTCCGCCCAGGCTGGGCAAGGGAGACAAGGTGATGTCAGCCTCCAAGGCCCCAGAGCCTAAACTTGGAATGGCCAGGAAACGCCCAACAATTAAGAGATGGCCAGATGACAAGTGACTCTAAATGCCCAGCTGGTTAGTCAGACTTAATCTGGTAAATTGTGCAAGGCCACTCTAGTTGGTAGCAGAAGAAGGACATAAGAGGACCAAGAGATATCTTGCATTTGACAACAGTGGGAAAATGCAGCACAGTTTAGTTAAAGACAGTGAAGTACAAGGACACAACCCAAGGATTGTGCATGTATGTACATACACACACAGACACACACACACACCTATTATTATTATTATTATTATTATTATTATTATTTTGCAGTACTGGGGATTGAACTCAGGGGCATTCTACCTCCAAGCTATACCCCCAGCCCTATTTTTTATTCTTTATTTTGAAACCGAGTCTCACTAAGTTGCGGAGTGCCTCACTAGGTAGCTGAGGCTGGCCGCGAACCCGGATCCTCCAGTCTCAGCCTCCCAGATGCTGGGATTACAAGCGTGCGCCACCATGCCCAACTTTCACACCTATTATTTTATGCAAAGCCATTCTTCTCCTCCCAAAAAAGCATCAGCACAGAGTGCCTCTGTTGCTGTATTTCATTCCAGAGCTGGCTATTTTATTTTTTTCAGTAAGAGCACTCCACAGAGTAAACTGGGGAAGAGACAAGCAGGGGAAAAAAGAAAGTTTCTCCCTAGCCATCACCTTCTAGGAAAATGGTGGCACCCCGCTGTTCACATCTTCTAACCCAAAATCAGGGACGCGCACTTGGCAGGGAAGGGTGCACCAGGCAGGAGTCCTCCAAGGCGCTTGAGCTGTGGACTTCAACAGAGAGCCACCACCAGCTGCATTTGGCAGAACGCCTTTTTCTTTTTAATTAGCACAGGGACATGAAGGGTCTCAGAAGAGCTGGCCTGGCTTAAGGCTGCTCCTTCTCCTCCAGTTCCCTCCTCCATCCAGTGAGCAAAGCCCTTTCTTTGAAATGTAGAAGTAACGAGCCTGTCACCACCATCGGCTGGGACTTTAAAAGCTTTCTCTTCATTGGACCAAGTGGAAAATTAAGGCTGCAGATGGCAAGTAAGATAAATAAGACACACCTTACAGGATAAAGTCTACACCTCTCAGCCACTAAATAAATCCATGTTGACCTGTCCGTGTAAATCCAAGCAGATAAATCCGGGCAGAATAAGCACAACCGGTGATCCACCTGACAGCATTCAACATATGGTAGGAGCGGGTTTGGCATCTACTGGCCATTTACAAGTAAAAGAATGTGCACTGGGAAAGAATAACTGTGATTAAAGAAGTATCTCCATAAACAGAGGAAGTTTCACTGAGGGAGTTAGTACCAACAGTATTAATTAATACAAGAAGTGGGCTGTCTTGAAAAGTGAATGTTTGCCAGCTGGATTGCTTATCCTCATGAATATTCATCATCTCTGCCCTCCCCTGTGGGGCAACCATCTCAAGATTCAATCTGCCCTCATCTTCCCCCCAATACCTCCTTCCTTAGACTCCTCTTTCCTACTTTCCTGCCTTGAGTTGGCCTCGAACTTGTGATGCTCCTGTCTTAGCCTCCCAAGTTCTGGGATTACAGGGGTGCACCACCACGCCGGGTACTTCCCAGCCTTTAGAAAGACAACACCAGCTTCTTACCTGCAAAAAAAAAAAAAAAAAAAAAAAAAAAAAAAAAAAAATGCACCCACCCCAATGCCACCTAAATTTCAGCAGAGGGCTTTTTCCCTCTGTCCCTGTCTCCGCAGTGCTCCACTCGGGGACATTTTTCCAAGCTCTCCCCAGAGGCCATGCATCCCTTGCAGACACAGTACCAACTTGGAAGGCTGTTAAGAACAGCCTCCTAATGGAAGAACTCTAACCTAAGCCACACACCGATGTGCACCATTTATATCTAGTGACAGTCCCCTTTGCTGTTACACTTGGTGAGGGGCTTTGCTTGGGACACAGGTAAGATGACTTCTATTGAATATGTAACATAAAAAAATATATATATATATATCCACCCAGAGGGAAGCATCCTTTCCGATCTGGAGATGGGTAAAAAGAAAAATGACCACAAATATAAATGCTTTTTGTTAAGTGTGCATCTTGTGAACGTCAGAGATTTTTCTTTAATAAAAAGATAATGTATTTGTCACAAAACTCTAAGAGTCAGCCTATCTCTTACCATTTAAAGCAGGTTTTTAAAATATGTATGTGCCAAGCAAGAATTCTATCCAGCCACTCGACACAGGGAAAACTGAAAATAGGGGAGGTGTAACATTAGAGTAGACTTAGCCAGGGTCACACAAAAAACTCTGAGCCATAGGATTTCTGAATTTCCCAGATGTGGTTCCCTTGAACCATCAGACTAGTTTATTAATCTCCACTTAATAAACTTTCTTTTTTTTTTTTTTTTTTTTTTTTTTTTTGCGGTACTGGGGATTGAACTCAGGGGCATTCTACCTTCGAGCTACACCCCCAGCCCTATTTTTTATTCTTTATTTTGAAACCGAGTCTCACTAAGTTGCAGAGTGCCTCACTAGGTAGCTGATGCTGGTCACGAACCCAGATCCTCTGGTCTCAGCCTCCCGAATGCTGGGATTACAAGCGTGTGCCACCACGCCCGGCTTCCACTTAATACACTTTCTGAAAGAGTGCCACAAGGTGATGTCTCTGAAAATTCACCCACTTTGAATTGGCAATATTTGACTTTTCCATGGTTAAAAGAAGTGAAATTAATTTCAGAATAAAGGCCCTTTGAGTCACC
This sequence comes from Graphiurus murinus, assembly GCA_004027655.1. Taxonomy (NCBI): domain Eukaryota; kingdom Metazoa; phylum Chordata; class Mammalia; order Rodentia; family Gliridae; genus Graphiurus; species Graphiurus murinus. The sequence goes on from PVLC010000061.1 coordinate 110,085, forward strand.
AGTTTCATAGCCTGAGGGCAGTCGTACCAGACAAAGTGTCTGCCACTAGCCCAAGAGACCACAGAGCAGGCTCTAGTTCACCTAGGGCTCACCTTAAAAACAGTGCCAGGGGTTTTGTTTCTTTGGTTGGTTGGTTGGTTGGTTTGGTTTGGTTTTCAGCTTTCTACATAAGAAGGATAATCCAATAAAAAAAAAAAAAAAAAACCGAAGTTAGACCAAAAAGATGGTCCACATGATTAACGATATTATTTAGGAGCAAAATCTCGAGCTCCCTTCCCCAACTTGCCATCTCTCCATTTTTTTTTTTCTCCTCGACTTGAGGGCTTTTAAAACATATTCTCACCTACATTGGTGGGGAAGGCAATTGATTTATATTGCTACCACTTAATTCCTAATCAAAATGAAATTTCATAAATTCAACACTTTTCAATTTTGTATGTGTGTGTGTGGTATTGCAGATTGAACTCAGGGGCATTCCACCTCTGAGCTGCCCTTTTTATTTTATTATTTGGAAATAGGGTATCACTAAGTTACTGACAGCCTCACAGGTTGCTGAGGCTGGCTTCAAACCTGCAATCCTCCTGTCTCAGCTTCCCAATACTGGGATTACAAGCATGGGCCACCAAGCCTGGCTTACTTTTCAAATCTTGAATGGTCAATCCCTACAATAGTAAATGACGTTCTGTCCTAAGCCAGGGACACTGACTATTCCCACCTCCTTTAAAAACAGGGAGCCAGAGTCGGGCATGCTGGCACATGCTTATAATCCCAGTACTTGGGAGGCTGAGACAGGAGGACCACAGGTTTAAGGAGTGAGACGCTTATCAACCTAGTGAGACTCTCTTTCAAAATAAAAATAAAATAGGGCTGGGGTGTAGCATGGAGGTAGAATGTTCCTGGGCTCAATCTCTAGAACCACAAAAAATAGAAATAAAAAATAAAAACAATAAACAGGGAGCCAAGTATGGTAGAACAAGGCTGTAATCCTACTACTTGGGAGGCTGAGACAGGAGGATCACAGATTCACAGCCAGTCTCAACAATTTAGCCAGGCCCTCTGCAACTTAGTAAAACCCTGTTTCAAAATAAAAATAATAAAACAGGGCTGGGGTAGCTCAGAAGCAGAATGCTCTTCGGTTCAACTCCCAGGATGACAAAACAAACAAATACACAAAACAAAAAAACAGTGATTTGAGCTTCAAGTAAAATCCAGGGGCATTCTAATTCTGAGCTACACCTCCAGCCCTATTTTTCATTCTTTATTTTAAAACAGGGTCCAACTAAGTTGCAGAGGGCCTCACTAAGTAGCTGGGGCTGGCCCTCAGACTCCCAACCTCCCAAGCACTGGGATTACAAACCTGCACCACTATGCTAGGCTCAGCAGGTAATTTTCAATCAGATTAATCCACAATCCTTTCGCTCGTTAATTTCTAGACGTACAGAGAGTCAAATGATGTATAGAAAAATGAACGAGGCATGGTGGTGCACGCTTGTAATCCCAGTAGTTGGGAAGCTGAGATAGGAGGATCAAAGGTTCATGGCCAGCCTCAGCTACTTAGTGAGGCCTTCCCCAACTTAGTGAGATCCTGTTTCAAAATAAAGAATAAAAACTAGGACTGGGGGTGTAGCTCAAAGGTAGAATGTCCCTCGGTTCAATCTCCAGTACTGCAAACAAAACAAAACAAACAAACAAAACCAAAAAATAAACATCTAGTGTTCACTTAAATTATAAAGGAGACTAGATATCTGCACTTGAAATTTCACTTTTGTAAAGTGATTCAGTTTATACATTAGTTTTGATCGAAATGTGGAGAAAAAGAAAAAGAAACTTGCTAAGTTTAAGAGGAAAAAGAGAAGACACTGTCATATCTTTTATGTGTTTTTCTCAGCCAATAAAACTGCAAGGAAAATTTCACAAGATAAAAAGTATCCCCTTCCCCTTTTTTTGTGATGCTGGGGATCAAATCCAGGGGCATTCTACCTCTGAGCTATATCCCCAGCCTTATTCATTTTTTATTTTGAAACAAGGTCTCACTAAGTTGCTGACACTGGCCTCGAACCTGCCATCCTCTTGTCTCAGCCTCCTAAGTATGGGATTACAAGCGAGCACCACCAGGCTGGGCTCACAACACTCTTTTCTAATCACAACTTCTGACATTATTTGCCTTACTTTACAGAATTCCCCAAATGCTTTAACAATGAGCCCTGTATCTACCAAAAATGTATCATTTGTGGTTTGTTTTGTCCTGTTTTGTTTTGAGGGGGGAAAAAATGCAACAGAAAAGTACAAAGTCTTCTCTCTGCTATCAGTGGCAAAAATAGCTATCCTGCCACAGGCATGGAGGTCTACTGGTGTGCTCCTGTGGCTGACCCAGGGAACCCTAAACTATTAGTGTCTGGCAAAGTAGTGCCACTGCTTAGAATTCACTACAGGTCAACCAGATGGCGGATCTTTACGGTGGTTCTGACAGTGCCGAGCTGAGAAGACACAACCAAGCCCCCAGCACTTTATTTGGTAACCTTATATGAATCAGGCAACATTACGTGTTATATTCAAAGCTCTAACCAGAGTGTCTTTCCTTATTAACAACACACAGTTCTGCTTATTAAACATCTTGTTTACACTGACTTACACACAGCCAAGCCTGGTTTTAGCCAACAAGATGATTTTTTCTTAAGAATTGTCCCCGGGAAAATTTTTAGTCTTGCAAAGAGAGGGGGTAATGCCCAGGGGCCAGACCCAAAGACAAGGATTGGGAAGTCTCAGCTTTTCTCTCCTGGTTACCAATAAGTTACCGTCATTCACCTGTGCTGCAAACACTAGCCAAAGAAATCCAAACACTTCCCTGTCCAGGGTGGTGGGTGCCACTGGAATAGACCTAGGAATCAGTAGCTCAAAATCAAGTCCGGCATTTCTTCAAGACTTGCATTCAAAGATATGCTCATCTAATCCAGTCCGTGCTGGTCCTGGGGTTCTGTTTGAAGACTACACACACGGGCCTCAATTTTCACTCCGGCTCATCTTTTCCCCAGTACCTCCGAGCTATACCCCCAGACCTACTTTTTATTCTTTTTTTTTTTCTTTTTTGCGGTACTAGGGGTTGAACTCAGGGGCATTCTACCTCCGAGCTATACCCCCAGCCCTATTTTTTATTCTTTATTTTGAAACCGAGTTTCACTAAGTTGCGGAGTGCCTCACTAGGTAGCTGAGGCTGGCCGCAAACCCGGACCCTCCGGTCTCAGCCTCCCAAATGCTGGGATTACAAGCGTGCACCACCACGCCCGGCTTATTCTTTATTTTTGAAACAGGGTCTCACTAAGTTGCAGAGGGCCTCATTAAATAGCTAAGGCTGGCCTTGAACCTGGGATCCTCCTGTCTCAGCCTCCCAAGTACTATGATTACAAGTGTGTGCCACCACGCCCAGCTTATAGAGGATAAAGGAAAATACAAACTTCTGTGGAGGGTTCACTACTTAATAATAACAGCATTTTACGTCTGCACAGTGAGCTAGAGCTCACTGAGCTGCTTATAAAAGCATCATTTCACACCACTGTTGCCTGGGGTGCCCAGTCTTCTCATTATACTCTGGGGAAATGAGTCCAAGAAAAGAATCACATGGGCAATGTCAGAAGCAGGGCACGGTGGTGGACACCTGTGCTTCTAGTACTTGGGAAGCTGAGACAGGAGGATCACAGGTTTGAGGACAGCCTCAACAAGTAGTCAACCTACTGAAATCCTATTTCAAAAGAAAAAATAAAATAAAATAGGGCTAGGGGCATAGCTCAGAGGTAGAATGCACCTCTGTTCAATCCCAAGTACCAAAAAATAAAACAAAATAAAGAAGAGATGTACAGAATCCCAGGATTTTTTTCCTTTGGAGATTGCCAAGTGAGATTGTAGTCCAATGCCCTCCTTTGTGGATAAGATAGCCAGGAGTCAGAGAGATGACATGGTCACCCCACGTCATCTCAGGTCACAGGGATACATGGAATCATCTCTGACGCTGGAAGCCAGGCTTCCCGATTCTCGCCTCTTCCTCTCTATCAGGAATCTTCCTTACAAGCTCGGGTTGGTAGAGCTGTATCACCAAACTGAATGCACAGGTCCACTTTCTGACTTGCTGTGACCCCTGTACATGCCCTAAATTTTCTTAATTGTGGGTTCCGGGCAAGAAGTTGTTGCCAAGGAAATGGAGATGTTAGAATAGTTAGAACAACCACAAAATGTAACTTGAATTGCAGATCCCCAAGCCATTTGGGTACAAAAACCCTGATGTGTTCCGACTTTAGAGCAGAATAAAAATTCCTTACAACCCCTGCACTGTAATGTGATCTCTAAAAGTTCTGAGTGGTGAAATATTATGAGAAAAATTTCCAAACCTATAGATAGTACCAGAACTGGAGGTCATTCAAACCCCACATGATCTTTTTTATTCAAATTATTTTCTAAGATGTAAAAAAAAAAACTTTTACTGGCAATCACACCAAAAAAGAAAAAAGTTTAGATTTGTGTGTAGGCCCTAGAAAGTTTGAATTTTTTCATTGCCCAGACTTTCTTAGACCCGAAAAGCATCCTGTATCAACTAAATAGAATCTTATGCCATGTTCCTATCACTCAATATTTCTTTTCAGAACCCTTTGGGGACACTGAGAGGTAGAGAAAAATGAAAAAACGCCACCTCAACTAGAGTGGGCAGAAAGTAATTTTTTCATTTTCATATTTATTTATTTATTTATTTATTTATTTTGGGTACAGGCAGAAAGTAATTTTTTCATTTTCATTTTTATTTATTTATTTATTTATTTTGGGTACAGGCAATTGAGCCCAGGAGCATTCTACCTCAGAGATACACCCCCCAGCCCTTTTTTATTTTTTTATTCTGAAACAGGGTCTTGCAAAATTGTTGAGGCTGGCCTCCCACATGCAATCCTCCTGTCTCAGCCTCCCAAGTACTGGGATTATCACACCTGTATCAGAAAAGGTCTTTGATGAATATTTAATACTCCCAGGAAAGCCTTATAAAAAGGAAACGGGGAGGCGTCACGAATCACTTCTGGGTTTTATTTTCTTTTCTTGTCAAGAATCCTAGAGCTGGTCATTTATACCTAGCAAGAATTTTTGTTTTTGTTTTCAATGGTCCATTATTGTATTATGCAAGAATACAAGAAGAGGAGGAAGGAGGAAAAAAAAAAAAAAAACTCAGGCTGATCAATTGCTCCCATTGCCAGAGAAATGCAGCTCCCAGCATGACTGTTTGAGGTTCAAGGATCTTAACTGCAAAGGGGCAATACTGGGTTCTGGCTTCAGCAGGGCTTGGCTAGCACTTTATAGAGCATCACACATCAAAACAAGGTGGCTGGTAGCTCTTTTCTCCTGGGTGGGGGCTGCCGAGACTCCCTACCACTGGGCAGTATGTTAACACAGGCCCAGTAATGAGCCCTGCATGCAGTCAGAACTTCTGAGGGGCCTGGAGACTTCGGGTGTGCCTGGAGTTCTCCCACCCCCGGGCAGGCAAGGCTGCCTGGTCCCAGCCAGGAGCTAAGATAAAGATCCAAGACCTTCTTTCTTCATAACAAGGAAGAAGCAGAGCGTGTGCAAATTTAGTGCTTAGCTGGGGGAAAAGAAAGTAGTAGACCTCCTATCTCAAAGGAGGGCCACCGGGCCAACAATTCCTTTGGACCACCATGGCCTCCCCTCCCTCTGACCCAGTCCCCCCCCCCAACTCCCAACCTCCTCCCCAGGAAAGAAGGCCGAATTTAAGCCTGTTTACTCTTTTCACCCGACCCAGAGGAACCTGTATCCATGGAATCAGTGGAGACACCCCAATCGGCCCCCCCAGACCCCCTGGTTACAGTGCAGGGGTGCAGGGTTGAGGGGGAGTGGCGGGCTGCAGCGATGGTTTCCGATCCGCGAGATCTGGGCTCAGGTTTCCCAGCACTGGGCTCGGAATCCGCCGCCACGCAGCGACCACAGCCCAGCAGATGCCGCGCGGGGGCGTCGCGCGAACCCGGGAACCCCAAACCCAGCGCGGCGCGGCGAGGTGCAGGGAGGAGGTACTCGGAGCTGGGGGAAGTGGGGGTGAACGAGAAGCCACCCCACCACACTACAGGACGCGAGCCTCGAGAATCCCACCCAACTCTAGAAACCCAAAGATCCCGAAAATTCCGAAAGCGAAACTGCGAGCAGGTCGCCAGAAGTTTGGGAACGGTCTCCCGAGGCTTCCCGGCGTCGTCTCAAGACTCCTGGACACTGCAAACGCCATCAAAGATGAGCCCCAGTCGCAGTGGCCAGCGATCCACGTGGCCACCACCCGTGGCCCCGAGGACCTCCCACGCATTTCGACCCCAGTCCCCGGGGCGCTGGAGCACCCCAAGCCCTCTGGGTGCTGGGGCGGTGGTCGGCTGTGCTCCTTCCTGCACAGTCTCCGAGCTTCCCTCCTCCCCCCAAGAAAGGAAAACTTGGGCCCTGCAAGAATCCCGTGGAATGTTCTTTGTAATACGACTGTGTACTCGCTTCCACCGCACAGTCCGGTGCAAAATCGTGGGTTTCGGGGCGTCGGAGTAAATTATGCCCTCGTCTGCGGCGACGTCAGGAGGACGAGGGGAGGGGTTCGCGGCTGAAACTGCAGATGACTACTAGGCAGAGCCATTTTAGGCTGGTCTCCACCTCGGCGGAGCCCACGGAAGAGCTGTCCCCGGGAAGATGCGCCGGAGCGCGGGCTGGCAGGGCCGGGGGCGCGCCGCGCGCTCCGTCCCGGGGGGCTCCAAGCGTCCAGGTCCGCGCGTCTCCCTTCGCTCAGCCTCGCAGCCCAGGTGGGGAGGAAAAATCTGCCGCGGGGTCTGCAATCCACGTGCCACTGCCCCCCGATCTCCACCCACTGGGCACGAGGGAGCTGCCCCTCTGACAGATCTGCGTCGGGCCAAGTAACCCTACGGAGTCCCCTCTGGGCCCCTGCAAATTTCTTGGAGACCAAGTTGCTCCTATGGACCTGGCCAACACTGTCTTTTTAACCCTGTTATTTAAAAATGTCGCCCAGCATTTGGCCGCAGCGGGATGAGGTTCACCGACCCGGAGAAGGTCCCCGAACCTGCCCTCGCCGGGCCCTGGGGATGCGCGACCCTCCGCGTGACCCCCGCCCCCCTCCTAGGGTCTTTCCCGCTGGCAACGCGGTGCGTCCTCCGCTGGGCGGCTGCGTCCTGGTCACGGGCGACCCCTGTCGGGGACCCCAGTTCCTAGCTGAGCTGCGTTCCTGCACTCCGGGGAAAAGGGGGGCTCTTCCCCCAGCTCCCGTCTGCTGGTCTTCCCTGAGACTCCCCCTAACTGGCTCCGATTTGGTCTCCAAACTCCACTTCGCCCGTCCAAGGCACTTGGCCGCCCACACGCACCCCCAGGCTACAGCCCCGCTGGAGGGCGCCCTTTCCGGACGCAGCCCTCCCTCGTGGTGCCCAACCTGCGCAAGGGGCAATTTCTTCCCAGAACGCCTTCCCCATCCCCCACCTTCCCGAGGGCGCGAATCCTCCAAGTAACAGGACAACTCCTCGCCTCGACCCTCCGCGCCTTCCGGGCGAGGTCCGCGCGCCCGCCTACTCGGCCCCTCCACTTTCGTTTCCCCCACGCCCCGGCCCTGGCCCCTAACCTCCCAGCCGAGCGCGGCGCGAAGGGAAGCCAGAGACACCCCCCCCCCCGCCCCGGCTAAACGCAGTCTACATAAAATCCCACGGACGCCTGCAGCCCGATGGCACCCCAAACCCTGGACTGTTCGCCCTTTTAATAAGCACCTCCTGGATCCACCCATTTGGGGCTCTCCTAGCGTGGGATCCAGCTTACCGAGAGAGAGGGCGAGCTCGTCTCCTAGAAAGCCGAAATAAATCGTCCCCTCGGCCCTGCTGTATTTTGCACCGCGTGTCAGCAGTTTGTCATGTCCAATCGTGGCAGGGTCTGGTTCCGAGACCGAGACACACACACACACACACACACACACACACACACACACACATCGGGGGCTTATCTCTTTAATGCCGCCCCCCCCCCAGCACCTACAGGCTCCTACACCCATCCACCCGCACACGCGATGCAGCTGCGCTGAGACGCCTTGGTCCCGGCTGGAGGCACCCCTCCACCCTTTACCCTCTAGCAATGGACTTGACACCGACTCTAACCACGGAAAAAACTGGGGCAACTCGTCCCCTCTCTTTTTTCCCACTTAATTCGCTAAAGCGGCTCCCGGGGTAACCAAAGAGAGTCGAAACTAAGGCGTGGCCACTTCGGTTGGGTTTTTTCCCACCTCAAAACCTTTATTTTCAGTTTTTAAAAGCCACCTTAGCCCGCCATATTGAAACCAGCCCGGTGTCTAAAGACTCCTTCCTCGGCTGTGGGCAGCGCTTCCAAGACAACACAAGTGCCGACCCGGCTCAGGACGCGCGTCCGGCCACCCCGAACCAACCCCTTCCCACTCCCGAGACTCCCCCTTCCCTGGCTAATCTCCTCCAGCCGCCCCAGGTCACGATCCATAAATGCATCTAGCAGTTCCTACAGTTGCTTTTGGGGGGATTTCTGCAAGACACACATATGCACGTTAAGAAAAAAAAAAATTAAAAAACAGGGTCCGAGCGAGTAATTTGGAAAGGAGGTCTTCGAAGAGTCGACAACAGGAAAGCCTCAAGTGACAGGATATTACTTTACGAGGGAGGGGAGGGAGGATGAACAAAAAGACCATCTTTGCTGGAGCACGCTCCGAAACTACTACTGACAATTTCATTTCGGCGGCACAGGCAAACACCTCCAAGGGGGCGATCGCAAATGTCTACGCTATTTGTGACCACCCCCACCCTTTGCAGGTCTTCAAACCTCCCCACCACCTTCTTCTTCTCCGGATCTCCCCCGCCCCAAAACCTCCAAACGCTCGCCCCCCGGAGCCCCGCGTGCGGAGCAGACGCCGGAGCGCGGGGTGGGTAGCAGGGACTGCTGCGTCGCCCGAGTGAGTGCACAAACGAGGAAGACTGGCGGCGGGAGGAGACCGGCGGCACCCAGAGGAGGACACTTTGCAACTCCGGGACCGACTCCTGCACCGCCGGGGCTCGACGGAGCCGGGAGACTCGGGGGGGAAAGGGGGAAGGGACCGGGGAAGCGAAAATGACAACCCAGAGCGCAGAGAGGAGTTTGGGGCCGCGCTCAAGTGTTGTCGCTTTCTTCTCCAGCCTTTCTCTTTAGCTCTTCCCCCTCTTCCTCCTCCAGCACCCTACCTCCACCCTAGCTTGCTTAGGCTTCCTTTAAAAAGAAAAGCTGGGGGAAAAAAAAAAAAAAAAAAGACAGTGACCAGCGCGCTCAACCTGCGGCCCGGAGGTCTGCTCGCGGGCGGAGGAGAGTGGTGGGCGCAGCGTCCTACCTGATGAAGTTTGTCCTGCCCTCGGCGGGGACCCTAGTCCCGGGAGTCTCCGGAAAGAGCGCGCCGGCCTCGATCGCTCGCCCGCCCGCCCTCGCCGCCTGGGCTCCCCAGCTCCGGGCCCGCCGCCTCCCTCGCGCGCCGGCTCGGGTCCTCCGGCTCCCACTACAGCCTCATTCCAATATGGCATCCTCTCTGTGCGCATGCCCGGCACTGTTTTTTAAGATTTTTTTTTTTTTTTTTTTTTTTTTTCCTGTGCAGCGAACTCCTTCAACGACCTTTTCGAGCGCTAGCAAAATGTCTTAAGCCAATTAGCCTGCAGTTGGTGATCGACTCCTTCCTCTGCACCCCCGTCTTGACACCCCCCCCACATTGCTTGGTCACATAGACAACCCCCCACCCCACCCCAGCCAGCAGCGTTCACGCCACGCGGCCCCCTCCAGCCCGCTCCCCTCCCTCTGTTCCTTTAGCTCCCTCCATGCACGATCTGCAGAAAGTTCACATCGCGAGCATTTCTGCACACCCATCCGCAGCGACCACTGGACAGACTCCCCATTCCCTAAGCCGACGATGTTTGCTTGCTGGGTTTGCAGTCTCTGCGACCACCAAGCGCGCAAACTTGCGCTTTATCCGCCCGAGATCGCTCCAAATGGAAAGACGTTCAATTCCCTGGACGACCTCGGCCCCTCCGGCTCCGCGCCCATCCTGCTCTTAAATTGAGCCTTTTTATAGAGATTCCAGGGTACTCTGACCCCTTGGGGAGGACAGGAGGGATCCGGGAGAGGTTTTCTGGGGGAACGCACCCCGAGAAGCAGGAAATTAAGTTGAGGCTGCTCGGGAAATCTGCCAGCTGCTATTTGCCCTCCTGGCCCAACGCTGGTTTAAAAAATAATAATAATAATAGCTCGCCACGCGTCTCTTAGGACACCTGACCAGGACAGACTGGAAAGGGATCCCCGCCCTAGCCAGAGAAAAACGTGGCCCTGGGCCGTCTGCTGGGGTGCACTGGTGGCCGCACGGTCCGGTGCAGGGCTGGGCGTCTGCGGGGCCTGCCGACACTTTGCAGTGGGAGGAGGACGCGGAGGAGTTTCTTAGACCTTGGGCGCAATGGCTGGGCAGAGCCCGAACGAAACATCCGCGGGGCTGAGAAGCTGGCGCCTCCGGGGGGAGGGGTAGGCGAGACCGACAGTTTAACCACGAGGGCTTCGCCTTTACTGGGGAGCAACCGGGAGATGCTGGAGTGGGACTGGATTGTATTCGCCTGAGACCTAGAGAACGGACATTTTCACTCTGCAAAACTCCCCATTTCCCCAATTCTCTGCCCATCCCCTTTTTCGGGAACTCCTCTCGCGCTGCACGCGCTGAAAAACCAACCCCCCCGAAGCCCGACGGTCTCCAAGGCTCTGGTGGGTTTGCCCACCCTCCCCGGCCCTGCCACCCCAAAGTCTTCCTCGAGTAAAAAGCTAGAGAGGTGGACGGTCTTAAAACGTGGCAGACGGCTGGTGAACTGAGGGAACAAGAGCTGACCTTGTGGGACGGATTCCAGCTGAGTCCTCACTCCCCGACGGCTGAGCTCAGAGCTCTCTCCCTGCGGCGACCCTGGGGCGGTGGGGGTGGGGTGCCACCAAAACAACCACGCCCAAAGATCTAGGGCGGGCGGTGGCAGCCACGAGGGCTCGCGCTCCTCCAATCTGGGAAAATCCTACCTCCATGCATCTTGGGAAAGGCTTTGCAAGGTCTAAATCTCCTTCTCCCCCCTCCTCCATTGGACACAGGAGCCACGTGAGACCCAGAAGAGCTGGGCCCCTCGGTGGCGTCTACTCGCAGAGCCCTGCAGTTTGAACTCCAGCGGGTCTGCAACCCTTCCAGCTCCCCAGTGTCCAATTCTTGGGGACGCCAAGCCATAGCCCTGAGCTCTTGTCCCCGGAGGTTACCGAAGGCGGTGACTCCATGGGCCAACTGTACCAGGTCCCTGCACGTTAACCCTCCCATCTGAACCCCAATTGCCTCTTTTAGAACCCAGAGGTGGCCAGGGCAGAGCCTGGCGGTAGGACTGTGTGCGTTTCTGAAGAAATAAGGTGGGACCCTGGCTCTGGACACCTGAAACCTCTCCTCCCTCCTTTAACTCACAGGTCGGACCTCAGAGTGGGAGAGGAGTGAGTGGTTTGTCCTTCTAGGACGTACCGAGCAGAAGTCCCAGCCCTTGCACGGGTCTGGGCGCCGGAGCTGGAAGGGCCAGGAGCGCAGATCCTCGACTTCAACTCCCCGGCTTCGGGCTTGGGGCACCGCTGGGCGCCGCCGACCGAGCCGCTCCCGCATTGATCCCAGACCGCGGGCCTCGTTCCCCGCCCCACGCGGGGACTTCCAGTCGGCTCCTGTTTGCAAGGAGATCGAGTTTTCCCGCTCTACAAGCGGCGCGCCCTGAACTGCAACCCACCATTGCTCCGTCTCCAGTCTTGTTTACCATTTTAAAGTCATTATGATGCGCGGAAAGTCGTCTCTTCATCAAAATAAAAACAAATGCAAAAGAACACCTGCTCCCAAACTCGATGCCTGTGTATACGTTATCTTACCTGATTGCCCAATAGACTCCAGGAGTCTCTTTATACAGTTAGTACTCAAACCCCTGGATAACTTTTCGCCTGGCTCTAGAAAATGGCGTGGAGTTTCATTTATTTATTCGCTTATTTTTACCTATTGCGATTAAGATATAAAAAATCACAGACAATACACATGGTTGCACTGTTATGGTACGGTGCGGGGCATCTCAACGTCATCTATGGTGAATCATCTGCTACTTCGGTTCCCATTAACTTTTGTGCTCCTTTTTTGCACGTGACTTTTTGAACGTTCCTCCCCGCTTTTTTTTTTTTTTAAACTTCCCTTTATTTTCCGCTACCCAACGACAATAAATGAGACAAATGGAAATGAGTTAGGAGATTCCCTCGGGCAATTATGCTGTCCCCTCCATCCCTCTCCAATCCCTTCCAAATCTTATTTTATTTCAGAGCCAGACACTTGAGAGATAGGGGTATCCAGATGTGGTATCTACCTTATACCTATATCAATTATAGATAGAAAAAAGAGAGGAAGGAAGGAAGGGAGGGAGAGAGGGAGGGAGGGAGGGAGGGAAGAGAAGGGAAGGAAGGAAGGAAAAATCCATTATAGTCCACCAATGATAAAGCACTGGTAAAATCTGAATACTCTTGCAAAGTAAACAAGACATAGTACACTCCAACCCAGAGAAAGTGAACCATGTAGATTTCATTATCATTAACACAAGATTTCTCTATAGATTGTTAACATTTACTGAAAATTTGACACCCCCGCCCCACACCAACAAACCTTTGAACACCAACTAACTCTAGAAGTTATCCTTTTCCTAAACTCTGGTTAACCCATGGATTTCATTCCTTTTTAAATGCAGATACAGATCTAATTTGTGCCTTCAAAGGAACTTTGGAACTCTTTTATGTAAATGAGGCTAAATTATACAAAATATTAAAATTATTTTTGTTACCTGTAAAATATTTAGATACTGTCCCATTGGTTTGATGATACAGCAAAATCAGAAATTTAAGAGTGGAAAAGTTGCTCACAATTTATGTATTCTCAAGTATTTCAGTATTCTGAAAACTTGCAGAAGACTTGAGAAAGTGAATTTATTTTACTTAGACATGTGATTACTTAGGTCTTATTGCAATGTCCTCATATTAAGAAATCTTCCATTTACTCACACCTGTGCCATGCTTAAGTTAGCACTTCCCACTGAGAAAAAAAGAATATCCAAAAGATTCGCCAGTATAAAGACTTTTTACCATGAAGACTCTCCAGTGAGATATTAGACGTAGTGACTTCACACAAAAGCAGGAAAGGGGGAGGTCAGAACCAAATATTTCAAGAATTTGTGTAATCTTCTCTTCACTGGAAGCTTTAAACCCAAATTTGCTTTCTCTTAGGCTACATAAGATAGTCTTTTTCAATCTGCCGCCTGAGGTCAGTAAGAGTAAATTTAAACACACTCCCTCTCCTATTTTTTTTTTTTTTTTTACCCTTTTTCTTTATCCTCTGTCCCCAATTAAAGTCCTTGGCCAAAATATGGGACTCCAATGACCTCAGCCACTGTTTCCTCATTAATTATCTCTGTGGCCTCTGTACGTCCAGTGCGTCTCTGACCTACTTTTTTCAACCCCATGGAAAAGATAAGCCAGATGGGGCTAAATGTTCTGTAAAGTTTTGTTGTCGTTGTTGTTTGTTTGTTTGTTTGTTTGTTTGTGTGGTACTAGGGATTGAACCCAGGGGAATTCTACCTGTGAACTATACACATTCAGCCCTTTGTGTGTGTGTGTGTGTGTGTGTGTGTGTGTGTGTGTGTGGCACTAGGGATTGAACTCAGGGGCATTCTGCCTCCGAGCTACACCCCCAGCCCTATTTTTTATTTTTTATTTTGAAACTGAGTCTCACTAAGTTGCGGAGTGCCTCACTAGGTAGCTGAGGCTGGCTGCAAATCCGGATCCTCTGGTCTCAGCCTCCCGAATGCTGGGATTAGAAGCATGCGCCACCACGCCTGGCTCTTTTTTTTTTTTTTTTTTTTTTTTTTTTTTTTTTTTTTTTTTTTTAATTTTTAGTTTTAAACAGGGTCTTGCTAGGCTGTGGAGGGCCTTGCTAAGTTGCTGAGGCTGGCTTCAAACCTGTGATCCTTCCTGTCTCAGTCTTCCAAGTACTGGGACTACTGGCACGTGCCATCACATACAGCTTATAAAGTGTTTTAAGACTCTAAAGAGTACGTAGCAGTCTGCCCCAACAAAGGCACAAATTGCTTTCTATAATATTCTAACACTATCGATTTGATATAGCAAAAGAGTAAACTCTGGGTCACAGCAAGGGAAACAAAAATCAAGTAAACAGATCAGTAAAGGAAAGATGTTAGGGTCTTGTTTGCCCTACTGTGTTGATCTGGCCATATTTGGCCCTCATTTAGAGGACTATAATGTTTTTGCACTTACTGTACGGGTTTTGGGTTGCTTACAGAAGTGCCCAGGGCTGAGGTGGGCATACCTGAGAGTCATCCTGAGAAAAGCCTGGTAACTGATGGCTGTTGCTATGGTTACAGAGTTCTGAATGAGTCTACTAGAGTAATGTATAGTGGTCCACAAAAGCATACTCACCTTGCAGAGTGCTTTCTCCAACATTTCTAGAAATTTCAGAAACTCATTATTATTATTGTTTCTTGTATAATTTGAGGGAGTTCCGGGCTTCCTTGACAATAGAAAATGTCACATCACACAGGGCACACTTCAAAAATGCACCATGTCTGAACTCCCTAGAACATGTATACAAAGAGCTATGCTGGTTTACTTGTAGATGTGCCGGTTTTGACCACCAAGCAAACAACCTGATGGTTGACAGTGACTTCTGTGGTCACTCGCCTGTACATCCGGTGTTCAGTGCCACCAGTTTCACTTGGAAATCTTACTTTCCGTGAGGCATAATATTTTATATTTTGCAACCTCACATGGAGTCGTTTTGAGAACTGAAGCCCAAAGAGGATAAATGACAGAGGTCAATAAACTTGTAGAGTTGCCAGCTCTCAGATACTAGCCTTTTATTCCTTCACTCTCAAGAACAGAAGGCCAGGGTTATCTCAGCGCTTGGGAGGCTGAGATAGGAAGATCACAGGTTTGAAGCCAGTCACAGCTACTTAGTGAGTGAGGCTGTCAGCAACTTAGTGAAATCCTGTTTCCAAGTAAAAAATAAAGGAGTTGGGGCTATAGCTTGGAGGTAGAATGCCCCTAGGTTGAATCCTGAGCAACACACACACCACACACACACACACACACACACACACACACGACAAGAGAAGGAAAAGGAAATTCATTTACTATTTAATTTGCATCAGACATTATTCTTGGTATATTTACATACATCATTTATAACATTATATATATAATAATGTTAATTATATTAGTCCTGGGAGTTAAACCCAGAGGCATTCTACCTCCAAGCTACACCCCTAGACCTATTTTATTTCTTATTTGGAAACAGGGTCTCACTAGGTTGCTGACAGCCTCACTAAATTACTGTGGCTGTCCTCAAACCTGCGATCCTCCTGTCTCAACCTCCCAATTACTAGGATTACAAGTGTGTGACACCATACCCAGCTTAATCTATATTATTTGTAATATCCCTTTAAAATGATATTAAATATGTTTTGTTTTGTTTTTCTTGATACTGGGGATAGAACCCAAGAAAATTCTACCACCAAGCTACGCACACCTCCAACTTTATTGTAGCTTCAAAATCCCCAGCCTAAAGGAAGTCACGGTGGCGTAAGCTTGTAATCGCAGTACTTGGGAGGCTGAGACAGGAGGCTCGAAGGTTAGAGGACAGCCTCCAGCCTCAGCAAGTAGTGAGACTCTTATCAACCTAGCAAGACCTTGTTTCAAAATAAAAATAAAATAGAGCTGGGGATGTTGCTCAGAGTAGAATGCCCCTGGGCTCAATCCCCAGCAACTCACATACACACACACACACAC
Source organism: Graphiurus murinus (assembly GCA_004027655.1). NCBI lineage: Eukaryota > Metazoa > Chordata > Mammalia > Rodentia > Gliridae > Graphiurus > Graphiurus murinus. The sequence goes on from PVLC010000061.1 coordinate 126,003, forward strand.
ACACACACACACACACACACACATCGCCAGCCTGTTTGTTTTTGCTGTATAAATCATTTCAGCTGATCTCACTACAGAATAAATAATTAGTGTCATGATCAAAGAAGTGAATTATTACATCTATAAAGGTTTGCAGTGCAGTGCCATCTACTGGAATCAAATATTGACTAGCTTTCAATTTTTTTGTTGTTTGTTTTAGGTAGTTTTTTTTATTGTTTGTTTTTAAAGGAAAGAATATTCAGATAGACAGGTACCAGGAGGAAGGGAAACACAGGCCCTTTCTATATTTGCTTGCAGGTGATGCCTCCGAAGATCTAGTTATAAATAAATTGAACTGTATCCATATCCAATCATCCTTCCTTTGGTTGTTAGCCATACAGAGTATTTGCATGTCCCTTGGAAAAATAAAACTTCTTTCCATTAAAAAAATTAAGCCGGGCGTGGTGGCGCATGCCTGTAATCCTAGCATTTGGGAGGCTGAGACCGGAGGATCTGGGTTCACGGCCAGCCTCAGCTACCTAGTGAGGCAGTCCGCAACTTAGTGAGATCCGGGGTATAGCTCGGAGGTAGAACGCCCCTGAGTTCAATCCCTAGTACGGCAAAAATAAATAAATAAATAAATAAATAAATAAATAAATAATTGAGAATAGTTCAATAGGGAATTTTTATTTTTTTCTTGTCCCTTCATAAACTGGGAGTTTTTTCTACACTTGTAAGTGCCTCCAAAATGGATATAGATGATGAATTCTTGTAGAGGTTAACTTTATTTGCATTGCTTGGGAAAAGAGGAACTAAAAGATTTTTAAAGGTGCCCCAACCCAATTTCTTGAAGAGGTCAATGCTTTTAAAATTATACATAGCAGAAAATGAACTAATGAAAATTCAAAAGCCAATCTTTGCTTACTTGTATTCATTCAACAAATATTTACTGACGACTGCTTATGTGCCAGACATTGGTCTGGGATCTGAAATATAGGAAACAACCTAGACAAAACCTTGCTCAGTGGCACTTAGATTTCAACAAGGAGAGGCCAAAGATACATAAAGGAACCGATAATGTGTCACAGGGAGTGTGGACAATGGAGGAGAGTAAAGCAAGAGAAGGTCTAAAGGGGACAATGAGACGGAGAAGGGCAGATGTCATTTTATATGGGAGGGACTGCAGGATGTGACATTTGGACAATATGTTCAAGGCATAAGTACGCAGGTCCTGAAGTTGTCTTGGCCCCATTTGAAAGGAAGACTAAATAATACAAAAATGTTGATGATATTTACCTAACAGCCTAAGCATGAACTGTCAACTTTGCCTTCTAAACTAAGCAAGGAGTACAGTACTCCCAGATGGGAAATCTCAACAAAGGGACCAGTTCAAAGGCTGACGACAAATCCATGTGTTCCCCAAGGGACTGAACCCAGTTCCCCTGAATTTAATTAGGCTCCTAGGCCGAATGGACTTTAAAGGGCATCTGGTCTACCATCTCTCTCGTGCCTGCCTCCTCCCTTACGTTTTCCCTACAAATGACCATCCAGGTTGTGTTTGAACACCCCACTCCTCCTTCCCTCCAGAAACAGCCCATGGCATCTGTGGACTGCTCTGACTCAGAGCTAAGTCGTCCTTACTGTGGACTGAGCCTATTTCTCTGTTCTCTAATGTTGGGGTCACTTACATGGCAGTGGAGGAAAGCAGAGAGCCCCCCCTTCCACTTCTTCATTGGCAGGTGGTCTGCATGAGCAGGAGCCCTGTGCAAAGGTCCAGGAAGGTTGCATATAATCCAGGCCCCTGGACCTGCAGCTGCCTCTTTAACGATTATGCAGTGAGTGTCATGTCTGCAAATGAATCTGACAGTCATCCTTCATCACTCTGGTCTCACCTACACAGAAACCCAAGGACAGGACAGTCTCTGAGCCAAGTCCTCGAAACCACGGAGCGGGCTTTCTTTTTCAAAATCTTTCAACCAATTGAAATACAGTAGTTCACTCAACCGAAAGACGTCGTTGTTGAAGCACTCTTACCAGCTTTCATTTCTTCTCTGGTTTGCAATTGTGCTGAATCAAAAATCAATTGTTTGGAGAAAGGATAAATGAAAACATCCTGAAGACAGAGTTACAGACACATCTAAGTCAACAATATAGTAACTTGCTAAAGGCAAACTTCCTTGGGCTAGAGAAGTAATAAAACAGTAAACATTTGTTGAGCATATATTCTGTGCCAAGCCCTCTTCCAAGGACTAAACATAATATATTCACTGACTTTACCCCACAGCAAGCCTAGGTAGTGGGCAATGCTATTGTCTCTGCTTTATAAAAAAAAACAAAACAAAAAAAACCCTGAGGGGTGGAATGATCAAACATCCTGCAGTTGCATAGTAATGCTGCAATCCAAGTGTTTATAAGTTATGGTCTACTTTCTTCCAGTTATTGGGTTAGACACCATTTGCTTTCATATTTCTACTCCTGTTTCAAAGTCTTCGGGATCTTAGAAAGAACTACAAAGATTTTTGAAAGGAGCTACAAAAATTTCAGTGAGGCTAATATTTCTTGTGAGTGTTTTGGCTATGCTTTTAGTTGCTAAAATGAAAAAGGAGCCAGGTATGGTGGCTCATGCATGTAATGCCACTACTTGGGAGGCTGAGGCAGGAGGATTGCAGGTTTGAGGACAGCCTCAGCCTGTTTCAAAAATAAAAAAGGGCCGGGCGTGGTGGCGCACGCTTGTAATCCCAGCATTCGGGAGGCTGAGACCAGAGGATCCGGGTTCGCAGCCAGCCTCAGCTACCTAGTGAGGCACTCCGCAACTTAGTGAGACTCGGTTTCAAAATAAAGAATAAAAAATAGGGCTGGGGGTATAGCTCTGAGGTAGAATGCCCCTGAGTTCAATCCCCAGTACCACAAATAAATAAATAAATAAATAAATAAATAAATAAATAAATAAATAAATAAATAAATAAATAAATAAATAAAAAGGGAGCTGGGCGTGGTGGCGCACACTTGTAATCCCAGCATTTGGGAGG
>PVLC010000061.1:129110-140507 GCA_004027655.1 Graphiurus murinus
AATCCCCAGTACTGAAAAAAAAAGGGGGGGGGCTGGGGGTGTAGCTTGGCACTTGTCGAGTGCTTCTGGGTTCCATCCTTAGTTTCACGGGGCGGGGGGGGGGGAGGGAAGAAAACCAGAAAATTCTTTGCAACAGAAACATCTTCATGTTTTTTAAATTCTCTTAGTAGTATAAGTCAGGTTGAATGACCAATATTTTCCAGTGTAAAAAACAAACAAAATAAAAAGGTATTTTTTTTCTTTCTTCCTCTGTCAGGTAAGCAAAAATGTCCAGCCAATTTTGGAAGGTCGAAATACACATATCTAAAATCAGAGCCTGACCCTTCTACTTACCGCAGTAATTCGCTCATGGAGGGCGGTGCTCTATGACCGTTTCCAGGACAAGGTCCTGGCTTTGGCATTGACCCCAATGTCAGCTTTGAAGACATGTGACTCCTTTCCCCCTTCTGTAAATAAGTGTGATATCATCATGTGTACACCTTTGGAAAGACCATATGAAAGTCATGACAGCTCTGTCCCATGTTTAGCTTCTGGGAAAGCAAGGGACAAAGCAGACTCTGTGTTTCTGAAAGCAAAGGTTGTTGACATAGCTTCTGAATGACCCTGTGCTGCAAACCCATTGTTTGCACTCTCAGGGTTTATTTGCTTTGTGCCTTGTCCCTCTGGGACAGAGAGAGGCTTCTTGCTGGGGAGAAGCCACAGCCAGAGGCTGGTTGGTGGTGCTCTTCATAAGAAAGCTATTTTTATAAACTGGGTTTTAGCCGTAATCTAGGGAACTCGACTCTCCAACAGAAGAACGGGAGTGGGGACCGAAGAGTGGTTCTCATGCCCGGCTCTGCGACCGTCCTTTGCCAACCTCAAAGAACCTTTCCAGTTTGGACACTGGTCATGTTGTCTCTGCTCACTTGCACCCGGGTCCTGGCTCTCAGGAGAATGTGTGCTAGCACCGCGGCCACTGCATCTCATATCGACCCTGATAGAGCTGCTTCCAGAAGTCAGGCGTGCACCTGGACCAGCACGCTGAACAAAAGCAGACAGCTCGGGGGCCTGGGCTTCCTTCCACTCCACCCGAAACAGAACACGTGTGACTGTCTTCCCCAGAACAAGAGATGAGGGATAGCCTTTCATTTACTTCTTCATGCTCTTTTTTTTATTTTTTTATTGTAGGATTCTTCAACTTTCATCTAGCATTTGACATAATGACCTTAGACCTCAATTTGTATTGGTAGGAAGGTCATTTGCAGTCCTAGGGGGCAGCAGGAGGAGAGATGAACTGTGCAATTTATCACAGGATAAATTCACTCATCCATCCATCCATCCCTTAAACAAAGGTACATCCTTAGACCTCGGCTTGAGATTCAGTCAAGGAGCAAGTTAATGGCACCAACCAGTATTGTGTGCAAGGCATCTGCTTTCTTCCTCCCCTTTCTTGCAAAAGTGTGAGTGGGGGGCTGGCAGGGAATGGATGCTGTCCTGTTTTGTTGTTGTTGTGTGGTGCTAGAGATTGAACTCAGGGGCATTTTCCTTTTTGAAGCAGGGTTTTGCTAAGTTGCTAAGAGCCTTTCTAAGTTTCTGAGGCTGGCCTCAAAACTGTGACCCTCTTGTCTCAGCCTCCCAAGTACTGGGATTATAGGAGGGCGCCACCACACCCAGCTGTCTTGGTTAATTTCATGTTGGACTGGGCCTTAGTAAGCCCAAATATTTACTGAAACATTGTTCTGGATGTTTCTGTGAAGATGTTTTTTAGGTGAGATGGACATTTAAACTGGTGGACTTCGAGTAAAGCAAATTGCCCTCTCCAAGGTTCAGTTCATCTCCTAGGATGAATTGAAGACTTCAATGCAACAAGACTGCGCTTCCCACAATGAGAAGGGATTCTGCCAGCGGGGGCTTGGGACTTGGGCTGTAGAGGTCACCAGCTGGCTGGTCTATTCTGTAGATCTTGGATTTACCAAGCCCCCATTGTAAAGTGATGCAATTCTTTAACACACACACACACACACACACACACACACACACACACACACACGTGTGATCCTATTTCTACAGAAAACCCTGAGTAATACAGGTGGTTATAAGAGATACTTATAGGGCCAGGCATGGGGGTGCACACCTGTAATCCCAGTACAGGAGGATCTCAGGTTCAAAACAAGCCTCAGCAATTTATTGAGACCCTCAGCAGTCTCATGAGACCCTGTTTCAAAATAAAAAGGGCTGAAGTGTAGCTTAGGGATGTCCCTAGGCTCAAACCCCAGTACCAAGGCAAAATCAAACAAAACAAAAAACAAGGGATACTTACACATGTCCATTTCCTCTAACTCTTGCATGCTCAGGGATAGTCCCCTGCTCCCATTTCTGTGTCCTAATGCAGGACCACCCTGCTCTGTGCCAAAGAGACCCTGGGAAGAATAAGGAGTTAGGAAAAGCTGAAATCACCCAGATTTGGTCGGTGCCCGGGCATCATGTTGTCACCACCACGATTGGTCCTTCCTTGACCAAGCACTGACATAGACTCTACTGGCCTCACCTAAGGGAGTGAACCCCAGAATGGCCTGCTGGCCCTTCTGGTCCCAGCCTTCAGCTCTGGCAGTTCTCTGTGTTATAGTAGCATACATATTATTTTATTGTTTTTCAATTAATTTATTTATTTTGCGGTACTGGGGATTGAACCATGGGGCATTCTACCTCTGAGCTACACCCCAAACTCTACTTTATTCTTTTTTTTTTTTTTGAAATAGGGTCTCATTAAGTTGTGAAAGAACTCGCTAAGTTGTGGAGGGCCTCGCTAAGTTGCTGAGGCTGGCCTGGAACCTGTGGTCCTCCTATCTCAGCCTCCCAAGTACTGGGATTACAGGTGTATGCCACCATGCCGGGCTAAAATGGCTCAATTCTTAACTCATGCTGCGCTTCTTTTAAGTCTCAAGTTTACATGCATATCTCTGCCCAGCGATGGAACTTCTAGAAGTATAGTTCAAGAAGATAAAACAGTTACATAAACATGCACCTAGAAAGGTATTCATTACAGAACTGTTGAAAAGACTCATCTCTAGGGGGCTGATTAAACCAACTAAGATTCATGTATATAATAGAACACAATATAGACATGCAAATTATGTTCAATATTCATTTTTTTTTTACCTGAAATGCGTTTTTCTCATTATGGTAAAAAAACCACATTTATAAATGCCTATTATCATAGACTCTGGAAACATTGAAAATGTTAAGTATATGGTACTCTGATGATTAATTTTACCTTCTACTTTATAACTTCCTAAACCATATAATGTATATTACAACATGCATCTTCATTTAGGAAAAATATATTTGTTCTAATAGATAATACTTGTATGCGGTGTAAATGTAAAGGGTACAAAGGAATGAACAATCATAATTAAGGTTCCCCCCGCCTATGTTCCCTTCCAGAAGGTAATTACTGTTACTTCTATCTTCCCTAATCTCTCTGAGATAGTCTCTGCTTTCTAGTATATTACTTTTATAATCAGAGAAACAATAATACTAGTTCCACTTTGAAAAAAAATAATTTCAGGAAGATTAAAATTAAGTCTTTAGGAGTTAAACAAAACACCGGAACAGGAGCAGTAATATACCTACTTGGATTTTCTTTGTTTCTTTGTTTTGCTGTACAGCCATGGATAGGAAGTATCTAACAGCTTACCCGATTCTGGTAGGTAATCTGCTTTACTATATTGCGTTCACTTAAGAGCATATATCTTTTTCTCCTGCATATGATTGTACACTTTTTTGAGGGCAGAATTGCCGTCACACAATTTTGTGTTCGCCAGAGTACCTACATGCCATTCCATACATTAATTAAAATACTCTAATTTCTAATACTTACAATTTATCAAGATTTTATAAGTCATAAGGTTTGGTTACTACTAGGGATTATCGCAACTGCTAAATATTAGTTTGTATACAACAAGCAGGAAATATATTGGCTTCACTGACAAATAAATGAATACAGTCTGACACAAGTTTTTTGTTGTTGTTGCTGTTGTGTGTGTGTATACTGGGGCTGAACCCAGGAGCACTCTACCTCTGAGCTACACCCTCAGCTTTTTTTTTTTTTTAAATTTTGAAACAGGGTCTCACTAGTTTGCTGAGGTTCTCGCTAAGTTGCTGAGGCTGACCTTGAACCTACAATCCTCCTTTCTCAGCCTCCCAAGTGCTGGGATTACAGGAATGCACCATCATGCCTGGCTCTAACACAAGATATAATGGTTGAATCTTGAGCAGTAATGTTTATCAACACTTAGACTGTTGTACTCACTGTGTGCCAAGTATATTTCACAGTACTTGATAGGAATTACTTCACTTAATCTTCTTAACAGTTCTGTGAAAATTTCCCCCTGTTTGACAGATAAGGAAAGTACAGCACAGAAAGAAAAAGTAACTTGCCCAAGATCATCACAAGGACTAAAGGACTGAGCCAGGTTCCAGACCAGGCAGCCCTCACTCCGGAGATGTGCTTCCTATGTTAGGAAGCCAGTACTTCCAACTGCGCCTCTTGAGTAATCTTGAACAAGTAAATAAACATAAACCCAGTGCTTTTTGTTTTGCTTTCATACTGGGGATTTAACCCAGGAGCATTCTACCTCTGAGCTACACCTCCAGACCTATTTTATTTTATTTTATTTTTTTGTTTTGTTTTGAAACAAGGTCTTGCTAAGTTGTTGAGGGTCTCGCTAAGTTGCCAAGCCTGGTCTGGAACCTGAGATCCTCCTGTCTCCACCTCCCAAGTACTGGGATTACAGATGTGAGCCACGCCACCCGGCAATCCAATGCTTTAATTAGGCAAGTAATGGTGTTGCTGAGGTTAGACCTGAAATAATTAATTACCTTAATGTCACCAGCAGAACGGAGGCGCCGAATCTCAGCTCTTGCTCTGGCCACACTCCACAATCTCTCGCCTGAACACTTTAAAAACAGACTCGTGTGTAGGTGACAAGTCCAAGACATTGAAACATAGCAAATACTTGTCATTTAACGGGGTGTTAATTGAGCATTCAAAGACCATTTAAAGGCATCAGAGGGAATGTGACGGGAGGGTGAGGTCATTGGATAAACGCCCCGGTCTGTGGTCTCAGCCTAGGTGAGTTCAACTCATTCTTTCCCAAGGTTGTGGTTTTTATTAAACCTGATTATACCCAACAGCTGATAGACATTCCAAAGAGACAGTGTAAACAACTGAAATTAAAACCTAAGCGGGGGGCCAGGCGTGGTGGCGCACGCTTGAAATCCCTGTACTTGGGAGGCTGAGACAGGAGGATCCAGGTTTGCAGCCAGCCTCAGCTACTTAGTGAGGCCCTCCTCAACTTAGTGAGACCCTGTTTCAGATAAAGAATAATAATAAAAAAAATAGGGCTGGGGATATAGCTCAGAGGTAGAAGGCCCCAGGCTTCCATCCCCAATACTGCACAAAAAAAAAAAAAAAAAAAAAAAAAAAAACCTAAGCAGGGCCTTTGCAGAGCCCCGAGGGAAGGCAGGATTAGGTAGTCATGTAACCTCCATGGATGATTCAAACAATGTGTGATGGAAACAGGAATGGGCTGGGCATCTGAAGGTCATGGCGCTGAGATGAAAAGCAAGGCGTGAAGTATCATTGCCCCAAACCTGGTCCTCAGACCAGCACGGCCCGTGTCACTTGGGAGCTGGGTGGAAACACTGGCTCACTAGCCCCATCCCAGAGGCCTCCTCAATTCAAACCTGCATGTTAGCCAGATCCCCAGATGGCCAGAAGTTGAGAAACACTGATCTCGTTTAATCCCCTTAGTTTACAGATGCAAAAACTGACCCGAAGAAGCCAAACTCACACGGCTACTTTTTTAGAAAGACAAGATTAAAATCTAAACGGGAGACTCGAGTCACGCCTGTAATCTCAGTACTTGGGAGGCTGAGACAGGAGGTTCACAGGTTCATAAACAGCCTCAGCAGTTTAGCGAGGCCCTCTGCACCTTAGAGAGACCCTGTTTCAAAATTAACAAATAGGGCTGGAGGTGTAGCTCGGAGGTAGAATGCCCCTGGGTTCAATCTCTAGTACCACACAAAATAATAACAATAATAATAATAATAATAATAATAATAATAATAATAATAATAATAATTTAAAACAAATAAATAGGAACCTCTAAATAGGTCTATACAATGCTGTCTTACATTAGGATGTATGCTGACTATTGTGTGTGTTAATTTTATGACTGGAAGTTGGAGTTACAGGTGATACTGAAATAGGGAGTAACCAACTTTTATATAACGACTTGAACTCTGTAATTAACGTATCCTTCCACACCTTTATCCCTACAAACTCTTACTATTTCTTGGGCAAAATGTATTTCCGTAGTGAGGATAATTTTTCCTAACATCAGTTTTTTTCCCTCCCAATCCTTAGGTGCGATGGCAAAAAAAAAAAGAATTTTTTTTTAGTCTGTCTTTCCCATGATGTGATAATTATTGCCATATTTAAAATGTAATCCTCTTCTAAAAATATAAATGTTAAATGCAACATGTTAGCTGTACACTATGATTACCCATCATTTCAATTTCTCAATTGATTTTCCAAACAGTTTCATATCACTTGGGTATTTATTAGAAGACTTTTTTTTTTCTCCTTTTGGAAGAAAGAAGCCTTTATATTTCCATTCATGGGAGAGATCAAACAATTATAGATTATTTAAACATAGTTGGTCTCTATTCTAACATCTTGGGAGGGTCTAATGACTAATTAGTATTTAAAAACAGATACACCAAGTGATGTGTGCATATATTTATGAATCGCTTTAAACCTCACTATGATGTATAATTACAACGAACCAATAAAAGAATAAAAAACTACCACAATAAAAAAGAATCAGATAAAAATGGAAATAGTTTTCTCACTACTTAGAGACAGCAATAATATACAATTACGTGAAAAGTTTGTATGAAGGCTAAATTTACAAAAATATATATATATATGATTGATACCTAATCCATGTTAAGGAGAGTGTGCTGGGAATTGAACCCAGGGACATTCTAACTCCAAGTACTCCCTCTGCCTTATTTTATTTTTTATTTGAAAGCAGAGTCTTGCTAAGTTGCTAGAAGCCTCACTAAATTGCTGAGGTTGGTTTTGAACTTGCCATTCTCCTGTCTTAGCCTTCCAAGTGCTAGGATTACAGGTGTGCACCACCACACCCGGCTGATACCTAATTCTAGCAGCCCAAATTCATATGCAGATTGTATAAGGAAATCATGTTCAATTTGCCCCTAGCGTGTAAAACCATGCACAACTCTCTTTCTCAATACTTTTTCTTCTGTGCAAAAGACTCAACTGGTCTTTTGAGCGCTTACTAAGTACCTAACACTTTTGCCTACATTATCACTCTGACTACCCAATCAGCATTTAGCTCTTGAATTGCCCAAGTTTCAAGTTTCTAAAACTGATGTTCCTCATCTAGGATTTATTTCAAAGAAACTTTTTTTTTTTCTTTCTCAAAGGACTTGTTAGTTGAGAATTTCGAATTTCCTACAGCTAAGAAATGATTAGCACTACTGGGGAAAAATTCAAACTCTGAGGTATTTCCTGGACCACATGGACTTTTCCCGACACCGGTGTCCTTAGAGGGTCACTGTACAAGCGATAGAAAGGGGCTATATTAACACTACACAGGAAACAGGCATCGAAGCTGGAATTATCACCCAGTGGCAGAACTCTGATGCTTCTCTTGGGAAAGAAACTTTGGCTTCAGGTGTTTGTTCTTTGATGACATGAAACAGGATATTGCCCAATACCTCATCCAAGTTAGATCCTTTCTGCACAGAGCGAAGGTGTGTTTATAAAAATGCCAAGTCAAGCCAGGTGTGGTGGCGCCCTCCTATAATCCCAGTACTTAGAAGGCTGAAACAGGAAGATCAAAGCCAGACTCTGCAATTTAGGGAGGCCCTCAGCAACTTAGTGAGACTCTGTTTCAAAATAAAGAATAAAAAATAGGACTGGGGGTGTAGCCCGGAGGTAGAATGCCCCTGGGCTCAATCCTCAGTACCTAAAATAAATAAATAAATAAATAAATAAATAAATAAATAAATAAATAAATAAATAAATAAATAATAGGAGCCAGGCATGGTGGCACACGCTTGTAATTCCAGTACCTGAGAGGCAGAAACAGGAGGATTGCAGGTTTGCAGCCAGCCTCAGCTACCTAGTGAGGCCCTCTGCAACTTAGTGAGACCCAGTTTAAAAATAAAGAATAAAAAATAGGGCTGAGGGTGTAGCTTGGAGGTAGAATGTCCCTGGGTTTTATCCCCAGTTCTGCAAAGAAACTAGGTCTAGGGGTGTAGCTCAGAGGTAGAACACCCCTGGGCTCAATCCCCAGTACCACAAAAGGAAGGAAAAAAAAAAAAGCCAAGTCATTTGGGGAGCTATAGAGCACAAGTGAAGTTAAGCGACAGAAGTTCCATTTAGGCTGAAGTTACACAGACAGCCACATGTAGAATGTTCCTTTAGGACGAAGGAGAAAAAGGCTATGGAGAAAGGAATTCAGCAGGCATTCCTCAATTATCTGGCCATTGGAATCCATAAGGGAGACGGAATAAGATCTCTACAGTCAATGATCATTTGTGGTATGTCGAAGAGGCGTTACAGGCACAAAGAAAACATGAGTCAGGAGAAACTTCTGGAGAGATTACTAGAGGCCTTGTATTTTAAATCTCCATTCAACAGCTCTCGTTTCATTCAGCCTTCAGAATTGGATTAGATTTAGAGGGGGTTTTTTGTTTTGTTTGTGTTTCATTTTGTTTTGTTTTGTTACTAGGGATTGACATCAAAGGCATTCTACCTGCTAGCTATCAGTCCTTTTAAAAAATTTTTTTAATTTTGCAACAGGGTCTTGCTAAATTAGCATGCACTGGCTTCGAATCTGCAATCCTCCTACTTCAACCTCCCAAGTACTGAGATTATAGGGGTGTGCCACGGCATCCAGTTTGATTTATAGTATGTGTTTGTTCATTTATTTATTTTTATTTTTTGGTGTTACTGGGAATGGAATCCAGGGGTAGTCTACCTCTAAGCTATATCTTCAGCCCTATTTCATTTTTTTAAAAATTTGAAACAGGCTCTCCCTAAGATTCTGAGGCTAGTCTTGGACCTGCGATTCTCCTGTCTCAGCCTCCCAAGTACTGAGATTACAGGCATGTGCCACCCCGACCCCTAGCATGATTTATAGTTTTTACGATAAGCGTCTCATCAGTTTTGCTGATGGCCTGGGCCCTAAGACTTTAAGGGTCAATTGAATTCCCTTTTAATATCTTTTTCATCACTGTATTATAGTCTGTCTGGTAACATCTGTCTTTCTAAAGACAATTATATCGCTCTGATTTTTTTTTTTTTAATTCTTCAGTAACTTCCACAATGTTTGAAGTCTCCAGTCTCCACTCTTTTATCTCACAAGACTTACCATATACCCTCTCAAACATTCTTTCATAAAGAGATCTTAAAGTTCCTCAGAGATGTCAATTAATTCTCTCACCAGGAAATGCCTCTTCCTATTTTGCATCCTGGGAAAACTGAGGCATAATGCTAGCTGACAGATCCAAGTCATGTAAACACTTGGCAGTAGAACTTGAAATGTCATACGGCACATGGACATTCAAAAAAGTCAAATCATCAAGTAGAGGAGACCTATATAATCTCACTTTGCTGATATACAAACCTGAAGAACAACTTTTTCCTTTGGGCTGGGGGAAATTGAACCACAGGGGTGCTCTACTTCCAAGCTACACTCACCCTCAGCCTTTTTATTTCACTTTATTTTATTTTACTTTGAAACAGGGTCTCGCCCAGTTGTGGAGAATCTAAAATGCTAAGGCTGGCCTCAAATCTGAAATCCCCCTGTCTCAGCTTCCCAAATACTGGGATTACGGGCATATGCCACCACCACACCCGGCTACAACTTATTCTTTTTTTTTTTTTTTTTGTAGTACTGGGGATTGAACTCAGGGGCATTCTACCTCCAAGCTAAACCCCCAGCCCTATTTTTTATTCTTTATTTTGAAACCGAGTCTCACTAAGTTGCGGAGTGCCTCACTAGGTAGCTGAGGCTGGCTGCGAACCCAGATCCTCCGGTCTCAGCCTCCTGAATGCTGGGATTACAAGCGTGCGCCACCACGCCCGGCTTACAACTTATTCTTAATGAAGATTTAACTACTAAGACTTATATAGTGAAATTCATATTGCCAAGAGTTTATTGCCATGCACATAACCACACACAGCAGGACTTTTAGTATCCTACTATGAAGTGTTATTCGAAATCATTAAAACTAAACTACACCTGTCAAAATAAATCAGCCAAAACATTTAGTGATTCAGAATCTACGACTTTTTATCTTTTCTATAGATTCATTAATTCTTAATACTTTTTCCCATCATTACTATCTAATCTTCAAGGGCTTCTGTCCTATAAAAATAGTATATTAAAATGAAATTGCGTATTTAATGCCTGATTCTGTCTGTAGATTCATCTAGGCTAAACTTGGTCACACAGTGTGAGCTGCAGAGGCTGCTATATGGTTTTCTCTTCTATAAAATGTTTTTACAGCTTTATGCTGTAAAAGTCAATCCAGCTAACAAATCTTGGCTGTCGCCTTTATATATGTCCATTTGATTTAACATGCTTCTGATTAACAATGGAGTTTCCCGATGCTGTCAACGTAAGTAAGGTATTAAATGCCTTTCTAGAAATGACTGGTTTTTAAAAGAGAGATTAAGTAAACAAGCCAGTCCTGCTGGTAAAATAATTGATTATGCTGTTGACTATTTAATATTATGTTTAGCCAGAACTCCCTAGGGATAGATGATTACATTAGCATAAACAAAGAGAACAGTGGTATTCCACAAGGGAGGCACAAGAGAAGAGGCCCAGGCAGATCCTTGTGTTTGAAAAGAAAAGAACAAATGCTTTCCTTGTTGAAGTAACCAAGGGATGGCATGAAAATACACTTACCCCACTACAGCCTTACAAGCTTATTCACGCTGCATTCGAAAAGAGACCCTAATGTCTTACAAATAGGCTCCCATGGTTCATTAGTGAGGGATGCAATTTTAAAAAGGGTTGGGTTAATAAAATTTCAAATCCTAAATCCAGCAGGTAAGAATCGGGCTGTTTTTCAGTCTTTATTTTCCTTCCTAACAGTCCGGTTTTATTTCCACATTCTAGTGCCATTTGTGGAAATCTGTTAACCTGTTTTCCATGTGCTCCTTTGGTAAGAGCATCATAAAGAGAAATCGATCCATCTCCACTGCTCCCTTAGTGAGGTAGGCATAAAACAGTATTGAAAGATAGCGGGCTGGCCACCCCGTGGTATTCTGCTTGTATGTGTACAAAGTCTTTGATGAGCCTGTGA